>JAPTGZ010000005.1:8032611-8046184 GCA_029814645.1 Fowleria isostigma | reverse complement strand
AAATACCTGCTTTTTATGGAAGAAAACACAAAATACAGAAGATATATATTAATAAGTGGCGATAAACCACTTAAAGACGGATAAAATATAGAGAAAAAAATATTTGGGAAGTGACACAGATGTCACACTGGGTCATTATGGGTTAATCAGCAGTGTCTTTATTTTTACTGCATTTCAGCCCAGACTTCTATTACTAGTCACATTACATATGCTCAAGTGATGACATTTACATAATCATAGGTTAATTACAGGGGCTTTACTCCACAGACCCAGAATCTTGAGCTATTTTTCTCCCCCCAACTCAAAATGCAGACTACATATAGATTTTCTTAGTCAACGTATGCATCAGCAAAGCTTTGAAAACCTTTGGGGAAAAATGTTAATCAATATACAACAAACCTCCCCAAACAGCAGCTGAACCCGCAATAATCTAAATGTTAACACTGTGGGTTTTCACACACATGCACAAACACACAAGCACACAGGTTGACAATGAGGAGAAAAGATATGACCGAGCAAAATCAGTTTTATTTATCCTGATATGTGAACATTTCAATGCCAATAAACCTTGTTAAGAAAATGGTGTGGCGCCAACAACTTAACAGACTTATTTATGTCATAATTTGAAAGGGGAGAAAGTCTCACTAAAGTACTAATTACATTCTACACCAGTGAAGGTTGTGAATAGAACGCTGGCTCCACCTTGATCTCAGCCTTTAATGCACCACCGGTTTAATGGACGGACTGGAAATTTATCCCGTCTTGGGTCATGTGGGGACATTCAGTATTTTTCCACAGTTTGTTTATACTCCAATCTGTGAAATAAGCCTCATAACTTCCCTTCTGTTTAACTAACGGTACACGATGGCAGCTGTAGCAGATGGATGCTAACATTGTCGAAGGTGGAAAAGCAATAATGTTATTGCGGTGAACAAGCGTAGACAACCTTAGTGAAGAACGGGAAAGTGCAAGCCAGACAGTCTGATGGAGGGAGCGACGGGGGGGGGGGATAGTAAGTAGGAAGCAGACGGCGGAAAGGAGGATGTAATATCCCAGTCAGAGGAGAGCTGGGAACAGACGAGAACGTGCCTGGAAAAAAAGATGCAGAAATCATACCAAGACTGAGAAAGAAGAAGACCGTGAAGGATAAAGAAATTAAAGTGTGACAACAGGAGATGAAGAGGTCTAAGTATAGACCGTGCTGTCCTGAGCGGCTCAGTATTTATGGCTGTGTGTGCGTCAAGTCATTTTGTCTCAACACCTGCATCAACCCAAAACTGTCCTCATCAACTTTTTTATAGGCTGCCTTTTATCGCACACAGCGGAATAAAGTATTAAAACAATGGCTATAATATAAAACTTATAGCCAAAACCTACAATTTAAGTGCCTCTTTTGGTCTTTAATGGTTGATTTTATGTATTTATTTATTTATTTTTGTCTGTGTCTGTGAATTACGGTGGACTGGAAGTACAAAACACATTTACATTTCAAAAAACACAGCAACAAACTCAAAAATAAATAGCATTTAGAAAACCCTTTAACACTTTGAAACAACTTTACATTTCATAAAACATATTCGCAAATGTGAAAACAAATTTACATTTGAGAAAACGAATTTACAAAATATTATATTCTTGTACAAGTGCCAATACAAATCTACCAGTGGCAAAACAGAAGTACAAATCCTGAAACAATTAATAAAAGGCAGCGCTATTTATGCATTTCTATAAAACAAACATTTGTTCAACATAAATAGCAGAACCTAACACTGAACTGTTAACTTATGATTTGATGGATCTACCTCAGATTGGTGCTAGCTTGCTAGTGACAGTTAGCACCACTACTTGGTACTAGCTAGCTATTGATAATGATCATACAGAACTGTGCTTAAGCTAACTGTATCGACATTAGTAAGTAAAGAAAATGGATACATGAACATTTATTATGGCTGTGATGGAGCGACCATAGGCGCTGGGTCACTCCCGCTCACCCTCACTGTCAGAGGACGTGGCGTGTGTGCGTTTGGTGCGCTGGCTGTTCACGGAACTGTGCTCCGGTGGATGTTTGCGTTTTTCCCTGCAGCACCTTGTCCCCACATTTCTCCTCATCTTCTCCCTCTAGTAGTGTGTGTGAGGGTGCATACAGACCGCCACCTATGAGCCCCCCCAACTTACCTGTAACCGGGACTGATGCTGCTGTTCGCGCCGCCTCCGTGCGCGCGCTTGAGGCAAACCGAACCGTTTCCTGGTCCGGCCTTATATGGCGCATTAGGGCGCGCAAATTATGTCATGTGACATGGACGAGTGTCTTATTTTTTTTCCTTATTATTCCAGTTATCTCAAGTTTCATGTTGTAGCTATGTAAGAGGTGAGGTGGGCATTTTGTTAACATACTGTTTATGTTATTATATATCATAATTTTGTAAATTATTTTTGTTTTCTTATGAAGTTATTGTTAAAAACCCTTTTATTTTGTATTTGGTATGCCCAGGGGAGGGGCTAAAGGGTATTTAAGGGATCTTTTTTTGTGTGTGTGTGTGTGTGTGTGTGTGTGTGTGTGTGTGTGTGTGTGTGTGTGTGTGTGTTTGGGTCAGATAGGGTTTGGAGGTTGACATGTTGATTTCAAGTAAGTCTGCGTTATTGTTTTTCCTTGTAAATATTTTTTTTGTTACACTGTAAATATTTTTGCACAAATTGTTGGAGGGTGTTAATAAAATATAGATAAATTTTTTTTTTTTGACTGAGCCATCATTTTTAAAACTTTTTGAAAAACGAACCCGTGACAATAGCTTTTCCTAGCTCTTCCACAATATTTTTGTCCACATTATAATTTTACTGGAAAACATTAAGAACACAGGGTCTGTCAAGGGAGAATGTTTGTCTCTGGATGAAGTAAGTTGTGCATGTGTAGAAATGTTTATTTCTATTGGCCATCTTTTTCAATTCATTACGGCACGCTCAATAGGACAAATGACTTGCTTCGGCGCTGTGATTACCCACCACCGCTCAGTTTCCCCCCAGATTTAGAAATCTTTAGTTCTCAGGCTAATGTTAGCGGTGCAGTTCTAGTGGCTGCAGACAGAGCCTCAGACCACCAGGCCCTGCACCCACAACCGGCGTGTCAATGTGGCCTCTCCACCTGGATGGCCTGGGAGGGTTCCTGTCCATATGCCTCAGCTGTGAACGAAACTGAAAGTAGGCATGTAAATAGACTCTTGAAATCCCTTCCGATCGCTAGAAAGATCCTTAAAGGTAAAGTCAGGTGTCTGTACTTTTACACAGTTTTACATACAACAGTGATTTGTCCTAGTGAGGTTGCCATAGCAAGTTGTAAAAGTTGGCCGACAGAGATAAATGCTTCTACACATGTGCAACTCACATTGCCCAGACTCAAATCATCCCTTCACAGGGACTTCGATCCACAATGATGATGGTCCTAGCAAGATCTGTTACGCTGCTGATCCACTAGCAAAAGACGCTCCGCTCTGCCCTGGTGCGTTGGAGCCCCCCCGCAAGAGCGTGTTGTGGGAGTGTCCTGTTTGTCGATGGACATGACTGGGCTCTTTCTTTGTTCCCGCATAACCACTTAAAAACTTTATTTTTGCGAATGTATTTGTGTTATCACTTACCATTGACAGTAACATCGGACACTTTTTTCCCATGCCTCGTTTAGCATTCCCTGTACGACTCCATCAGCCTGCAGTCATCTGGCGTCATGATAGACCGCCCAGCCGTTGCTCTGCTGTTGGATACTCGCATCATGTAAGATGCTCTCATTTGAATGAGAATGAGCATGAAGGAGTGTGGAGCGACTACCCCCCCCCATCGATTTGAGCACGGCGCGTTCCCACAATGCTTTTTGGGAGCACCTTCATGCGCTGACGCACAAAGGCAGCGCGTCCCATAGAAATGAATGAAGGCTGAGCGGAGCGTCCTTTGCTAGTGAATCAGCACTGTTAGCCGCTTAGCACTTACCTCTCCCACCTCTCCTCTATTTTGATTGGTTGCTTAACTGGACCAATCACAACAGTGTCTGCCCTCAGAAACTCTGTGTCACTTCTGGTGTTAGGACATTCCCTTTCTGTTAAGGGCTGTCTTTTGTTCATTTGTTTTGGGATTTGGATTTGTGCTTTGCCACTTGTAGATTTGTCTCGGCACTTCTAAAAATGTTTAATGTTTTGTAAATTTGTTTCCTAAAATTTAAGTTTGTTTTCACATTTGTGAATGTGTAGTATTCATTCATTCATTTTCTGAACCCGCTTTATCCTCGCTGGGGTCACTGGAGCCAATCCCAGCTACTTATGGGCCAAGGCGGGGTACACCCTGGATGAGTTACCAGTCAAATGTGTTTTATGAAATGTAAATTTATTTTCAAAATGTAAACGTATATTCTAAATGCATTTGTTTTCAAATTTATTAATGTATTTTTTTGAAATGTAAATGTGTTTTGCACTTCTCAGCCACGATATTTTAGCAAGAAGATGCTGCAAATACTGTTATATTCACTGAGCGTCTTCTATTGTTACCTCACCAAAGTACCGTATTTTTCAGACTATAAGTCGCTTCGGAGTATAAGTCGCACCTATCAAAAAAATGGATCATGAAGAAGAAAAAACATATATAAGTTGCAATGGAGTATAAGTTGCAGGGCCACCCAAACTATAAAAAAAAGTGCAATTTATAATCTGAAAAATACGGTATTCCCTGAAGACACATTTAGAAATCAGAAATCACTTGCTGAACTCATTAATGTACATTTCCAGCTACAATACATGCATCCAGACTCTAATTTCGGCCTCACACGCCCACATGCACACAGAATAGCCTGTATACAAACTATGTGATGTGGTTTTGTGCAGTGGTGGACTGAGCGTCATCAGTGTAAATCTTAATCCAGGTCCCCTCGTTTGCTTCTCTCTCTATCACAGTGTCCTTCTTTGTCCCCACTGACTCATGACATTCTTTGTTTCCCCTCATGAATAAATTCAAGGTATAAGTAGCTGCTTTGTTAAGCCTGTGACACATACCAGCTGTGGTACAATATAACTAAGTACTTTTACTGACATATTATACTATAATACTAGAATAATACAGTATGACGTAATACGTGCAACAACAAAACACTAACACTTTTGTACTTCAGTTAATTATCTAAAAGGAAATAAACTTATGACTAAATAATTGATACTGATATTTATTACATAGTAAAATTATATTGTTTTATTCATTGTTAATGTTTTATTGCCAAGCTCTCCTATCCGACAGTACATAAAACAATTCAAATGAGCAAAATAAAACATATACATTAATATAGCCATAATATTAATCTGAAAACTTTATATATTATATTAAAACTCTGGCAAGAAGCATTTTACTGCACAAATGACTTCTTTTAATGTTCGTATTTTAAAATGATTTGCAGATTGTTTTACATTAAAAACATGCCTGTATCTGTCATAGAATGTATTATGAACCATTGCAACCCTTTTACATATGTGTATCAGCTGAATAAGCAGTTATGCTGACCTTGTATTGTGTGTATCAGCACATACAGTGTAACCACATGGATCTGCACTACATTATGTATAAAGATGCCTGTGCCGTGACCTCATTCACTGTCTTTTTTTCTGTATTCTAACTCTGTGAACTGGTCTCTGCAGGTAGTCTGGGACAGACTGGGCCGGACTGGGATGGGCTCATCTGCTTGCTAAAGCCTCTTTCTACTGCAGTGCCATTTGAAAACACTCCAACCCTTCTGCAGTGCGCTGGAGCCCAGAACTGATGTGGAGTGACTACCTTGTACTTTGCCTGGCCCACACACCTTCGCACCAGTGTGTGTATCACGCCACCACCGCTGCCGCCGCCGCCCTCGAAGGACATCCAAAAGCACCTCCAGGTTCTGAGCAAAGAGGCCGACAGTGAAATATATGCATCTGCAGCCAGCAGGAGGGCATCATGGACAATGATCAAGGACATTGAAACATCAGTAGTAGAATGTGGGTGTGACTTGGAGACATAAGTGTAATTACTCACACTATATATTAGCATTTAAAATAGCTATGTACACACATATGCAAAAAAAAAAGCCATGTGTGATCATCTCTGTCTGAGTCTAGGTCTTCCTTTGACTGCATTTTTGTCTCTGGAGAATCTAAAAGTGGCCATGCTTGATGCATTAGCTCTCCAAAGGGGAAAACAAATAAAGTAGACGGATACTTAATGGCGGATGTAAAATTCTAAGTGGAATAAATTTTCAACCAGCATCAATTCTGTTTTCACAAAGTGAGTTGTGTACATTTACTCCTTTACTTTTCATGGGGAGAATGGATAGTCACAGCAGAAATGGAACGTGTCCATCCCTCCATCAATCACTGCATTCAATCAGATGGACCTGCAGTAAGACTTCAACTACAAAAGGAATGGAGATGGTGATTTTGACAGATTTAAATACATTAAATAGAGCCCACTCAGAAAGTGCTGATGCAGCTGTTTTTTGGTGCATCATCTCCAAATTGGTAATCGTTTCCCCATTGACCTGAATGACCTCAGATTAGAGTGAAGCATTTAGATTGATAGGAGATCAATGTGAAGCCTAGTGACCAGACAGACAGCCCACACTAACACTTTAGTCTTTGTGGGGCAGGGCCGTTTCTTTCTACAGGCAAATGCTTAGGGCCCCCAAAACACCAGGGGCCCCCAAAGCTGCATGTTCTGCCTCATCTGAGGAAAATTCAAATGCCCTGTCTTTATGTGTATCTATCTCTTGTGTTTATTATGTTCCTTATGTATGTAAAGAAAATAAACGTCGGCTATAAATAAAATAAACTGATATAAGCTGTGGCTGGTGTTTTTGTGTCATTATTAGGTTGTATTTTTTGGACCACACTGTCACACAGATAGTGACGTAGCGGACCACCAACAGATATGATGGGAATGATTGACAGTTACCCACCGACCATTGTCATTAGCGAGAGTATTAAACAAAACAAACACCATAATGGCTTGGTGGTTGTTGTATTTTCTTGTTTAAAGTAAATATTTTAAGAAACACTCAAAATCTGTTTTATTTAGGGACATATAGAGGATTGTTATTTTCCTTGTATTATAGTTTTTTATCAGTTTAACTCACCTGAGTGGCTCAACTTAGGATGTTTAATTTTAACTGCCTTTTTTGCTCATGAAGTGTAATAGATTGTGACATCTTATTCGACCATCTAACAGGTTAGGAATCTCTTCATCATAGTTTGACAAACTAGGGGCCCCCAAACAGAATCTTGCTTAGGACCCCCATAAACCTAGAAACGGCCCTGTTGAGGGGAAACATCTCAACAGAGGAAAAATCCCATGCGGTTTGGATTTATAGAACAGTTAAAAAAAAACATTAAAAAATATTCTTTGCTCACATTTTCTCATGTCAACCTTAACCCATAACGTTTGTCAGATCCTCTATTACAGGGGTCTCAAACACATTTTAGTTCAGGGGCCACATTCAGCCCGATATGATCTGAAGTGGGCCAAACCAGTAAAATTATAACAGTGAAAAAAGTAAAATTACATTATAATAATGTTTACATCTATAAACTATCCTTTAAAAATGTGAATAACATGAATAAACCGAAGTCTCTTAAGAAACCAAAATACTATGTTAATATTATGTCTCAGTTTATTATTTACACATGTTCATTATAATGTACAGATCACAGTGGATCTACAAATACACAAAACATTTAATAACAGGCAGAATATTGGTAAAAATGCATTTATTTTTCTTAAGACATTTTAGGTTTTTCACACTTTTTGTGAAAGGATAGTTATAAATGTCAATGCCTTCAGGTGGTTTTACTTTTTTACACTAAAACAAATAGAAAAAAAAAATGTTTGGCATTATTTTATAGGTAATCATTTTGATAGTATTTTACTGGTTTGACCCACTTTAGATCATACTGGTCTGCATATCCTTGATTGTTAGTATCTTCAGTGTCATTATTGCATTTCACAAAGTCATCCCACAGGTCAGATTAGACCGTTTGGCCCCTGGACCATATGTTTGAGACCCCTGCTCTATTAGCTGAATGAAATGAAATGATATTATTGAGACACAACAGTTTTCCTGATTTAGATAGTTGGATGTCAGACTCAATAGACTTGATGATTGAAATAAATGAAATAAATAAACCTAAAATAGATGTCAAACCCTTATTTTATAATCTCCTGTTGCACAGTCTAAGGTATAGCTACAGTTGTACGCTCACAAAAGACAAATGCATTTTCACTGGCACAATTTCCTTAAAAAAGTGGAAATTGGTGTATATACAGGCGCAGGAAAAAAATAGTCGACCATCAAAGGTCATCAAAATTACTAACTCCTGTGTGTATCATGTGACTAAAACAGACAGAAAAGAAAACATGGAATGTCTAAAAGCACTATTTTTGTCAGTACAATGTCATAGATATTGATGTAAGAACTGACGTGATTTTTGGTTATTATCAAGAAAACCACAGAAAATGACTAGATATCAGCTCTTAAATTAAACTCTCATGAGTTATTTTTGTTGTTATCATTATATTTGTCCAAACAATTGTACCTTTAGTTGTACCAGGAATTAAAACGAACAAGAAATTGAGAACAATATAAAGTGATCGAATCATTTTATCCGTGACTGTTTGTGTATATGTACAAGCTTAATCTTTCTTATCACTATATAAATGATTTTTTTTTCTTTGTAACTCAAACCCAGTTCTTGAGCATAATTTTAGCACACTCCCTGAACTCTCTTACGACACTAACTCATTGACATGAGTTAAACCACACCCATCACACACAGTTTTCTCCGACAGAAAACCCGATCATCCCTGAAGAGAAAACTACCCACAGACACTGTCAGCTGCTGTAAACTGAAGTTGACGGGACAAACATGACAAACTCCCCACATTACAACATTTTGCATCAAACTCCAGCAGATACAGAGAGATGAGTCGTCGTTCCATCTCGTATAATCATAACTGAGCCGGTCGCTGTCCGTGGTGCTGAAACTCCAACGCCCATTCACAGACAGCTGTTTCATGTTTTACCGAATTAGTCAAGTATTCGGATTACATAATAATAAGAAATGTCTGTTCTGGTCTAAGGGGGGTATTTAATTTAGTTATCCCATATCTGTAAAGCAGATTTAAACCGGACGTCCACGGAGCTGCCTCTGCCCACGTGGTGGAGACGGGACGGGACCCCGGACCATTCGCAGACAGCCTGGGGGGGATGCGCCCTCCCCCCCTCCATCCATGGACGAAACAAAACTGCCGGACTTGCCTCGTTAGCGACAGAGCCTCAGATATAAAAGGAGCAGACGAACGAAGTCTCAGTCGCTGTGAGAGCCATACACCCCTCACCTGCACACACACACATAACACACACACACCCACACACACCTACACAGTCGCTTCCACCTCCTGCTCCGTTCCCTCCATTCCTGCGCACACATCCCCTACGGTAGTCTGACCGGATGAGTTACCCGGTGGACACGATAGGGAGCCCCTTCAGGAGAGTTATGGATACTAGGACGACCGGCTACGGCTACAGCCGCTCCAGCGGTACCCCATCCAGCGGATTTCGCTCCCAGTCCTGGTCCCGGGCCAGTCCCGGTTCCACCATGACCACATCCTACAAGAGGAGCGTCAACATGCCGGTGTCCCGGGCATACAGCTCCACGGTGCTCAGCTCCGCCGACAGCGTTGATTATAACCAAACCCCCATCCTGAACGGAGACTACAAGAGGTCGAATGAGAAGGAGCAACTCCAAGGGCTCAACGACCGCTTCGCTGTTTACATTGACAAGGTGCACTACCTGGAGCAGCAGAACAAGCAGATCGAGGCGGAGATCCAGGCACTGCGGCAGAAACAGGTGTCCCGCTCCCAGCTGGGAGACCTGTACGACCAGGAGCTGCAGGAGCTGCGGTCCATGCTGGAGCAGATCCACCACGACAAGGCGCAGATCCAGCTGGACACCGACCACATCGAGGAGGACATCCAGCGGCTCAGGGACCGCTTCGACGAAGAAGCCCGCATCCGGGAGGAGACCGAGGCGATCATCCGCGTCCTGAAGAAGGACATGAGCGACTCAGAGTTGGTCAAGTCCGAGTTGGATAAGAAAGTTCAGTCTCTGCAGGATGAGATCGCCTTCATCCGCAACAACCACGAAGAAGAGGTGAGCGACCTGATCGCTCAGATCCAGGCGTCTCAGGTGACCGTGGAGAGGAAAGACCTCCAGAAGGCGGACATCACCGAGGCGCTCCGGGAGATCCGCTGTGAGCTGGAGGGCCACTCCAACCAAAACCTCCAGCAGGTGGAGAACTGGTTCATGTGCCGCTACGCCAAACTCACGGAGGCTGCGGAGCAGAATAAGGATGCCATTAAGTCCGCCCGGGACGAGATAGCAGACTACCGCCGCCAGCTGCAGTCCAAGACGGTGGAGCTGGAGTCTGTCCGCGGGACCAGGGACTCACTGGAGAGGCAGCTCAACGACATAGAGGACCGCCACAACAGCGACCTGGCCAGCCTGCAGGTAAGTCCAGCAAACAACCGCATATATGTACAACAACTGCAACAAATATGAGTTTATGACGTTTGGTGTTTTATCAGATGTTTTTGTTTGTGTGAAATACATGGGTTTACATGCAGCAGTTAAAATCAGCATAATCACTTCATTAGCTAAACTACACAGGGGGTTTTATTTTATTTTATTGTAATGACAGAATGGAAAGTATTCTTACTACTTGTGACATACATTTGCCTTTGGGTTGAATGCTTCTGTTGAAATATTTTTTGCTGCGTAATGGTTGGTGTGTGCGCGTCATTGCGCTTACCAGTACTCAGCACCAACTTTACACGCAAGAATGACACATAAGTGCCAGGAAATAGTTAATGGAAGACACTGCAGTAGTCTCTCTCCCTCTCCCTCTCTCTCTCTCTCTCTCTCTCTCTCTCTCTCCCTCTCTGCTGAGTCAGAGGCATGGGTCGATGCCTTCATTGGCTCTGTCCTTGCATCACACCACTCACAGTTTGGGGAGTGGGTGGGGGTATATTGAACAACTGTAGAGGCTGCCCTTGAAAGGCATTCAACATTTTCAGAATACTGTATTGAGTCAGAATCTATTAAAAAAAAGGCTCTTTCATACAGAATTTTACACAAGTTTCTAAAAATTTGCTGAGAAGTGGTGCATTTTCTGACACCGATGTTAATCATTAAAACCCCCTGCATAAGTCACTGCATACAACAACAAATTCAGCACAAATGTGGAACACAAGCACAATTACTTCACAGCCTGAGCCTGTTCAGTGATTCTGAAAATCATGTAACTGTGAAACCAGACTTGAAAACTCTTCTTGAATACTTACCAAACCATGGACTGTGCCTGCTCTGTGTACCCACAGGAGACAATTCACCAGCTGGACAATGAGCTCAAAAGCACCAAGTGGGAGATGGCGCGTCACCTGCGCGAGTACCAGGACCTCCTCAATGTCAAGATGGCCTTGGATATTGAAATTGCTGCATATAGGTAAACTATGAACTACGCAGCTGCAATAATAAAGCATTTATGTATTTATTTATGCTTTATATGTTTAGAGAAGACAATTCCTATTAACAATTCCTCTTAACCAAAAGTATGTATGACATTTTCAAACATCCTTACTAAAACCTTTTTGACTCTATTATGCCTTTTTTCCTTTTTCTGAAACAGTAGTTGATGAATATTTTTTTGAAATTCTCATCTCTAGGAAACTCCTGGAGGGAGAAGAGACCCACTTCAGCACTTTCCCTTACCGCCAGGCTGTCTCTTCTAAAATTTCCAAGCCTAAAGATGCTCCAAAGCTTAAAGTGCAGCACAAGTTTGTAGAGGAGATCATTGAGGAGACGAGGGTAGAAGATGACAAGGCTGACATTGATGAGGATCTGGCAGAGATAGCACAAGAGCTGTCTTCCACTCAAGAAGAAGGAGGAGAGGAGGGAGAAGAGGAGGGTGAGGAAGGAGGAGAAGGAGAGGAAGCGGAGGAAGCAGAGGGTGAAGGTCAGGATGAAGGTGAGGAGGAGGAGGAAGCTATTAGCGCCACTGAAGCTAAAGTTAGCTCTAGTGCTCCCAGTAAAGAGGAAGAAGAGGAGGATGGAAAGGAAGGTGATGAGGAAGAAGAGGGAGAAGGAGAAGCTGGAGAGGAGGAAGAGAAGGAAGAGGAGGGTGAGGGAGAAGGAGAAGAGGAAGGAGAAAAGGGGGACAATGAAGAGGGAGGTGAAGAGGGAGAAGGTGAGGAGGGAGGTGAGGAAGAGGAAGTTGAGGAAACAGTCTTGTGCTCCAAAGCTCCAGAGTCTAAAGCCTCTCCTACCAAAGAAAAAGCAGGAGAGAAAGAGGGCAGCGGAGGAGAGGAGGAGGCGGAGGAGGGAGGAGCCGAAGAGGAGGGTGATGATAAGGATGAAGATGCAGGCAGTGACAAGGGATCCAAAAGTGGAGATGAGAAAGAGGAGAAAGAGGATGTAGACAAAGGCAAAAAGGAAGATAGTGAAAAAGATGAAAAGAAGGAAAAAGCGGAGGAAAAATCTGAAAAAGCCGTAGCTAAGACAGAGGCGGTGAAAACAGAAGCTGCTAAACCTGAGGCTAAGAAGGAAGAGGCCGCCAAGAAGTCAGAATCCCCAAAGTCTGGCTCTCCTAAGTCTGAATCACCTAAACCCGGATCTCCCAAATCTGAATCCCCAAAGCCAGCATCTCCTAAGTCCGAATCTCCCAAGGAAGGCTCTCCCAAATCTGGCTCCCCAAAGCCTAGCTCCCCCAAATCCGAATCCCCGAAGTCTGAATCCCCAAAGAAGGAGACCGCCAAACCTCCGAAGGACGACAAACCAGAGAAAACCGACGACAAGAAGGTAGAAAAGAAAGACGTGGCGATGAACGGCGACATCGACAAGAGCAGCCCGGATGAGAAAGACAAAAAAGACGAGGGTGACGTGATCGCCAACGGTGTGGACGAGAGCCCGGTCAAGGAAGACGGCAGCCAGAAAGTGGTGATCACCAAAACCGTGGAGACAATCACCACCGGAGAAGACGGATCCAAGCACGTCACCAAATCGGTCACCGTGACGGAGACGGTGAAGGAAGTGGAGTTAGAGGAGGTGCAGCAGGAGAAGCTGGTCTCCACCAAGAAGACGGAGAAGCACTCCCAGGCCGTCAAGCAGGTGACCGAAGCCGAGTGAGCGGCGTCAAAATGAAGAGGAAGAGGAGGGCGGGGAGGGAGGGACGAGGATGGAGGGACCGGAGAAGAGGACACGAAGACAAGCAATCAACCCCAGAACTAACATAACAAAGAAAATCATACAGCTAGAGCGATGTATTAAAGATAACCACTCTCAACCATATGAAACCGATCATAGAGAGAAGCCAAAACCTAAATGCTAAAAACTTCAAAAATGCATGTTGAGGGAAAGCTTTCAATGGGCTTCGCTGCAGATGCGGTCAGGAGCAAGCGACTGAGTCATTTTATTCTAATGTTTTTTTTCCCTTTCCTTTCTGCGGTTCATGGGTGAGCTCAAATGGG
>JAPTGZ010000005.1:7903700-7916911 GCA_029814645.1 Fowleria isostigma | reverse complement strand
ATGCACGATGCAAATCCGTGAAGTAGCGAAACCGTGAAAAGTAAACCGCGTTATAGCGAGGGATCACTGTATACACATCAGTAATCACCTTTGACAAGGTACAATGATTACATACTGAGTTCCCAATTATGCTTGATCTACTCATAATAAATGACATTGTCACAATTTCATGAGAAGAGATACACATAATAGAGTATAATTTATTTTGTGTAACAGTAATTTTAATGTTTATTGGCCATATCATCTCCTAATGTAAAATGAATACATTGTCTTCTCTGTAAACATGATTTCGTGTGTCAGGTTTTCAGTGAGTGGGAGGTAGAGGATATGTGTGGTTTATCTTCAGCATCCACAGGGCAGCTCCTCTCTCAGGTATCACCGACACTGATGACTGCTACACACACTTCAAAAACCATCAAGAGTGAGTCTGCTGGTCCCACTGCCCCTTCATAGACTAGCTCTTAAAGGAGTTATATTTTGCTTTAGAAGGACCCCGCGAGCAGAAAATCATCTAGTGTTGCTTTAAAATATTTCCCTGTGGTCTACATAAACTGTAAATGCTATGCTTACGTCTGAATTCTTCATTAATTTAACTCCACAGGTCCATCTTCAACCCTATTTCTGAGTAATGACACGAGAAAAGTCATTTTTGGTCAATTTCGTTGCTCCGCTCTGGTGCAATGACAATAAAGGCTATTCTGATTCTTCTGATTCTGATTTTGAGTCCTGGCACTTACAATGCAAATGAGCCACTTAATGCCCCGCTCCCTCTAGGTTGTGTCTGTCCTGTTCAGCCACTTGTGTCCTTTAATATAACCAAACACTGAACATTTTATGTTAACGCATGGACTACAACCACTGCTGTACTCCGAGAAATGTTCATTAGAAGTCTTGACCTCGTATGTGCAAATGTCGTGATGTAACTAGTTATAGATGTAACAAATTAAGAAGGAATTAAAACGGGTTGTAGAAATTAGGGCTGCAACTAACAGTTATTTTAATAACTAATTAATCCGTAGATTAGTTTAATAGCTTACTGATTCATCAGATAAACACAAAAGACTCCATTTGCAGACAAGCCACTAATGATAACAACCCTGCAGTGGCTTTGAGTATAATTAGTGAGCACTAGCTTGCTTCCTAGACTTGTTATGGCTAGAGACTAGCAAGCTATAGTCTTCAACCAGCTCCAGTGATATGCTATCAAACTAGCGTTGTATGTATTAATTCCAGTCAATGATTGGCAACGATAGTCTGGTGGCCTGAAAAACGGAGACGTTATAATTATGACAGTAGTGTATAAATAGCTAGAAGGCTAAAGTAATCACCACATATAGGCTATCTTGAGCTAGGTTTACATTGTTTCCAGTAGCCACAGCAGCCCTGTTTGCCTGAAACATACTGCACCATGGGATTTTGGCCATTTTTTTCTCCATATTCAAATTTTGTTACATAAATGGTACACTACGTTTTGGCCAAACAGGGCTGACAGGACACCGGCATCTGAAGCCTCAGCCATGCTGCTGTGTGTTGACCTTTGTTACAATAAATAATGTGTTGGCATACCTCAATACTAACGCGCTCAAGACCCAACAAATTGACTGCCGAACTTGTTGCCATACCTTTGCAGAATCGATTTGGATGGATTTAATCAATTGGTTGTTGCAACACTAGTAGAAATCCACTTGATTTTGGCCAAAATAAATGTAAGGATGGCTCTGCAGCACCTGGAAGGTTCACATTCAAACTTTATAAACTATTATGATCCACTAATACAAAAAATAAATGTACCAAAGACTAATAAAAGTGGGTTTCATTAAATTTCACTCCTTTAAGGTGTTGTCAGGAACCCTACCTAGTATTGAATGTAAGTAAGACCAAGAATATGGGCATTGATTTTTCGACGTCATGACCTTACAACTGCAGTAATTGATGGAGGAAACGCTGACATTTGTGAGGTTGCATGTGCATTAGTGAATTATAGTCAATATCCTGTTGTGCTACACTGACATGTTGTGTGTGAAATGCCAACAACATTGTTTTTTGTCTGAGGAAACCAGCTAGTTTTGCGGGTTGATAACTTATTTATGACTCTGTTGTATAGGTCTTTTATGGTCTACTCCGTGGGGTTATATCAGTCGACCTCAAACAGATATTCTCTTACCAAGGTGGTCAAAGTTTGTAGGAAGACCATACTTGCTCAACAGAGAAGTCTGTCTGAAGTGGACAACAAACAGCTGTTACAGAAAGCACAGTTCATCTTCTCTGACAATACCCACCCCATGCAATCAGAATTTCAGATTTTACCTTCAAGTTCCCACTACAAATATCTCCTACCCAAGGCCAACAGAGAGGGAAAAACTCCTTCATCCCCTCAGCCATCACAGTACACAACACCAAGAGGAAATCGGCAACAACAGCCACTCAATGTCAGGAAAATATAGATGGAAAGAAATCTCACCCATAAACTTTTTTTTCACATATTTTACAGTTGTACACAAAAAACAAGAGTCCACTGCAAAATCAGCACTTTGTCTGATTTTATCATTTATAGGTATATGTTTGAGTAAAATGAACATTTTTGTTTTATTCTCTAAACTACCAACTACATTTCCCCCCAAAAAGTGTTTTCGGACCCCAGATAATGCAAAAAAACCAAGTTCGTATTAATTTTTAAACAGTACTACTTTTGTAATTTGGGAAAAGTTGCTAAATCTTTTTAAAATTTGTCCATTTGGTGGAATAACCCTGATTTTTAATGACAGCTTTCACGTCTCTCGGCTATCCACCATTGCTGTTGGATTACTTTATGCTGCTCCTGGCATAGAAATTCAAGAAGCACATTCATGCTGGATGTCTTTGTACCATCCGTTTTTCTCTTGATTCTATTCCAGAAGTTTTCAATGCGGGTTCAGGTTTGGAGATTATTTGGAGTTTGGGAACACTGTCAGAGCAGAAGTCCAGTAGTTTCCCGTGTGCTTCCATGCAATACAAGGTAAAGGGGGACTATTGTTTATCAGACTGACTTATGACTTTTACAAAAACTTTGGTAAAAAATGCAGCCCAGAGCATTGGAAATAGACCAAAACATATCATTGCAAAAATGTGCAGCCTGGTCTCCAAAGATGTGTTATTATCTGGATTGACATACCGATGCACAGATTTTGTTAGAGTTGTGAAAAAAATGGCCAAATTTGTCCATCTGAAATGAATTGGACCATTTTCAAGTGGCTGCCATTCCCACACGACTGATCCTAAAATTATTCTGTCAATGTCTGGCTTGACAATAAAAGATAATCAGTGTCATCATGTTGTAACAATATCTTGTACAGTTTCCACTCACAAAGACGATCAAAATCCTCATTCATTTTCAGTGGGAACAACAAAAAAGTTGACTTTTTTTCTGACTATTGCTTCGCTATACTTTCACCTACAGACTTCATTTAAGCTTTAAAACGCAGGCATTTTTGTCGTCTCTCCAGAAATGGGTTTGGTATGAGGATGGGGTTTATGGTTTTCAATAAGTAATTCTTCCAATTCCTCTGGGTTGAATCAAATTATCCTGTGTTAGAGTGGATGATGTCATCAGCTAGAGTAGGAAAGCAGCAAAAATTCACCAGAATATTTTCTGAATAACTTGCCCTCCCGGCTAAACGATACATAGTAGGCAAAAGGTGTTTTCCCAAAATGTAGCCACAGTACCTGGGATTCATACGAACCTATATTTGAAGACCTAGCTCTTTTTAAAGTCAAACAAAAGGCAGGAGTTTAGGCAGAAATCCCGTCTTTTTTCCCATAACGTCCAATGTTAAAAAAAAAAAAAAAATTCTCCTGATGAATAGACTGTGTGCTCTATACGCTGCTGTAGCTCTGTCATTTTTCACAGTAAGAGCATAAAAACACCCCAAACGTCTGATGTAAAAAATAAATGTAGTTCTTTATAACTAGTCTATTCTTGCTTTTATGTCACACTTAACCCCAAGTCCACCAATCTGGCAAAAGGCAAGCACAGAGGTTGCATTTCCTTCAGGATTTTTTATTTTTCTCCTTAAATAGCTCTGGTAATCCTGACCCATCCCTTTGTTGAGCTTCATAGTCGTAGGCTGAAGGAGGACAGTGATGGATCGAGTACTTCATCCTGCGTTTCACTCTGTCACCACCTTTTCATGTTATCATTATATAGTGCCTCCTTTAAAGTGCTTTAAGTGCAATAATGTTTTCTATTTTTACTTTTTCTTTTTAAGCTCTAGATATACTTATATACAGTTGAGGAAAAAAATCATTAGACCACCCTTATTTTCTTCAATTTCTTGTTCATTTTAATGCCAGGTCCAACTAAAGGTACATTTGTTTGGAGAAATATAATAATAACAACAAAAATATATCATAAAAGTTTAATTTAAGAGCTGATATCTATTCTTTTTCTGTGGTTTTTGTGATAATACCCAAAATCACATAAGTTTTTACATTAATATCTATGACATTGTACTGACAAAAACAGTGCTTTTAGACATTCCATGTTTTCGTCACATGATACACACACGAGTTAGTACTTGATGGCATAAACATTGTTTTTGATGACTTTTGATGATCTAATAATTTTTGCCACAACTGTATCAACATCAGAATACTGGAAGGTCTCAGAGCTTCTGTCTGTGTGTATCTGCACAGTTCTGAGAAATTGAGATTTTTTTTAACCTGGCCAATTTGGTATCTACAGTTGAGGAACAGTCACATCTCCACATTAAATATTATGGCAAGTTAATTGGGCCAATATTGTGGGAGATGTTAGTCATTTTGAAAAACAGTACTGAAAGGACAAGATTCTGGATAAGAGCGATCAAAATGAATTTCCCCGTAGAGTGGCTGGGCACACCCACAGAGATAGGATGAGGAGCTCAGTCACCAGGGAGGAGCTCGGAGTAGAGCCGCTCTGCCTCCACATCCAGAGGGGCCAGCTGAGGTGGCTGGAGCATCTACTTCGGATGCCCCCTGGGGAGGTGTTCCGGGCATGTTCCACTGGGAGGAAGCTTTGAGGAAGACCAAAGACCTGCTGGAGAGACTATGTCTCTGGGCTGGCCTGGGAATGCCTCGGGATCCCCCCAGAGGAGTAAGAGGAGGTGTCTGGGGAGAGGGAAGTCTGGGCATCACTGCTTAGACTGTTGCCATCATGACCTGGCCCCGGATAAGCAGTAGAAAATGGTGGTGGGTGGATGAATGGATGGAATACAACAGACTTGCATTCACGTTGCTATGCCCATGATGGTTGATGGGAAGTGCAGTACCATGCTGCATAATGGGAAATGAAGTTAAAAAACATAAATGATACATTTATTAACCCGTAAAGACCCATCACTATTTTTGTGTCAGTTTCCAAATTAAATTTTCTCTATTTTTAACCTTTTTTAACCATAAAGACCCAAACAACCACCATGTACCAAAACCTTCTACTGATATAAACTGTCTAAGCCCTGTAGATCCACCAATCCATGTAAATAACTAGTGTAAAACAGAATTATTCATCTTTTCATGGTCATCAAGTGTTGAACCATTTGGATGTTCAGAGCTTCCGTAGTTACCATAGAAACACTGTCATCTTCTACAACATTGATTCACCAGTAAAACCCATTGTGTTGGATCAGTGACAGTGGATGGACACACCGAGTTTATGTTCAGATAAAGAGAGATTTGACTGAAAAAGACATTTGTTCTTCAGTTTTCTGTTTTTGACAAAATAATCCTCTTTTCCCTAAACTTTTTTGAACATCTTCATGATTAGTAAATTGAATGTTGGAAAATACATGATTTTTGCTGAAACCCTCCCCCACCACCACCAAACACAGAAGATAATATTACAATAAGTGGCGATAAACCATTTAATGACGGTTAAATATAGAGGAGTCGTTTGGGAAGTGCCATAAATGTCACACGGGGTCTTCATGGGTTAACTATAGTCCCTAGAGATTGGTATTAATATGACCCATGGTTCCCCACTGGTCATATATATATATTTATATTTAAATAAATATATACAACAAATATACATAATAAGGCACTCGTAGAGCAGCAATTCGAACAGCAATCTCTACAATTTGTACTAGACAACTACTATTAATATGATAAATAAATCAACACTACACAAAAATATTTGTACATTTATTTTAAGTCCTTGATGTGGATTTTTGATGTGTCCTGATATAATCATGTATTATGACTGGTGCTACATGACTGAAACATAATTGGATTGAACTGAAGGGTTTTGAGGGTTTCTTTTTTCTTTTTTTTTTTAAGTAAAGCTGTGAAAATCTAGTCCCCTACAGAGGAAAAAAAAAATGTGTTGCCGGGTCTCAAGAGGTTTTTAAAGTGAACCCAGTGGTAGTGTATTGATATGTTAGATCTGCTGTTGAACACATCTCTCTTTTCGTTTACAAGCGATCCCACTAACTCCCTCTTATTCACCTCATCTCTCTTGAGCCTTTTTTGTCCATTTCTGATTCCAGGCATCTTTACCATCAAGTGCCAGTCAATCAATCTCCATCACCTTCTTCCTCTTCCTCTTCCCCTCCCCGTCTTCGTCTCTTCCTTTCTCTGTTTTGTATTCCCTCCAGTCGTGCTGAACATCCCGGAGGCAGAGTGCAGCAGGTGACGGGTTCTTGTGCAGTAATAGCCTATTACAAGATATTTTTCACACAGAATGTTCTGGTTTCCAGCTACTACTGTCACTCAGCCGCTGAATGAAGCCACATGAAAAACCGCAAATGGACAATTCTACAGTCAGACACAGATAATGCGGTTAAAATTACTCCACTTTATTTGTCTATAAAAAGGCCCGCTCAGTCCAAGACACAATAAAACCCTGGCCTTATGCGGACCGATTTTCTAGTTTTACCAAGGTTTGGAGCCCTTTCTGCCTCAAATCTCATTTTCAATAAGGTCATATCCATTTGAACAAACCCACAAAAATCCACTTTATTGCGAGGATCATCCACAAAACTCTGAAAATATTTGCAATGGTTTATCTTTTCTCAGTGTGTCATCAGTTTATGAGTCACAATCAATGAGAAAGCATTCATTTCCCAAAATAAATCCAAATTAGACAGCTGGAGGAACATTCATCTGCCATCTTATTGTTTTAAATGCACTGTAATAATGGCTCCCAATTGAAACTAAATATAATTTAAATCTTTATAAGATGAGGAAATGTGCGTCAACAGCGCCCTCGCATTATTCTCTTTCTTCATCAATTATTCACTTGGGTCTTTAAGTAGAGGTAGAAGAAATACTCATGTGTCTTTGTACTGCACAACACATCCATCTGTTTGTCTTAATCTGTCTTTATTTGTACTTGAGAATCAATTCTAAAAAGAAATCCTGTGTTATTCTCCCGGCCTTTCATTTATGCATTCCCTTTCCATCAGCAAAAATGCAATTTAAATGTAATCGAATTCTCATAAGCAGACAGATTATGTGTAATACTTTTTTAGATATTCATAGTAGTTGACATCCCTGCTTTGGTTTAAATTGCATTTGGGCTGACTTTTTTTAACAAGTAATGAAAGGGAAAACAAACACAGCTAATTTCCATATCTTTTGCTTTTGAGAAATCAGAGCAACATGTGAATAGATTCAGCAGTGTTATCAAACTGTCAAACGGCAAAACAAGAAACAGGAGAGTTGGTTATTGTCAGAGTCGAGACACTCGGATTTTAGCTTTTTTTTTTTTTTTTTTTTTTACTAAATAAAAAAAGTGACATGTTTATTTTGTGAGCCTACACACTGAACAGAGTGAAAACATTTTGATGTGAACCAAAAGAAACGGTATCCACGGGAACTAAAGAAGAAGATGAAAGATGAAATGTTTTCAGAAGAGTTAAACTAGTCCAGTTGAACCGAATAAAACGTCCAGGAAAACTAGTTATATCCACTAAACAGAAATTAACCCTTTAACTGCCTCACCAAGAAAAACCTGATGGATGAAAAACTTTTTTGTTTGCATTTTTTTTTATTCCCTTAGGTGAGTCATTTATATTTTCTTTTTTTTTTTTTTTTTTTTTTTTTTAACCATACTTACTAATATCAACTCAGAAAGTGTGTAAAAAAAATAAAAATAAAAATGATACATCAAACTTATATAGCACTTTTTTGGACACTCAAAGATGCTTAAAAATGACTTACTGTTAATTCTTTCAACATATTCATGATATACTACCACTAAATGTTTAACATTTTAGCATTAGGTGAACAGAGGTTTTGATTTTATAACAAATAATCCAGTATATTATATGAGCTTAATTTTTCTACTCTTACCATAAAGACACAATTGATTTAGCATGTTTTTAAGTTTTTTTGTGGTATCGAATAATTATGTACTATGATATGCCAAAAAAAGGATTCATATCTTTCATATTTTTACCAAAAACAGTCAAAACATCTTAAGTGATTTTCATCTTTCTTGGTTCAATTAGGTTCAGATAAGTTATTATTGAAATATAGACTCAAAATGTGCTAAACCATATGGTCAAGCAATCAGTTAAAGGGTTAATTCAAGTTTACTATGGCCTTGACAACAACAAAAAAGCAGTTATGTTGTAAAGACTTGTAGGTCTTTCATATCAAGATGAAAATGTTTAGATTTTCCTCTACAAAGGTAGAACATCAAACAAAATGATTATGAAAGAACAAAAAAAAGACAAAAACAACTTGTCCTTGAAAGCTGTTTAACTTTCTCACTCTTAAAGGGACACACACACACACACCAGTCTCACAACAGTAGTATAAAATGTACCTAAACAACAAAATAATATAGCGTCCCTACTTTGCGGATTTTTGATTTTCATAAACAAGGAATCACTGTAATTGATTATTCTCTGTACCCACAATACAGACAGCCTGAAAAAAACAACATAAACCTAAAATCTGACAAATAAAAGATACCAACCCCTATAAAAGTCCTATTTGCATCATGGTAATATTTGTACAGGTTACAAATTATAAACCTGTAAAACCTGACCCAATAAAAACTAACCAGAATTATTATTTTTTTTTTAGATTAAAATGTTTATTTGTCCTTTTAACATAATCCAAGCAAAAAATGTTGCCGTATTTTTTTTCTTTTTATGATATATTTTTTGTATCACATTTGATACGTTCTGCATTTTTGGCAACTTTTTGGTCACAATAACGTTAACTTTAGAAAAAGTAAATTTTACCAGTAGAATTTGAAAATATGGAACATTTTAGGTGACTTTTTTTAAATCTAAAAAAATTACAGCCTTTTTATTTCCCTTGAAAGGCACCTTAATTTCAATGTTTTTCAGTTTTCAACCTAATAATATAAGTGTTCTCTTTTAATGTAACTTTTTAAAAATTATCAAAGATTTTCCAACAAAATGTGTCTGGTTGATTTAACATTAGCATCTATGTAGAAAAGGGAAGAAAAAAAAAACTGTTTTGTTAAGACTTACAGGCCTTTCATATCAAGATGAAAATGTTTACAGATTTTCTTCTCCAAAGGCAGAATATCTGACAAAATTATTATGAAACTACAAAAAAAAAAAGACAAAAACAACTGTCCTTGAAAGTTGTGTTTAACTTTCCTGAGGTTAGAAGATCACCTTCTTACTCACAGTGTGTATAATTGAGTATTCTCTTACCCAAAAAACAGACAGCCTGATAAAAACCCCAACATAAACTGTCATTATGTTCAATGTATGATTATTAATACAAATTTGACCATTACTTTACATTTAGAAAATAAATATTTGGATGATAAATGTAAAAAATAGCAGCTTAACCTGAAATCTGACAAATAAATGATACTAACCCCTATAAAAGTCCTGTCTGCATCATGGTAATATTTGTATAAGTTACAAACTTTTAACCCCTTAAAACCTGACCCATTTATAAACTAACTAAGAAATGTTAATTTTGAGGGGGATTAAAATGTTTGTTTGCCCCATAACATAATCCAAACAATTTTTTTTTTGCCATATTAGTTTATTTAGGATACATTTTTTTTATATCACATTCAATACATTCAGTGTTTTTGCCAACTTTTTTGCTGACAACAGCATTAACTTTAGATACAAACTTTAGATACATTAACTTTAGAGAACATTTCCGGTGACTTTTTTTACATAATATATTTTACAGCCTTTTTATTTCCCTTAAATGGCACCATAATTTTAATATTAGTCAATATTTAAAAGTTTTCAGCTGAATAACAATATTCTTAATGGACATTTTTTGAAAATTATTGAAGACTTTCCTGCAAAATGTGTGCTGGATGAATAAAAGCCATATAGAAAAGGGGAAAAAAAAAAAAAAAATTCCATTGGCTGCAGTGGGATGATAATCCACCAGGGGGGCAGAAAACACATATCAGGTCATATACAATACGTCTTTTTAAAGGATGTATTGATCTTGTTGATAAAATAAAGGCTTCAGAACCTGATGTAGCAAATATGATACAAATGGATTTATAGGGCTAACACATATTTGACCAACTTCATTACATCAAGAAAAATTCTGTCTGTGCAAATAGTGATGATGAAGTGTTCTAGCAGGTAAGAAATGCAAGATTTAACAAGAAGTGACAAATTACTTTTTTTTTTTTTTTAATTTGTTTGGTATTTTTCATTGTCTGTTGTAGTTCACCAGAGGCCTTGCCCTTAAATTTAGTAACAAAGTTGGTGGAAATCAATACCGTACATTTCACATCAACATTTTTATATACATTTATATACAGTCTGAGTGGAGTTTGCATCCTGTTTCAGTTCAGTTTGGTTATTTCAGTCTGTCTGGATTTTTTTATTGCACAGTTAATATTGAAAATACTGCAACAGTTATCTTCCAGACACTAAATTACATGGAAAAAATACGAGAGTATTAACTGAAAAAGTGTCTGTTTGTATTATTAAAACCCTGAAACAGAAACAGTCTGCCTCCCTGCAGTATCAAGAATAGTTATCGACAGAATATAGAAAGAAATAAAATAAATAAAAATGAGAATCCAACTGTTTCATACAAATAACATATATCACTATTATATTTATTCACCACCCTTTTTTGTTGAAATAAATAAATAGATATATAAATAAAACTATAAAGTAGTAACAGTGATAGTAAATAAATGGAATAGAGCAAAGAGGGTAATATATAAGTATTATTATTTTTAGTATCTGTTTATTTTATTTGGAATATAGAAAACCAAAACCAAAGGGAAAATAAGTTTTAAAAGCATTAAAAAAAAAAGTTGAAAATGAGCAGGATGAAGTACAACTTATATATTCCTTCCCCCTTACTCATCTTTTTCTACTGATCAAAAAGTCCCATGTCAGTTCTTCAAGGTAACTTAACAAATCTTACACATGTCAAAATAAATCCGAAACAATCCTGCACAAAACGCAAAAATATTATACAGATAAAAATTAGACTGTGTATTTCATAACAGTTATTATGTTATAGTAGTTGCAGACTGTAAATAATTCGACATTGTATAAATTCCTTTTTAAAGCCACTCTGTTTACTCCTTTAACAGATTTACACCTACTTTTTCAGTTGCTGCTGACTCTTGTTTTATCTTTAACATTCCTCTTCCTCCCAGCTCATAATGATTTTCTTTAACCTCAAACAACCCCTGAATACCATGTCTAAGCTTTAGGCTTTTGGGCAATAAAAACACTTTGGTCGATGTTTAGAAAACACCATGGACTGGTTTAGACTAAAAACACAAGGAGTCCTTTGCTATTACATCGTTGAGGACAATTTTTAGGTTTAAACTAAAGCAAAAAAAAATGCTTTGCACATTTTATGATTTACTAATATAAGCACTAAACACAAAAACAGATAAATTACACATGAATATCAAGTCTGAGAAACATGACTGATTCTTTAAAACAATGTCCTGTAGTATTTATATGAGTCTAGACAATGTAATATTCAGTGAAATTTGGTGTGAAGTACAAAACTAATAGGATCAATTCTTAACATCGCCAGAAGCAGAAATCCACAATAACATCACGTTAATATACATCTGTATTATCAAAGCCAAGTAGCCTCTGCGTACATGTATGTGTGTCTGAGTACTCGCACAAAAACTAGAAAGAGCTGGCTGCTCCAGTTTGTCCTATTTGTGTATTTTTGGTCAAGAAACAGACTAGCCCTGCGATGAACTGGCGAAATGTCCAGGGTGTACCCCGCCTTAAGTGGCTGGGATAGGCTCCATGCGACCCCCGTGACCCTAATCAGGATAAAGCGGGTTCAGAAAATGAATGAATGAATGAATGAATGAAACAGACTAATGAAACTGGCAAGTTGATAGGACCAGTATTTTGGGAGATATTAGTAATTTTAGAATATGACAGCATTACAATCACATTGCTATAGCCAGAACACTTTGGCGGTGACTGCTGGACAAATGTGGTACAGCATGCACAAATACACAACAGCATAAAAACTATCACATCTAGAACCCGACTTCATTCAATATATTGTTAACCCTATAAAAACCATGTGTATCATATTTGCTACATCAGGTTCTGAGACCTTTATCTTATCAACAAGATCAATATTTTCCTTTAAAATTTTTGTATGAGACTGGATACATGTTTTATGTCCCTGGGTGGATTATCATCCCTCTACAGCCAATGGAAAAGCTCCCTACCTGAAATGTTCTATATTTTCAAAATGTTACTGGTAAAATATATTTTTGTATCTAATGTTAATGTTCTTGTGAGCAAAAAGTTACCAAAAACGTTCTATAAATCAAATATAATGCAGAAAATATATCAACAACAAAATGATATGGCAAAATGTTTAGTTTGGATTATATTAAAAGGGCTAATAAACGTTTCGATTCTCAAAAATTTGAATTCTATGACTAGTTTTTAATGGGTCAGGTTTTACAGGGTTAAGACTTTCATTCCATATATTCAGACTCTCATATTAAATATATATAATAAGGATCAGAAGAATCTGAATCAGTTTTATTGGCAGGTATGTGAACACACACAGACAAGGAATTTGGCTTTGGTTTTTCTTCGCCCATGATGCACAATTTCAACATCGACACGACACACTTAAACATAAACCTAATCGAACCAAACATTTCACTGGAGACGTGGACAACGATGGGTTGAGAATAGTATGAGCTAAATATAAATGACTGGATAGATGTGTACAGAGATTGGTCTATTAAATATATGTTAATG
>JAPTGZ010000005.1:7429686-7441531 GCA_029814645.1 Fowleria isostigma | reverse complement strand
GAGCTTTGGATTTTGGAAATGGACAAAAATGTCCAGGGGTCATACGAGGGTTAATGTAAAAAAAAAAGTGCTATATAAGTACTGACCATTTACCATAAAAAAACCCAAACATGCTAACTCACTAGCATATTAGCTGGAACTCTGCACATATAACCGTCATATCATTGCTGATTATTATGGTATATATCCAACCTGTTTACATACTTTGTTTTTAGTCATGCAGTGCCCGTCTGAAACATCGCCCTTGAAAAGTTTTCTGCTCCCCATCTCTAGGTCAGCTGACGTTCTTTTATTAGCACTTCATTAAAATTCATTAATTGCTTCCTTTCTCTTGGGCGTAGTCAGAATCAGAAGTGGAACTGTCAAAAATTAGAGCAAGAGCAACTGTCCTGTGCTCCAGATACACAACCTATGACGCCGCACCGCCGCAAAACGCACCCACCCGACCATCTGTGGCGAAAAGACAACAAGTTTATGGAGGGCAAAGAAGACACACCGACTTAAAGTAGAAGACATAAATTTTATTTACTTGTTCTGTACATAAAGGGTCAATACCAGCACAGGTGTTAACCATGGGAAATATTAACACATGTAAATGGTATAAGAAAATAAAAAGGCACAATTTTCAATTCTTAAGTAAAAGACAGGCTTTCCTAGAATATGATAAGAGAGCACAGTAATACTGTTAATGCCATTACAAAACTCAGAAGCATGACGAAAGCATGTTCATCTCAAGAAGGAAACATAATCAGGGTGTATTGCTTAATTAGTAGATGTCATTAATTGTAATGAGTAAAACCCATACTGGTGTGATTTTACAGATCGGGAGGCATTAAAATGACAAAAAAATAAAATAAAAAGAAATATTTTAATAAGGAATAAAATGACATTAAGCAGCATTTGGCCAAGAAGAACCATCTCCCCAGCCAAGAGGTCATGCACAGAGGCAACCAGCAGGCATTTTCCCTTTTGTAAATGTCACCGTAGGTACTTTTTTTTTTTTTTTTGTTTAATATCATCACTCATTTGAACAGAAATGCTTGATTTAACAGCTGACTACACACTGTCAAAACTAAAAACAAAATCGTGATACAACTAAAAGCTGCACAATATCACTGAGTGAAAAAGGCTGAGCGATGATCCGAACACGAAGCCCCGAGAGGAGAGAAACTTGAGGGTTAAATCGTTATTGTTTTTTTTTTTTTTCCTTTTATTTTTTTTTTTTTTTTTTTTACAGCAGAAATCAAGGAGTCTGCACAGTTTGAACATTTGTTTAATCCTCAGCCGACAGATCGAGAAGTGGTTTACGGAGCGGTACGAACAAAGAGGCCTCCCTGTCCTCCAATACAGTCCGCTTGCATAAAGAGAGAAATTCTGCAGACCAAATATTTAAGGAATAAAGCTAATTGAGATCCTAAGGAGGAGTAGCATCACACTGAAAACGAGGTTAGAGAAGGGAATTGCATGCGCTCAAAGTTGCATTTTACCCTTTGAGGGGGGAAAAAAGGCAATTGATGAGTTCTCGTTGGCGTGCCGAAATGTTTTCTCCTTCCCTGACTGATGCCACCTTAAGTGACATCTCTCTCAACTCAGTGGGAAGTCCTCCGTCTCGATGCCCACACAGCAGCAATGCATTTTTAGCTAGCCTTAGGGTTAGATGGCCTGGCCAGCCATCCTGTTTCCTCAGTGCTGAGATAACGTCTGGAACTGCTCCATTCGCTATAGATTATGCCTGATCTATTTTATACCGGGCCAATCACGAGTCTTGGAGGCGGGTGTTTCACAATGCGCCATATGTACAGATTTCTTTTTATCGCAAGTCAGTCCCAAGTCTGTGTGTGTATATATGTGTCTGGGGATTCACACAAAATCCAGTCAGAGCTGACTGCTGCAGTTTGATACACTTATGTATTTTTGGTCAAAGAGCAGACTAGCAAAAACAGCACGTTGATAGGACCAATATGTGGGGAGATATTGGTAATTTTGGACTACAATAGCCTTACAATCACATTGCTATATCCAGAATACTTTGGCGGTGACTGCTGGACAACTGCGGTATTACATGCATGAATACACAACAGCATACAAACTACTAGCCTGGTCAGCCATCCTATTTCCTCAATGCATTCAGTACTGAGAAAACAGACTGGAACTGCTCCATTCACTGTAGATTATGCCCAAAATATTTTATGCCAAGCCTATCGCAGGTCTTAAGGGTGGGTGTTTCGCAATGCGTCATACGTGCATACTTCTTTTTATCGTGAGTCAGTCAGTTTGCCAAGTCGGCAAATCTCTTTACGACTGTTCTCGGTTGTTTGATTCAAAAATAAGGACTGAACTAGACTCTCCTACATTGAAAAAAATGTAATCCGTGTGCTTGGCTTTTGCCAGATTGGTGGACCTGTGGCTAGGTGTGATGTAAAAGCAAGAAATAATTAGCAAAGACTGACTGGTTATAAAGACCTACATTTATTTTTGACATAAAATTTCGGAGTCCTGTTTGTTCATTGTTTAAATAGACTCCTTTAATTAAATAATCTTTGAGCCAAGCTGGACGTTTATTGTATTGGCAGCATAATTTTACGATCAATCGTTTGTGAATGGTAGCCACCTGAAAATGGCCCAATTCATTTCGGATGGACAAACTTGGCTGGTTTTTCGCAACTTTAACGAAATCCGTGCATCAGAATGGTAATCCAGAAAATAGCACATCTTTCGAGACCAGGTTGCACATTTTTGTAATAATATGTTTTGGTCTATTTCCAACGCTCTGGGCTGCATTTTTGCCAAAGTTTTTTGTATAAGTCACAAGTCAGTCTGACGAACAACAGTCCCCTATGCCTTGCACTGCATACAAACAGATTACACCCGGTATTCGTAAGTTTCTCTGACAAAAGCGTCATGTCCGTCTTATCTGTGACTGGTTTTACTCAGCGCCTGTTAGTCCCGCCTTCATATTTGGATTCAAGCCCCGTGGTTCCAGTTTTTTCAGTATTGAATGGTCTGCTGAAACGCGATGGCTGGCCAGGCTAAGGGGGTTAGATGCTTGTGGGACGAGCTGGCCTGGGCGACTGCCTCAGCTCTATGACTTTAGAAATCTGTCAAAAGCTTGGCACTCCAATCCGACAAATGTGAATATTATCCTCTAGTGCTTGGAGCCGTTGGCACTAAAACCCGCTAATCTCGAAGCAATGTCCTTTCCTGATCAAAACAAAAGTAAAGAGAGGTACCCAGTGGACATGCAAACTTACACCCAAACCCAAATTTACCATAGATCTTCTCCATGCCGGAAAAAAAAAAAAAAAAAAAAAAAAAGTAAAAAGTACTGTTGATCACGAGGCACAACAAAAAAAAAACATAATCACAATTGGCTGTCATGTCCTAACGATAGATACGTCTCATTTAGCCGCTTGCACCAGGTCGCAGAGACAGTGAGATTTTTTTTTCCCGGATGTCCAATGAAAACACGCACTCTTCACAAAAACCCGTCTCTTCTTTTTCTTGACCTCGACTCCAGTCACACACCACTTGCACGTCTAGAACCTGTCGAACTGAGCATGTGTGTATATACGTGTGTGCTTGCGTAAATGGTTAAGGTACAACAGTGACTTGATTGTTTGGAGAAATAACATTTGACTGGCTGGTTAGCTCCTCATTGCCTCAGTGCTCTCCCAAGTCCATAGGGATATTTGCTTTTCCCCCCCCGTTTCGTACAAATGTCCTCACGTCAACGAAACAAACACACGCGATGCTTTTTCTAAAAGTCTTCAAATGTAACAAATATTCTGAAAAAAATCAAATAAAAATAGACGAGTTGTGATGCAATGTGCTAAATATCCATTGTGAACTGACACACACAAACGCACTTATACATACATACACACTCACACAGATGCCCAGTGATTTGGAAATGAATAGGACACTAATGCAAAAAAAAAAAAAAAAAACACTGCCCGGCCTACAACCAAGATTTGGGAGAGGGGACAGGACAATAGTGGGGCCAGGTTTTAGTTTGGATCCAATGCCCAAAGCTGTAAACAGTCAGAAAGCCTTGCAACGGTTGGCAACGACGGAGGGGTTTGCTGTCATGGTACAGCCCCAAGCAGGCAAGCACGTAACCATGGTGACACTGGCGGGAAAAGGTGGAGACGGCCAGCAGAGTCGGGTACGGGTCGATACTGGCGGGGAGGGGTCCGGGTGAACTCTAAGGTCAGTCACTCTCATCCGGATTCTGGGGGTCTATGATTTTGACGTGGGTGAATGGGAAGAGACCCCGCCGTCCGTTCACCTCCCCCTCCCACTGACCGCTGATGTTCATTCTTGTAACCTTAACAATGTCACCAACCTGAGGAGGAAGGAGGAGAAACAGGAGGTTAACGAGAGGAGCGCGACGACGAAACCGCTCAAAGGCATTACCCACAGGGCGGCGGAGATATAGAAAATGTAACATAATGCAACTCTTCAATTATTAACCGAGAGGGGGATTAACAACAAACGATAACGAGGTTAACACACGCAAAGAGATAAGCTTGTAATCTGAATTAAAGATGCTTTAAACTTCATGCCCCGAGGCAGGATTTAATCTGGGTATTACTCTATTGTGTTTTTAACCTGCATTATTACAATATTTAGAGATCAGCTCAAACAAACGGGAAATAAACCAGCTCATTGACAAGATCAGTATACAGATGTACAGATTACATAATAGATGTTATTAAAGAGCTTATGTCTGGGTAGGTTCTCATTTGCCCCGGTCATCATTCTTCCTGGTAGTTCTCGGTTCAACGGGAAGAACTACCAAGAAGAATTAAAGAGATTAATTCCAGGGACATATGGGCTGTTGGGATTTTTTTTTTAATCTCCAGAGTTTCTTTACTTATATCTACAGTTGCAGAAAAAATTATTAGACCATCAAAAGTCACCAAAAACAATGGTTATACAATCAAGTACTAACTCCTGTGTGTATCATGTCATTAAATCAGACAGAAAAGAAAACCTGGAACGTCTGAAAGCACTGTTTTTGTTAGTACACTGTCATAAAAATTGATGCAAGAATGAAAATGTGATTTTGGTTGTTATCAAGAAAACCATGGAAAATAGATAGATATCAGCTCTTAAACTAAACTCTTATGAGTTATTTTTCTTACTATCATTTTATTGTCCAAACAAATGTACCAGGCATTAAAATGAACAAAAAATTGAAGAAAACATAGGGTGGTCTAATAATTTTTTTTCTGTAACTGGGTAAACCGGACATTATGGTCAGACTGGACCACTGCTAAAACAGTTTTACATTTAACGTTAACCCAACTTCAACAACTACAGTGCTCAGCACACGAGTACAGCCCCTTTGAAAAGTAAGATTTTAATCATTATCTCAAAGAACATAAGCACTGTTTTGAAAAAATTTGGAAAAAACTGAGTTTTATAGAACATTTCATCAACTGAGAACATGATATGTTGTACATTGTTTCATAGAAAATGTTGATTTTCAAAGAAAAGGTTTTGTGACAAATCTGTTGGACTCATTTATGCTGAGCACTGTATATTTAATATCATGGGAATTTATTAAAACTTTAATCTACAGTTACAATTCATGTGGGTTTACACTTATCACATCCAATACTTTTTAAAATAAACCCTGTCTGTCAGATCTCAGCTTATCCTTTTGAGAACAGAAAGGCATAGAGCTGTCGCTCAGATGGTTTTGTGACACTGGATGTGACCCCAATCTGTTTAAGCCATATGTTCTTTATCAGGATTAGAAGGGAAAAGTCATGATTGAATGACTGAAACATGCATCTGAGAGCACGCTGCATGTAGCTCCATCCTCAAAATGTGGCTTCAAGGACATCTTGCTGGAGAGGCTGTCTATAACATTAATCCTTCGGCACACTTTGGAATGGCAGGAATGCTAGTCATAAAAAGCCCCTGAGAAATCTGTCATCTGTAAATGCTGCGAAAAATCTAATTCACATTTTCAGTATTTCATTCATTCATTCATGACTAAAGGTGGAAAAACTGACTAATCCCCACAAGCTTTCACTTCTACTTTTTCCAAGCAAGCATTAAAAGGCATCCCATCATAAAACATCCGAGGACAATTTTGCCAGATCACATGAAACTAACAAATAATCACGAAAAATGTTTGATACAAATGCAGGTGCGAGAAAGTGTACAAGTACCAAAACTTCAAACGTTGAGGATATAATTGGATTTGATTTGTTGAGAGCTGCTTCTTTCTGAAGTGAATAAATAATGACTCATAGCTTCTGTTTCTTGAACCCTCGAGGCACCAAAATAGCCATAATGCAAAACTGAATGGTTGGTGCTGCATGCTACGGCTGACACTGATCTAAAGACAAACAGATTTAGAACAGGTATGTTTTCGATGCTCGGTATGTTTTAGAGAAATTAATTTAAAATAGTTTAGAAAACACTCTGAAATACACTATAATATTCTGGTGACTCTGGGTCCTGGTGCCTTTCACCAGTGGTGCTGTAAGAACAATGTGTAATTCTTGAGCAATAACATTAAACAATAATGATAGTTTACATTTACAGTTGTGCTTAAGTTTGATAGTGTTGCAGTAGCAGCTTCTGTCAAGGTTTGGTACAGCCTCTCTTAATCCTTCAATATGAAAAAGTTTAGAAAGTGTGTTCACAACAGTCGCATGGTTAAGCTGAGATGTAGTTGCTGATAAACACTCTTAGTATTTACATCTGGATTATCATTTTGAGTTTTGTTCACAAGTTTGCAAGAATACATGAGCAGTAGGATATTTAGGCTAGTTTACCAATGTAATGGTAAAACTAATTTGTATCACTCCAGTACACATTCCTTTAACCCAGTCGGAGACGTCCCTGCTTGAGAGGGGAAATGTTTTGAAGGCAGCTATTGACTAGTTTATGAAAGAAACTAACTGCGGCTGTTCACAGGGCACATGTCAAGTATTATATGGGTCGACAAAGCATACATTCTATTTATACTGCATGAACAAAGTTTGCCAGGTCGCTTCTGTCTGGTTCTGGTTATCAGCAGTTAGGTTTAACTACTAAAACATGATTTTACAGAATTGAAGCAGTACCTAATAACGCTTAAAATTGAATTTTAACTGCTCCTGAAACATTCACTCTTTGTAATCCATGTGTGAATGTGAAGCATTCTTCTCCTCTACCCTCTCGGTCTCACAACAGCAAACAGTTACAGAACATTTAATTATCATTACCATGAAATTAAGTTTACATCTTTACTGGAAACGGTTAATGAAAAGAGGCCGGCGGTGACAGAAGGCATTCAAAATAGGTCAGGAGGAAGGGAAGAGACCCAGGTCAGCTGATGTGTTTCAACAGTGTCACCCTGAACAACGAATGATGCATCTCATGAGGCGGGGACGAATAGAGAAGTCAGGCCTAATATTACACCGCCTTGTGTTCATTTACACATGCATCTCTACTTCTAAATAATCAGTATGACGCTCTATCACTGCATCCACATGTGGAAGCCTGGTCTAGTTCCAGCATCCAGGAACACATGGCTGTCTGCCGTCACATCTGAGCAGGGCCCGGTATATGCATGGAGAGCACTGTGCATTACTTCACATGCTTCAACTTGTTACCACAGTCAAAGACGACTGTATTAGTCAGGCTGCAACACCAAGAAATGCAACAGAGGATCAAGGTGCTGCTTAAGGGAGTGTTTGTTAAGCAGCTAACTTGCTAGCAGGAAGGCTGGCAACTGAAACTGATGATTTACTGGCTAGCAATTGAAACTATACATTACAGCAATTTGATTTAATCTTTTCTGATACACACCATACATCTTTAAGAATATTACCAGCTGCCCAAGTATTTTTGTGCTTTTAAACTAGTCACAATCCTAAATGCTGAACATTTACAGTCCTACTCCACCATAACTTATCCAATCAAAAGCTAAAGCCTTAGTAATACAGATTAACAATGATCTGTGAAAATCAGTCCCCTACACAACATTTTAAGATATAATTATAAGGAAAACATGGCCTATTGACTGCATTCATTTTTCTTCACCATCCAGCACAATTTCAGTCAATAAATGAAGGGAATACAGTATTACTATTCTAAAAGTTGTGTAAAAATGTGTTAACTGACAGAAATATTTACGATGCTACCCTGCCTGATGCCTCATCCTGTCGTGCAACCAGATCAACCACTGTTTGAACATGAATCCGTTATCACATAACAAATGTGAAACCTTTAATGTTGGAATAATACTGAAAGCTCTACTACAAGATAAGATGGTTTGCTTCCTTGTCATTGAAAATGTGACCGTTGAGGTTGGTGCAATTCTAATGCAAACCTTAGTTACAATAAAAAAAGAATGTATGCTACACTTAGCTTCTTATAATGCAATTGTTTTTGTAAGCTAACATCACTTATTAATGCAGGTTTTTTCCTCTTTTTTTACTTTCAAACTGATAATATCAACTCCTTAATGAGTTCTCAAGCATAAATAAAAGTTGACAAATTTTGTGGTTGACTGGCCCTTGCTATGTGAACTCCATTTGACTGTGAATGTCATTTTACTCTGGAGACCTGGGAATCTTCCTAACTACAGATGCCTTATGATAATTTGAAGGGAATGAATCTGAACTATTTTTGCTCATGATTGTATAAATGTGTAATTCTATAGAACCAGTGAACACCATCAATGAAGGGAGGACAAGAGAAGCAAACAGAAAGAGCACAGGATAGAATGTGGGATGAAAAGGCAGATAAAGTGAAATGTCCTTATACAATACCTCTAGAGCAAGTGCTGTTTTGTCATAGGCACAGGGCACTCGTTTCTGGATGGCCTTTGCCATCACAGGACCATTCTGCATGGATGGTAGAGGGGTGATAACCGCCCCAGGCGTGCCCGGGGGCAATGGCGATGGTGTCTGAGGCTGGGCGTAGGCATGGACGAGGGCATGGGAGGGCTCGGGGATCCCATAGCTGTTGGAGTTACGAGATCCATGGGAGGGCTGGCCAGGGTGGGGTGAAGGTCGTACCAATTTCTCCACATAGGGCACAGGGATCATCCCAATACGGCCCTCTTTGCTCTTGGCACTCCACCACTGCTCCTCCGGCTTGTCTAGAATGATGAGGATCTCGCCCTTTTTGAAGGGAAGATCCTCTGCATCACTTCCAGTGAAGTCATATAGAGTCCGCACATACTCCTGGTTCTCCTCTGAGCCACCCATGGGCTGGATGGGTCCAGTCACTGTGCTTGGGTACCTTTGGAAATCAGAAAATGAGGCTTAAATGCAGACACAACAGACACTATAGTCAAGTGTTTAGAACAGGGGTCTCAAACATGTGGCCCGAGGGCCAAAACCGGGCCAAAAGGTCCAATCTGGCCCTCAGGATAAATTTGCTAAGTGCAAAAATTACACTGAAGATCAATCTAGGGTGTTGAACTCATTTTAGTTCAGGTTCCACATTCAGATCAATATGGTCTTAAGTAAAATAATAGCATAATAACCTATAAATAGTGACAACTAAATGTTTCTAGGTTTAAGGTTCAACTGGACTAGTTTTGCTTTAAAGAGCAAAACTAGTCCAGTTGAGCCTCAAAGAACTACCAAGAACAACAATGACCTGGATAACTGAGAAATTGTTCTTGTTTTAGTTCCAAACTCCAATTTTTAAACAACATTATAGTTACTAAATGTTTGTGTTACATTGTGTGTTGTGCATAATTTTGTTAAAACTGCACTTATTTTTCTCACAACTGTCCGTTTCTTCAGCTTACTCATATTTTTTTGTGAAAGGATAGTTTGTAAACAAATATTTTCACAATTTAATGGGTTTTTTTCTTGCACTAAAACAAAGAGGAAAAAAGTTGTCATTATTTATAGGTTATGGATGTTATTATTTTACTAGTCTGGTAACACGGCTGAATCTGGCCCCTGGAAGAAATGAGTTTGAGACCCCTGATTTATAAAATGGTGTTATTCAAGTAGCTTCAATAAAAGACACTGTTAGTTCAATGATGCATATACATTTATAAAACTATGATCATTTGCATGTGCTGTGCTCCGGAGAATAACCACATGTATGCTTCCCAATATATAACATAAATTAGGCTGATCAATATATAAAAACAAGTAACTGTGCAACTATTTTGAATATTACCAGTCCTGTAGTTATGAACATGTTTCCTTTTATGATCTATGATTAGCAGGTCAGGGAATCTATCATATCATGGTGCTTATTAATAGTGATATTTTTTAATCTTTTTTTTTCTTTAAGTTCTTGTGAATGTTCCAGTATGTGTATCCTGGGATATACATTCATATTGTGATGCATATTGTGACCCAGTGCTATTACTATCCCAGAAATAATTACATCCCTAAACTAATGTATATAATTCATGGTGAAATTATGAAAAATCCAATACAGACACACATAAATAACAGTCTTGCATACAAAGTACAGTCAGTACTCTAGTCCTGAAGTGAAGTAGTAAAATGCAACATCAAGTTAGAGCTTGCAAGTGAAACCGAGTGCCTTACAAATGTGTGTCAGTGAAGCTCTGGTTACTTAATCCTTGTGTCTACCCACAGCAGAGGTTGTTGGGTGGTGGTCTTACCTGGGAGCTGGTTCTATCAGTGTGGTAGTATCCAGGTAGTGGATTTTGTAGAACTCCAGGAGAGCAGGGAGATGTTCAAATTCCTGGTCGCCTATCTTAAACCTCTTGCTAGGCAAAGAGTTGATGATATAGTGGGACACTTTGGAGTTCTCAGACACTGACAGCACATAGTCGCCAGGGCAGGTCGACGAGTCTCGAACCAGGAACATCCCATGTCTCTGTCCTTGTAATCTATTCTGTGCCTCTTGTCGTGACACAGGTCCAAAATACCAGGCGGACCGATCAGATGAATCAAACCGCGCAGTTGACATTTCTGATCCCAAAAATAAGTTAATATCAGTCTTCAAATAGAGAAAGAAAACAAAAAGGAATCACAATACAGTCTAGACAATAAATTAAAACGTGTTTTGCGTGGTTGGGATTGGCCAATCACAGCAAATTGGAAGATGCAGGGCAGGGCATTCGTCGCCCTGTACAGAGGGGTTTTTTTTTTCGACCGATTTCTTCTGCACCGAACACTGCAGGCTCCGGAGATCGCAGGTTTAAAAAGAAGCATAAACACCCCCCCCTCCACCGAAAAATAATCAAACCAAAACAACCTGACGTTTTCAGGGACAGGCTGCGACTGGTTGGATCCAAGTTTGGAGCATAATGTGGTTCCTGTGCTCGGCAGTCAACGGCGGAGTGATTGAAAAAGGAGGAAAAAAACAGACAAAACTTACGAACATCGATGAAGGCCGAAGCAACAAATGATCAATGAAGCTTCCCCTTTTCGTTCCGCCTTCCGAGAAAACACCAAGCTCTCTCTCTCTCTCTCTTCAAATAATTTATCTCCACCAGTCAGTGTCAGTTATGAGAACGGAAAAGGTGGCCTGACTTTTTTTTTTTTTTTACATCTGATACATCCTCATGTCTGTTAATAGGTCACCGGGAGCCGTGGGTAGGAAGTCGAATGATTAGTTAGTATCTTCGTGATCTTTTCGTAAGGCACCCGTCATGGAAATGCGTTTAAGAATCCCCTTTCTCGAGTCAGAGCAGACTTCTGAGGCAGCACAGCTAAAAAAAAATGGCGGCCCGCAACACGTCTTCACACAAAAAATTATTTCACAGCAGCGGCGTGTCTCCAGCGCGTGCATCTCAAGAGCTGGGCCGTAACGCCGAATCGCTGTCGTGCATCCGTCCACGGCCACGCACGGTTCCCGGCTCGGCAAAAAAAAAAAAAAAAAAAAAAAA
>JAPTGZ010000005.1:7403502-7416656 GCA_029814645.1 Fowleria isostigma | reverse complement strand
TTGTTTTAGTGTAAATACAGTAAAATGACATGAAAATGTTTATATTTACAGAGAAAAACTGGGAGTTGTGAGTATTTGTAGGTTATTATGATTGTATTTTACTGATCTGACCCACTTGAGGTTGAATTGGTCTGTACATGAAACCTGAACTGTGTCATTTTTGGATTTTTGTAATTTTTACAAATTCCTCTCGCGGGCCAGACCGGACCCTTTGGCGAGCCGCATTTGGCCCCCGGGCCACATGTTTGAGACCCCTGATTTAGACAAAGTATTTTCAACTGTTATACTTAATTATCTTCAACAATTATAAAAATGGCGATAAGCATCTTGTGTCAAATCACAGACCTGTGTCATTGTTACCACAATTTTCCAAAATCCTTGAGAAACTGTTTGTAAATAGGTTGGATTACTACACTGAAAAATATGTTTTATTAAATGATCAACAGTATGGGTTTAGGAAGAATCGATCAACATCTCTAGCAGTAATGGAACTTGTAGAAAATATTGCAACAGCAGTGGATAAGAAACAGCTTACTATTGGTGTTTTGATACAATCGATCATTCAATATTATTCCAGAAATGTGACAAGTATGGAGTAAGGGGTGTGGCCCTAAACTAGTTAAGAAGTTTTTTACATAATAGGTTCCAGTATGTAACAATAATATAAACTCACAACTTAGAAAAATAACCTGTGGGGTCCCACAAGGTTCAGTCCTGGGACCTAAGTTATTCATACTGTATTTAAATGATATCTGTAGGTCATCGAATGAGTTAAAATTTATAATATTTGGAGACGACACAAACTTGTTTTACTCTGGAACAAATTTGAGACAAATGTTAGAAACTGTAAAAAAGAAATTGAACAAGTTAAAAAAATGGTTTGATGTAAATAAGTTATCATTTAATGAAGACAAAACTAAATGTATGGTTTTTGGTGGTGTTATGAAAATTAAGAGATAAAACAGAAAATCAATAAAGTTGCAATTGAAAGGGTGTGCGGAACTAAATTTTTAGGAGTGATTATTGACTAGAAACCCTGTTGGAAACCACATATAGAACATATCAAAGGTCAATGTCCAAGGCTGTTGCTATTCTTTATAAAACTGGAGATGTGGAAAATAAGAAATGTTTGCATATACTGTATTGTTCACATGTAATGCCTTTTATGTTATACTGTGTGGAGATTTGGGGCAATGTGTATAAAACTAACACAAACCCTATGATTAAACTTAAAAAAAAAAATTAAAAAAAATACCATTAGAGTCATTAATAAAGCTGGTTATCTTCAATCAAGTAATCCACTTTTTGTAGTCTGGTATCTTAAAATTTCCAGACATTTTTTTATTTAAAAACAATGGAAGTTATTTTTTTTTTGTATTAACAATAAAAATCTTGCGGTCAACATTCAAAATTTTTTTTAAGTTAAGAGAAAGTTACAATTTAAGAGGGTTGTCTGTGTTTGAAACATGTAAAGTAAAAACAAATGTTAAATATTGATGTGTTTCTGTTTTTGGTGTCAAATTATGGTACCAACTGAATAATGATTTGACATCGTATACCTCGTTGTTGAGTTTCAGAAAAGCTTTAGTTTGTCATATTTTCAAAGGTTATAAAGGTCTCTAAGTGACTGATGGATGGAATGTTGCACAAACTGATGTTACAGATGCTTTTGTTGTTGCTAACTGTTTTTGGTGTGATGAGAATGGTGATGTTGTAGGTGGTGGATAGTGTGAAGGGGATGGGCACAAAATGAGCTTCTGCTTCTGGCCTATTCCATTTTTGGTTTTATGTTAGTTTTTGTCGACGTGAAAGAAAACCAAAATAAACAACTCATTCATTCATTCATTCATTCATTCAAACTAAATATCTATTTTGAGCTGTTTCCTTTTCTGCAGCCTGCAACAATTTCCTTTAAAGTGCTATAAAACTACAGTCGTGGGAAAAAATTAAAAGACAATCCTTGTTTTCTTCAATTTCTTGTTCATTTTAATGCCTGGTACAACTAAAGGTACATTTGTTTGGACAAATATAATGATATCAACAAAAATAGCTCATAAGGGTTTAATTTAAGCACTGATATCTATCCATATTCCATAGTTTTCCTGATAATAACCAAAATCATAAGTTCTTACATCAATATCTATGGCATTGTACTGACATAAACAGTGCTTTTAGACATTCCATGTTTTCTCTTCTGTCTGTTTCAGTCACATAATACACACAGGAGTTAGTACTTGATTGCTTAACTATAGTTTTTTGATGACTTTTGATTGTCTAATAATTATTTCCACAACTGTACATGTACAGACATTAAGTATTTTACTTCAACCATTTACCCTACTGAGATATTAATACTTTATAAATACTTAAATTAATAAATATGTATATTTTTTTGGCTTTAACAGAAACTGAGCTAAGATGTAAGGTATTAACCCATAAAGATCCAGCACTACTTTTGTGTCAGTTCTCAATGGAATTTTCTCTATAACTTTTTTAACCATAAAGACCCAGACATCCACCATCTAACAAAATTATGTACTAATGTAAACTCTTTAATGCCTGTTTATCCACTAATACATGTAAACAATTGGTGTAAAGTGCAGTTATTCATCTTTTCATAGTCATCAGATATGATCCATTTGGACATTCAGAGGCTCTGTAGTTACCACGGAAACACGGTCATCTTCTACAACATTGATTCACCAGTAAAACCCATGGAGTTGGATCAATGTAGTTGGACACACTGGGTTTATGTTCAGTTAATGATAGATTTAACTGAAAAAGTCACTTTTTATACAGTTCTGTCTTTTTTTGATAGAATAATCCTCAACTTTAATTTTTTTTAACATCTACATGAATAGTAAATTAAATGTTACAAAATACCTGATTTTCACTGAACCCCCCCCCCACTAAATACAGAAGATTATATTACAATAAATGACAAAAAAAAAAACACTTGGATGGTTAAATACAGAAAAAAATTAACCTATAAAGCCCGAAACATCCACCTTCAACCAAAAGCATCTACTGATGTAAACTGTTGATCCATTAATTCTATCAATACAAGTAAATTATTGGAGTAAAATACAATTATTCATCTTTTCATGATCATCAAATTTAACCTATTTGGACATTCATAGACTGTAGTTACCATGGAAACACATTCATCTTCCACAACACAGATTCACCAGTAAAACCCATGGAGTTGGATCAACTACAGTGGATGGACACACTGGGTTTGTGTTATATTAATGAGAGAATGCACTGAGAAAGTCACTTTTTCTTCAGTTTTCTCTGTTTTTGATATAATAATCCTCAACTTTAAACATTTATGAATGTAATTATTAAATTAAATGTTAGAAAATATCTGATTTTCACTGAAAAAACAAAAATACAGGAGATAAGAATACAATAAATGTCGAAAACCCATTTGGACGGTTAAATATAGAGAAAAATTAACCCATAAAGCCCAAAACACCCACCGTCGACAAAAACATCTCATTTGACCCATTTGGACGTTCAGAGGTTCCGTAGTTACCATGGAAACACCGTCAACTTCCACAAAATTGATTCGCCAGTAAAACCCATGGAGTTGGATTAATGTACACACTTATTTTTAATGATATATTTTACTGAAAAAGTCACTTTTTCTTCGGGTTTTGTTTTTTTTTTTTTGCTTTTGAAATAATAACTGAATTTACTCTGAAGTTGTATGACTATCTACAAGATCAGTCAAAAAACATAGGAAAATAGATGATTTTCACTGGAAAAAAAATGCAAAATTCAGGGAATAATATTCTAATAAATGGTGATAAATCACTTAGGAAAGGTTAAATGGAGAAGAGAACATTATTTAGGAGCTGACACAAAAGTCACCCTGAGTCCTTATGGGTTATAACATACAATACTTTAGTTTTATGTCTAGTCCAGAGCCTTTGACTTAATATTAGGCCCATAATTCGTATTATTTATTAGCATGACTGAACATTACTTGTACTTGTTCACCTTTATTCTCCCGTCGGAGGTATTCTATTTCTGTGTGAAGCTTCCCGAGAGTGTCCTTGTGTTGTTGCTGAAGGAACTGGATATTCCTCTCCAGTGATGCGACGCGGGGGTCGGTGCCGCCGCGGCAGGTCGCCTCCTCCGCCCTCACCTCTCCCCGGAGTCGGTCAACCGGCGGTGGGAGAACAGGCAGCCGCTTGAGTTGGCCGGTCGGTAAGCGGAGTGGAGAACAAGTCCTGCTTAAACTCCCAATGCGGGTCCATTGTGGCAAATGGTGCACTGGCGAAAAGTTATTGCTTGACATTATTTGAGTTAGCATTAAAACAAAACATGCTAATAACAGCGTCTCTTGTTTGCTAGCAAAAAAAAAAAGCGGCACGAAGTTCTCCCACGACCTATTTTAACTCCATGACCTACACTATTCGTTGACGTTTATTCTCGGGAAACATGCTAATATTACTCTAGGCGATTAAAAAATAAGTTGAAGTGTGTTAGCGCTACTCGTAAACACTTTGTTAAACTGAATGAACCAAGCTACGGTTCTCTTCCGCTGACATGCGCTCCGCTTCACTCATACTGTTGCCGTGACAACCACCTGAACTACACGTCCCGCCTTCTTTGTGGAGATTGACAGAACTGACTGCCAATCATCAGCGTCAAAATATTCAAAACTTGCCTTTTGGTTGGTGGAGTATTTGGAGGCGTGGCTTATACAGACACAGCTGACATAACATGATGAGAGGTATGATACTGTATTTCCACTGCATTCTTTAAACTTTTGGCCATATTTTGTCATAAAAATCAGGGATTTTCCAACATTTAATTTACTAATCATGTAGATGTTTATGAAATCTCAGGGTAAAGTTGAGGATTACTATATCATAAATAGAGAAAAGTGAAGAAAAAGTATTTGAAGGCGTGGTTTACACAGAAATACTGACATAAATAACATGGTGAGCAGTATGATTCTGTATTTCACTAAATTCTTTAAACTTTTGGTCTAAAAGTGAAAACCTTATTGTATCTAAATGTAATAAAAATAGTGTTGTAACATGTCAAACTGTACATATTTTGAACATGACATGCCTAATCTTGAATTTATTGTTAATCATTAATTTTATTTGGTAAATTTCACATACACAAAATATGCCAAATCACACCCAAATTTTAACTCATAAGAACCCAGCGTGACATTTGTGGCAATTCCCAAATGGATTTTTTTTCTATATTTAATCATCTGTGAGTGGTGTATCACCGTTTATTGTAATATTATCTTCTGTATCTTGTGATTTTATCATAAAAATCAGGGATTTTCCAACATTTTATTTACTAATCATGTAGCTGTTTATGAAATCTCAGGGTAAAGTTGAAGATTTTTATATCAAAAATAGAGAAAAGTGAAGAAAAAGTATTTGAAGGCGTGGCTTATACAAAAATAGCTGACATGATTAGTATGATTCTGTATTTCACTGAATTCTTTAAACTTTTGGTCTAAAATTGAAAACCTTATTGTATCTAAATGTAATAAAAATATAGTTATAACATTATATGTACTTATATATTTTAAGCATGACATGCGCAAGCTTAAATTTATTGTTTCTGTTAATTTTATTTGGTAAATTTCACATACACAAAAGTAAATATGCCAAAACACTCCCAAAATTTTAACCACTAAAGTCCCAGTGTTAGATTTGTGGCAATTTCCATATGAATTTTTCTCATATTTTATCATCTGCGAGTGGTGTAACACCATTTATTGTAATATCTTTTCTATCTTGTGATTTTTTCATAAAAATCAGGTATTTTCCAACATCTTATTAAGTAATCATGTAGATGTTAATGAAATCTCAGGGTAAAATTGAGGATCATTCTGTCAAAATTAGGGAATTGTGAAGAAAAAAATGACCTTTTCAGCAAAATCTATAATTAGCTGAACATAAACCCAGTGTGTCCATCCACTGTCATTGATCCAACTCTTGTGTTTTACTGGTGAATTAATGTTGTAGAAGATGACAGTGTTTCCACATTCCACTACCGAGCCTCTGAACATTCAAACTGGTCATATCTGATGACCATGAAAAGATGAAAAACTATATTTTACACCAATTATTTTCATGGATTAGTGGACCAAAAGGTATTAAACATTTTATATCAATAGATGATTTTGGTAGATGGTGGATGTTTGGATCTTTATGGGTTAAAGTCTTTGTTATAGAATCTTAAAAGTATATCCACTCGCTAGAATTTGTATTGAACAAATGTTAGAGGTAATTTTAGTCTATGTCCGGTAAGTAGGTCGGTTCACAAAGTCCATCTCCTTAGGATTATCTGCTGTTCTCCGACACTGTGAGGAGATGCCACTGCTGACGTCATTCCTGGAGATACCAACAGTACATGTAGCCGGAATTGCGTCAGGAGAAGGACTGTTACCAAACGCTTACCTAATATTGTTTAACTACCTGGACCAATGGTGAACCCTGCTGTCCAACACATGTGTCATCTATGTTTGGACACTTGGACCAGTGAATTAGGACATTACATCATCAACGTTTGAGCATTGGAACCAGTGGGTTTTGATGGACTTCACTCACTATAAAAACCTAGACTTCCTGATGTTAGGAGTCAACTGCTCCATCACCTTGTATGTATGTACTTGACTCCTTGTTGCAAGTAAATCTCCTGATTCCAGAATCCAGCAACTCTGTCTTCTGTGCTTCAGAATTTTTCCTAACAACAAAAAAAAAAGCACAAAACCCCTGACAATTTATAGACAAGTCTTCAAAATAGAACGAATTTACCCTTGTATTTCTAAGTTGCTATTTCTTTTTCTTATATGTATCTATAAATCCTTGCATTATCTTAATTTGGATAATTTTTCATGACATCTTCATGTTTGTTCAAAATTTCAATGTTTTGCATGCATTTATAACTTCAATAAAGATTCTGTATTTCACTGAAAAGAATTCTAAACATTTTAGGGTGAATACGCTTTAGAGCATGAATATGAGAGTACCATATTTTTTGGACTCTTAAGTCGCACTTTTTTTCGTAGTTTGGCTGGTTCTGCGACTTATACTCCGGTGTGACATATGTTTCTTCTTCATGACCCACTTTTTGACGAGTTCGACTTATACTCTGGTGCGACTTATAGTCCAAAAAATACGGTATATGGATGAAAGTTGTTACTAGGAGCCCAAAAAAATTAGGAGACTGTAGACATACAGTAAAGGTGTTCCTGTATCCTGTCAATGTTTTACTATTAAATATGATTTTGAAGTTATATATAGAGTCTTACATATATTCTTATATAGAATAGTGTTTGTTCTTTTGCTCTTTTTTTTTTAAATTATATATTGTAATTAATGTAGCGTATTGTTATATACTGCATTGCTGTAGAAAAGTCAACCAGGGACATAAATTAAGCATTAAGAACTGATAGACACTCAACTCTGTAATCACTAATGTTTAAACATATATTTGAATATTATTGTGAGACTGTGTGTGTATATGAGTGCATGTCTGAGTGACTGCCTTAATTCTGCACTTTAATCTGTTTTATGTCTATTGTGTTGTGTTAGTTTTGTGTTTTATTGGCATTTCTCTGTGATGCTTTCTATTAATGTTTTATAACTGTGATATTTTTAACAACTGTCTTGTGACCTACTATGGGACGGCAGATGTAAATTAGCTTTGAGCTAACTCTGGTACAATGCATCAAATGGAAACATTTTGGGTTTTTTTTGTACATCGTCCCTACAAATAAACTAATAATAAAATTGGAAATTAGCACTAGCTAGAAACTTTGTGTCACATCAGCTGCAAGCCTGTAACTATGTTTGACTGCGTTGTCCCTGACAAAAAAATAAATAGCTGCTGCATTAACCCCTAAAGACTCAGGCCATTTTGCCAGCTTTTTAGACCAAATAACAAAAAAGAAATTTAGACATATTTCAGCCCAGGATGTACCCAATTATGACCGCAGATAAATGCAAAAACATTATACTCTTGCTCTGAGCCATCTCAAAATTAATAAATTTTTAATAAAATACTGGGGCCAAAAATAGAACCAAAATTAGGACATGAAAAGCTACCAAGGTGAGGGTGCATTTCATCAGGAAAACATCACTTGAAATGGTCTTATATACCGCTATAAATACAGACACTGTGTTAAATGTGTCGGTCCTAGTGGTTTTTCTAATCCAGACGTGGGTTTTTCATGAATCCGTCTCATTCCAGGTTTCATGTGTAACCCATCATGTCCACATGCGTTACATGCAGAACACGCCCATTTAAACACAAATAGTGAGTGATTTTGCAACAGTGGTCATTTTTGTGAATCACTCTTTCTTGCATAGATTCCCAAAATGTACCTGTGAGAGAATAAAAAGATATTTAAAAAAAAATAACCATGTAATTTGTGTCCTTTTACTGTTACATGCAGATTTTAGTATAAAAATATAACTTTTATTTGAAAAATAGTTTCTCTTTTATCTCAGTAAATATTTATTTTTAAAACAGACCCAAATAGCTTCAAAACTTGCTTCATTTTATTAGTCTACATGTTTGAAATTTTTAGCTCCTCCGTCACAGACACACCCAGATGAAAATCAGAATAAATGAGGAGAAAAAGAAACTGGCATCATCCAACAACTGATCTTTCCTTTGACTTTATTGATTTATTGCAACTCTCACACAGTAAATGTTACATTACACACAAAGACATTAAAATAGTGTGTCTGTCATATGTGACAAAATGAAAATGCTTTTTTTGCAACAGTAAGAGACAATAAAAGGAAAATGGTAGGGCCAATTCTTTGGAAATGTATAGGTGGTACAGTATGGTTCTCTCCATGCCTGCAGTTTCATATGTACAATAACAGCAATAAGTTAATTTACAATATTTACAAGTGATACAGAGTTAGTAAAAGTGAAAATATAAGATGAAAACATTCAGGTATGTTCTTGGCAAACATAGAAATACAAATAAATCAATGACAGATTATTGTGGGAGTGCATACACGGTTGGCTGAATCTTCATGGGGGGGGTTGACTTCATTTTGTCTTTAGTTGGAGCTGATGGCGATTCAGTATCTTGTTAAAGGACACTTTAGCACGGTGTTAGAGGGCAATGCCACTCCGTTACTTACAGCAATCCCAGTGCCCACATTATACTTTAGTTAATTCAACTGCATCACAAATTACCTTTATGGTGCTCCTGAGTCCTACCCAAGGTAATCTGCATTAGAATAACTGATAGCAATGATTGTAGGGGACAATAAAAAGTGACACATGCATCAGTTTTATAAAGTTCAGAGGTCTTCACTTTCTACTACCTGTATCTTATGAGATATTGCAACTATATACTGACTGAACAGTATGCATATCACACAGAGAGCCAGTGGGTGATACTAGGAATGTACACAAAAACAGACAATTTCAAAGGAAATCATCTGACAAAAGACTAAAGGCCACAAAGCAAATACGCAAAAAGTATATAAGATAAATATTCACTTCACACATAAGCCTCGCTTCATTCTCTTCAGCTGAACAGTGCTACTTCACTGGCTTCTTTTTCTTTGTGTAAATTATCTCAAGGCCTGACCGCACATCAATGCCTCCTGCTAGAAAATATGGATCGTATCCATCGTGTTCCGTCAACTAAAAAAGGCAAAGCAAGACGACACCTCAGGGAAACGGAAGTAGTACTTTCAGTGGATGTTTTCAGTTTGATATGTAAAGATGGAATCCATCCCAGAGTAAACTGGAGTCAAAGTCAAGTAACTCACACGTCGCATCAAACCAATAAACAAACCCCACAGTTCACTAATACCTCAAACAACACCACTTCACATATGCATGCATGCACACAAACACACCGCTCTTTGAAAGCCATCTTAACTAAAGCTGACCCTTTTCCCCCTGGCTCTTAACCCTTTAAAACCATTTGTATCATATTTGCTACTTCAGGTTGTGAAGACAAAATTGACAAAATTAATAGTTTTTTTTCCTTTAAAACTTGTTGTATATGATCTGATATGTTTTCTGTCCTCTGGTGGATTATCATCCCTCTACAGCCAATGGAAAAGCTTTTTTTTTTTTTTGCCCTTTTCTATATGGCCGCTAACGTTAAAGCTGCATATGACTTTCATTGCCAATTTTTCATCACATCTGTAAACCCAGAGTCATAGCCTAAATATCACAAATCTGTAACTCTTTCTGTGACTACGTTCCTTAATCTCTTCCCTCACAACTTTGAAGTTTACTCCACCAGAAACAAGTCACTCGGGCATTTCCAGAAATGTGTCGTAGCATTGCATTGTGAGTAGTGTAGCTCCATGTAGCCATCGTAACAGCAGCAAAAAATGTCAAAGTGAAACCCAGCGGGTTCTCTGTATGGAACTACACTTCCCACAAATTTCCTTTTTTTTGTCAAACTTTCGTGACAAATTTCCAGAAATGCCCAAGCTATCTGCTGTTTATGTTTGTAAACACGCAGGTTTGTTTGTGGTGGAGTAGATGGTGTTTACAGCAAACTATGTATATCTGTGTACACATAATGAGACGTATATGAACAGTATTGAATATTGTACATGTATATGTAATTTGTACTGTACATGGAGCGCATAAGCTCCAAATAAACTAAATTAACTTTGAAGTTGTTCACTGTAAGGGAAGAGATTAAGGTGCATAATTCTTAGGATATGACTATTTGAGGAAAAATTGGTGACGAAAGTCTTATGCAGCTTTTAAATCCTCTATACATCTTGTAGTTATGTCTTTGGTCATTGTCAAAAAGCCATGTTAAGAAGAACATTTTGTTATTCGATTGAAAATTATTGAAATTATGGTGCCATAAAAAGCCTGGAAAAAAGTTTTATGTAAAAAAAAAAAAAAAAATCCTACCTGAAATGTTCTATATTTTCAAAATGTTAAACTTAATTTTTGTATCAGAGTTAAAGTTGTTGCCAAATACGTCCAATGTATCAAATGCGATACAAAAAAATACACCATAAACAAAATGATATGGCAACATTTCTTGTTTGGATTATGTGAAAAGGACTAATAAACATTTCAATTCCCCCTAATTTGAATTTTGTGGCTAGTTTTTTTTTTTTTTTTTTTAATGGGTCAGGTTTTACAGGGTTAATCTAGAGGAGCAAAGGGACCCTGTTAGGGTTTATGGCTAACGTCACTATCAAGACAACACAAAATATTTCAGACAAAAATATAACACTCATCACTCCAAATCAACACATCACGTTTTCAAAAATTGTCACCCACTTACTACTCTGAAATGAGACAACATAGCTTATACCATCTCCTTATCGGCGGTCTCTTTTCTACCTTTAAAACAGCAACTATAATACAACTAAAACTGCACTAAAATGTATCAAAGTATAAATCTTTAAATCTCTCTAACATGTTTATTCGCATGATCCACTCCACGTCGTCCTATACAGTACTTGAACAGTGCAAAAACATTCAGACATTAGCTCTGGGATCGGTCGAAATGTTGCATTACTAACATTTAGGCCAATGTTTCTGCTGCTTCTCTCCCGTCAGCCTTACATTCAAATTTGATTATACTTGCTCAACTCCAACACGTCGGATAAAACAAACACATAAAAGACATAAAATGGAAATTTGCGGAGAGATTACCGGTGACAGCGGCACCTAAGCCTCTGTATACTTGGATAACAGATCCCTGGTCATTGCAGCATCTTAAAAAGGATTGTGACCCAGATGCCAAAAGAACACAAAAAAAAACAAAAAAACCATCAGTCCTTAAATTAAAAGCTACATTTACAATTTAGTAGTTCCAGTTTTTATGCAAAGTCTCCACTGATTGTTTTCATGAGGGAAGTCAAATTAAAATTTAAAGCAAGTATAAAGTGAGTAAAGTGTCAAAACAGAGACACGTGTTCTGGATTTAGTTCCAGACCAGCACTTATCGTCAAACCTAAAACGAAAACAGAACACAAAACCTTTTTTTTTTTTTTTTTTTGGTCGTTTTGGCAACAGTTTTTTTTCATATCAGTGCTTATAAAAAGCTTGCAGTCACCTACCAAATGAACAAGTGGGATAGATATATTTCCCTTTAACTGAGCGAGTAGATTTAAATCAGTAAAAGACAGACAGAGGAAAGCAACAAGTGGTAAGAAAAACAAAACATTTGATGAGAATGTAATCAGCATACAGTACATTCCCTCCAGCTACTGATCGTGGTAGAAGATAACGTTTTTGTCTGTTGAGTTGCCTATAGCGAACCTGTAGCGTGTATATTTGCAGCCGGTAAAAGGCTTTCTGTTTGTTTAGATAAGTACTGTACGTGGGTATGTGACTACTTGGCAATATTTGCTCCTGTTTGTGTTATTCCCTACTGAGGCGGAATCTTCTCCTTGGCAAAAAATACAACTTTTGGTGCCAAGAGTAAAGTCCTCTCACACAGACTTGAATGCGGACATTCTTCCACAGCGTCGGTGCTTTGTGCCCAAAACGCCAGTCCGTGTTTAGTGTCGGGGGAAGCCGCTGCCGCTGTCCGAAAAAAAACAAAAAACAAAAACTTGAGATGAACCGCGAGCCGTCCGCAGAGCACAGACCCTGGAGTTTTGAGCGAAATCCAAAAACGAAAAGCGTTTTCTACTGATAACCATGAGGTTGTGGGTGGAGATTTGGTACGCCTGTAATGTGCGGGGTTGCGAATGACTGACATCATATCCACGCTCCGGGAGGCGGTGTCAAAACACGTCACCCTCAAACACAGAGTCCAGACTGTAAAGCTGTGAGGCGGCGTTCGATGCATTCCTTACCTGCAGTCGCAAAGAGAGTCAGAGATAAGAAAGGGTTGTGGGAGGGGCATACACAAGACATTTTCACTATGTTCACTTTGATCACTAGCTGGGTTTCCATTACCCTCAGAAATGCACAAAAACTGAGCCGGCCAGTGGGATTGAATGATAAATCCTCCTTAATTCTTATTTACTTATTTTTTTAATAAATTAACTTTTTTTTTTTATTATAATTTTTTCTGTATTTTATGTATGTATATATCTATCTATCTATATATATATATATAGATAGATAGATAGATAGATAGATAGATAGATATATGTATGTATATAATTTTTTTTCTTACTTTGTTTAATTTAAAT
>JAPTGZ010000005.1:6997617-7007934 GCA_029814645.1 Fowleria isostigma | reverse complement strand
GTAAGAAGACCACCTACGTAAGAAGACCACTTTCTGTTGGTCCCTTGAGTGGTCGTCTTATCCAGGTTTGACTGTATTAACTTTTCTACCTCGGCTAGATTATTCATTTGTGATTTTAGTACTGTACCTACATGCATTGAAGTATAAATTAACTTCAGGCTGATGTTTCATCTGACTTAGCATGCAACGTTAGATAAACTCCACACATAATCTTGACAGCGGACATGTGGCACATTATGGATTTTATAAACTTTTATGAACAAGACATAGATTGTTTGTTACACTTACAACTGGGATCAAACGAGTCTGCAGGACCACATTCGGTATTTTCACCCTGGACTAATATGTGCGGCCATAAACACACCAACCTCGTTTAAGCCAAAAAGAAAAGAGGAGGCATGTATAATTTCTCTGGTCATCTCCAACAGGGTTAAAAATCCTCCTGTGGTCTGTGGAAACCTTCACAGCATAAGCATTAACATTCTTATTTGAGCATTGAAACCCATGGGTTATGCTGTCAATTCCGGACCGTGGTATCATGAAGCCACGTTACCGAAATAGCTAGTTTTATATCTGCAGTAAATTAAATAAAAACCCGGGTAACTGAAAGACATTTGAAATGTTTATTCAAGGAAGGGATGTGACCTTTCCAAGAGATATAGTGTGAGAACAAACTTTATTTTCACGGATCAGTTCTTCTTGAGATACTCAGTTTGCTTTTGAATTGACCCTTGCAGATGAATAGTTATTTGAATTGAACTGAATTGTACTGCATGCAGATGGAATTCGCTTTGAATGTTCAGGTCTGATTTATGAAACAAGTTAAAGGAGTGATATTTTGCTTTTATAGAATAGAATTTTGCATTGTAAAACATTTTCTTGTGGTCTACATAAACTGTATTTGCTTTGTTTGGGTCTCAATTCTTCATTAAATTAGCAAACGAATTAGCATAGCGCCTAGTAATGCTGCACAATATATTATTTGAGCATTGCCATCGCAATGTTTGTGTGTGCAATAGTCACATCACAGGTCCTGCAATGCGGGAGGCAAATTAACTCATTGTGTTTGCATCTAATTTCAATGGTACCTGACACACAGTTGCTAGTAACAACATTGAAAAATGAGCAACGAACAAAAGAAAATCACAGAAAATGAAGAAGAAAATCACCAAAAATGATGACAAAAATCACAGAAAATGAAGAAAATCACCAAAAATTAAGAAGAAAATCAAAACGAAGACTTGGTGCCAAAGGGAAAAAAAAAAGGCAATATCCTTTATCTGGAATTATTTCAGCAACAAGAAGAATAAAACTGAAACGTGTTCTGTGTCAACACCTGTTGACACGAGTGTTTTTTTGTTGTTTTTTTTTTTAATCGCAATATACGTCGCAGGGTTAAAAAAAACTGCAATGTCATTTTTTTTCCAATATCGTGCAACCCAAGCACTTAGCACTGCCAGTAAAAATACCTGGAAACTCTTCAAAGTCATTGAAAACCCAATCAGACCAGCCAGGTAAAGTGTTAAAGGTCTAGAAATGTCTTTCTTGAGTGAGTGTGTAGAAATATTAGGTGTAAATATGCTTTAGATGTGTTTAAAACCAAACCAGGAATTAGCAAACAAACTAATGTAGCGTAGTATTTGGTCTTAAATTCTAAATAATTGAGTCAGCATACAAACAACTGGTTCATTTTGACATTGTTAAGGAACAAAAAACATGGGAAGGAATGCTTCTAGGACCCAAAAAATGTGTTGTACAAGTCCTCTTTAAAAAAAGGAACTCAAAAAGATGGCAAGCGCAAAGAAAAAGTCCAATTCACTCTCTTTAAACATTAAAATTTCTTTACTCTCACAGCATGGTCATGTGTAGACCTTAAAAAAGCCCAGTTTTCATTGTTAAGGAACACTTTACTTAGTAGATGAAAATGGTATTTCTTTAGGTGAGTGAGAAATATCACAACAGTATCATTATTGTAATGCTGTACACCCAAATCGCAAGTTTTGCCAATATCGTGCAACCCCACCTACAACTACAAAAATATATGGTTAACAGTTTTTGTGTATTAATATGTTTGCTATATCTGGTATATTATCAGCAGACACTCATAGATTTAGTGGGGCAGAGAATTAGCAGTTATGACAGCGAAATATCTTGCTCTCTTGGGAAATTATTGCTCAGACATATATATATATTAACATCCTTTCTGGATTTCTGCTGATTAAAAGATGGTGCAGATTAGAAAAACACAATGCAGCTCTCAGGCTACACACTGGGTTCTAACTGTCAGCTATAAAGTGCCTCTAATTACCCCAATGTGAGTCTGTCTGCTCATATTAGATTGGGCTGCTGCTAAATTTATCATGTAAAGAGATGCTCCATCAGTGGATTAAACATAACAATAAATCTTCCAAGGTCAGATTTTATTTTTCAAAGGTTAGCGCTTCACTTGCCTCGAGGTCCAGCCATGTTACATATGCATGCACTCGTGGCACCAGAAAGGAGTTACCCTAATGACAACTGTCAAATGGCATATTTATACACCGACGCTAACATCAATTTTATAAATGGTACAGTTTTAAGTAATGAACATGGAAGCCAGAAAGAAAATGAATGTATGTGTCTCCGCAAATGAAAAAGGAAGACCAAATAAATTAAACTGTCCCGGTTCGGCTTCATAAATTTAGATGTTCACTCTTATAACTTCAATCTCTCCATTTCAATCACCCCACCCCATAACTATCTGCGTAAATTGGAAGGAAATGGGTGGAGCATAAATAGAGAGAAAGAGGGAGGGACAGAAGAGTGTTGGGGTGGGGTGGGGGGGAGGGATGATGATGATGAAAGAAGATGAAAGGAAGGGGTAAATGAGGTAAAGAAGTACAGATGAGTGGAGAGAAAAGAAAGGACGTACCGCAGACAACGATCAATAAATATCTATAAACACATGGAGGAGTAGTGAGAGAAAGAAGGAATATTTATAATGCCTTTCTGTTTGCTTATTATCTGGTGTCTGGGCGAAGGGACAGATAATGAAACAACGGGAAGCACGTTTCAGGTTAAAGTTAGGACTGACATATGGAACGCTTATCCCAACGCCCAGATGGAGAAAATGTCTGGTCCTTACACCTGCTCTGCCAAGATACAGAGGGAAGAAAAGGAGAGGAGAGAGGAGGAGAAAAGAGAAGAGGAGATATAAGGAGAGAGGAGGAGAAACAAGGAGAGGAGAAAAGAGGAGAGGAGAAATGATGAGAGAAGAAACAAAGAGAGAAGAGGAGAAATGAGGAGAGGACAAATGAGGAGAGAAGAAAAGAGGAGAGGAGAAATGATGAGAGAAGAAACAAGGAGAGGAGAGGAGAAATGAGAGAAACAAGGAGAAATGAAGATAGGAGAAACAAGGAGAGAAGAAACAGAGAGAAGAAAAGAAGAAATGAAAAGAGAAACGAGGAGAGGTGAAACGACAAGTGGAGAAAAGAGGAGGAGAAAGGAAGAGAGAAATGAACAGAGGAGAAACAAGGAGAGGAGAAGAAGACAAACAAGAGGTTGAGAAATGAGGAGAGGAGAAACAAGGGGAAATGAGGAGAAACAAGGAGAGAAGAAAAGAGGAGAGGAGAAATGAAGGGAGGAGAAAAGAGGAGAGGAGAAACAAGGAGAGGAGAAACGAGAAGACAAACGAGGAGAGGTGAAACGAGGAGTGGAGAAATGAAGAGAAAAAAGGAGAAATGAGGAAAGACTAGGAGAGGAGAAAAGAAGAGAGGAGAAATGAGCAGATGGGAAACAAGGAGAGAGGAGAGGAGAACAAGGGGTTGAGAAATGAGGAGAGGAGAAATGAGGAAACGAGGAAAAATGAGGATAAAGACAAGAGGAGAGATGAAGGAGAAGGGAGGGACAGGAGGAAATGAGGGGAGGAAGGTAGAGGAGAAATGATCTTTTTTTCTTTTTTCCAATAAACCATCCAATTAATACTTGTTTAACTAAGACTCTTCTCAAGATCAAATATGTGGCCCAATAATCAGTTTAATTTTTTTTCAACTTAAAAGATGAAGTCAGATGTGACGCAATCAGAATCAGAATACTTGATTAATCCCAGAGGAAATCATTGAAAGGCAAGGAGATGAGAATAAATGAGGAAAAATTTTAGTGGCAATCCTCTAAAGCCATCTCAAATCTAGTATCTCAACAACTTTTTGATGATTACAGGAATAGTACAGATGGATTCAATATTAAAGTGTGTAAAAAAAAATACATAAAACTGAACAACTGTCAAGGGTTAAACACAAACCCTCTACCCACGGGTTCCATGGTGCTTACTCCACAATAGAATCCAAAAAGAATATCTGCACAGAATCAGTTTGAACTAAAGAAAAGCTTAGCAAAGCTTATTCAGCGGGTTCCCTTTCCTCATGACAGCTTACACTGGCTGCTACAGTACTGTGGCATAAACATGATGAGCACTATGGGAAACACGGCGGGCTTACATAAAAAAGATCAAGTCAGCTCATTTTGTCAACTCTACAAAGACATGCCATCAGCACTCACACCCGTCCCCAAACTATCTGAAGCCTTGTACTGCACCTCGGCAATGTTCTGTGTTATGGCTTTGCAAAGAACAGCGCTGAGCAAAGGAAAGGGGCTGTTTCCAGACTATTCACTGGAAGTTTTACCTAAAAGAGTTTCACATGACATTCATTAGTGTGTTTCATCTACAGACATGTTCAGGCCAAATGTGGAAAGAATTTCTTGAGTGGCTGGTTTCTAGCCTGGCCAGCCATCCCCTTTCCGCGGTGTATTCAATACTGAGAAAACGGTCTGGAATCACTGGGCTTGATTCCAAATATGAAAGCAGGACTAACAGGCGCTGAGTAAACCAATCACAAGCCACTTTTACACAGAAATCCTGGGAAAAAAGGCGAGATTGTGATCCCAATCGCCCCTCTTCGTGGCCCAATTGTTGAAAAATGAGTGCTAAAGTGCCCTCTTTGGAGCCGAACACATGCTCAAATGCTCTCTTGGGAGCCAAAATGTATGCTAAAATGCCTTCTTTGGATCAAAACGTGATAAAATGCCCTCGAGGGGCCGAAATGTGTGCTAAAATGCTCTCTTTGGAACCAAAACACGTGCTAAAATTCCCTCTTTGGAGCTAAAATATGTGCTTAAGTGCTCTCTTGGGAGTCAAAACGTGTGCTTAAGTGCCCTCTTGGGAGCCAAAATGTGTGCTTAAATGCCCTCTTGGGAGCAAAAACATGTACTGAAGTGCCCTCTTTGGAGCCAAACGCATGCTAAAATGCTCTCTTGGGAGGAAAATGTGTGCTAAAATGCCTTCTTTGAAGTCAAAACACATGCTAAAATTCCCTCTTTGGAGCCAAAACGTGTGCTTAAGTGCCCTCTTGGGAGCTAAAACATGTGCTTAAGTGCCCTCTTGGGAGCCAAAACGTGTGCTTAAGTGCCCTTTTGGGAACCAAAATGTGTGCTTAAATGCCCTCTTGGGAGCCAAACCATGTACTGAAGTGCCCTCTTGGGAGCCAAAATGTGCTATAAAGTGCCCTCTTGGCAGCCAAAACGTGTGCTAAAATGTCTTCTTCGGAGCCAAAGCACACACTTTTTTTTGCTTTTGCCACTGCCTTTCGAAAATCCTGTGCACGCCACTGGCCAGGCGTACATGGAGACAGTCTGCCGTGGCTGCCCACCATAGGCTTGCGTGCCCTGCTTCATGCCTGTCTCTCCTGCTTATACTTAACCATCAGGCATGAAAGCACTAGTGTTTGCTACTGCGGTGTCCATCGGTCACATTTTATAAAATACTTTAAATACTCCAATGGCTGTCCACCTGTTGGTACAGCCAGGGGATCCCAAACTTTTCCATGCCAAAGTCCCCAAAGAGCATTAGCTTCTGTCCGGCCCCCCTTTTGCAAACCCATTGACAATACTACAAAACATGCCAGGAAACACTGACTTCTCGAATGTCTCCTTACTTTTATTCGCTAAACAATAATTATTACATTTGTTTAGCATATTGTTATCTAACGTGTTTCCACAATCTATATTCATAATAATCCTTAATAATTAGCATCTATCTTTTTTCTTTATTATCTTTCTTCCAATTTTCGGAGACCACCCCCTAGAGATCCCTGGTGGCCCCCACTTTGAAAATTACCGGATACAGCAATCTTGACTTCACATTAGGTCTGAACACAGTTAAATATGGGGCCAACACTGAATCTTTATACTTATTTTTTAAGTTGCCTGGTTGTGAGACAGAAAAGCTACTTGCCTCAAGCCAATTTTTTTAAAGCACAGATTAAAGTTAATTGTCTTGTTTGAGAGGGATTCCTGACTGCCATGCAAGTGAAACAATGTCGATGATGAGGTTCTATTATGACACTCAAACTTAAGTAAGCTGTTCTATATGTAACTGGAGTCTGACCTACATCTTCTTATTGCGTGCAGCTTAATTTTTTTCCCCTCCAAAACTCCATTTTAGTTTTCAAACTGGGAGGGGAAAGAGTATTTTTCCTCTCATAATTAAAAATGATAAAACACTTTTGGTCAATTCTACACAAATATCCCTTCCAGTCCCACAACCCAGTGCTTTCTGCCATCAGTGGTCAATGACCCCGAATGGCAGTAGCTTATATAAAGATAGGTATGCTCTGATGGCTACTGCTGAAGTCGCAGAACATCTGGAGAAGAGTGACGGACCTGGCTCAGCGGTGACGGGAGCCTGCCCACCGCCACCTGGCCTAACAGGCATGAGGCCAGTGTACCGCGTATCAGCCCGGTTCACATGAGGCGACGACACCAAACATCCATCAAATGGACAGGGCATCTACACATCAAATGACCACCACCAGAACTTATTTACACTATAAAGAACTTGTGCTCATTTTATCTGTGCTCGTAGTGAAAGACAAAAGACTTATTATTAAAGCAGTCATGCATAAAACTTTACAAAGGATTATAAATATTAAAAACTTCCTTGCATTACTTCTGGAATCTCTGGGGGACTAAAGATAGGAGGTGGTGGATAGAAAGGGTTCAGGCTCCTAGGATTTGTATTTCGACTGCTAATTTTGAAGGTTGTTGGCTATTTGTTAGGGATGCTCTAAACTTTCATGTAGTTTAAAATGTTAAAAAAAAAAATTGTTTGATCATCTAGCCTTAACACTGTCAGTTTATTGGAGTGATATTTTGCTTTTTTTAAATGGAATTATGATTTTAAAACATTTCCCTGTGGTCTACATAAACTGTAAATGTGATGTTTGGGTCTGAATTCTTCATTAATTCAAAGCCACAGGTTCATCTTCAACCCTATTTCTGAGTAACGACACCAGAAAGGTCATTTTGAGCACTGGCCCTTTAAATGTAAGTGAGCCACGTCACACCCCGCCCCCTCCAGGTTGTTGACTGTGCTGCTCTGTCCCATTCAGCCACTTGTGTTCATTAATACAACCAACAACTGAACAGTTTAGATATTCGGCTCAAAGTTTGTACATATTGTCAGTATGGACTACAACCGCTGCTGCTCACAAACAATTATGTTGCACTCAGAAAAATGTTCATCGAAGTCTTGACCTTATATGGACAAATGGCATGATGTAACTAGTTATAGACGTAACAAATTAAAAAGGAATTAAAACGGGTTGTAGAAATCCACTCAATTTTTGCCAAAATGAATATAAAGATACCTCTGCAGCACCTGGAGGGTTCACATTCAAACTTTATAAATTATTTGGGTCCAAATACACAAATAAATGAACCAAAGACTAATAAAAGTGGGTTAAGCAGAATATGACCTCTTTACCAATAATTGTCAGTTTAATACATAAAATATGCACCCTATTCAATAGGTAAGCAACACAACACTTATCCAAATACCAGGATAACATAACCATACAGATAATGCAGTCAAATCTAACTTCTTAAATTACCAATTGCTTGCTACTTTAAGGAGTAGAACAGTTGCAGGCAGCATTAAATTTTGGCTTTTGTTTTAAGTTTCTACATTGGATTCACAGGTATAGTTTACATTTTACATTTGGACAACACTTTTTATATGGTAAATTGGTAAAAGGTGAGATTTACAAAGGAACAAAGATGCTTATTATGTAAACATCCAATACAACACTTTCAGTTATTTATTTCAGTTTGTTGTTTTCTTTCTTTTAATTTATTTTTTTTAATTGACATTCAACATCAGATATTTGTATTTGGTAATCATATGTATGTATATCATACATCTGTCATCTGCAAATGCCTAAATATTTTTGTTTCATGTCCAAACACTGAAAAGAAAGGCAAATAATCAAATAACAGGGGGAAAAAAAACGACAAAAACCTATGTACAAGTAGGGAGTGATCTTTTCCATACATTCAGTTTGTTTTTTCACTCCTACTTTTGGTTATTCCATTAGTTTTCATTAGTGCTAATAACCTTGGCACATGCACTTAACGACAAATACTGATGAATCAACCCTTTACTTACCTCGAACTGCACAGATGAGTCTAGCTCAGCTCTCTTAGCCTCTGGCTCTCCGGCTAAAGGGCTGCGGAGGGTTTGTAGGAAAAGTGCTGCTTTCCTCTTCCTCTCTGCCTGTAACTGTTTCTCTTTGGACTCCTTTGACGCCTGAGCCAGCTTCTCCCTGGCTGCAGCTGCCAGTCGATCCTCCAGTTTCTGCTTGGCTATGGACGGTGACATGAGTGGGTAAAACAGAAGGGAAAATGGTTAGATAAAGAATGGATTTTGAAGACTAAAAGATATAGAATATACCACTCCTTTAATATAAACGGGCTTGAGGGAATAACAAAAAAAAAACAGAGAAAATAAGTTGTTGGTTTAATAAGTTTAGGATTTATGTGGGTAAAGTATAGGGGGTTAGGGGAGAAGATGAGCTGGATATCTGAGTAACAATGGGGAGTATGCACAAGAACGTTAAAGACTGAGAAAGGAGGTAAAGAAATAATAGAAAAAGGCAGGAAATACGCAGGAATGGAAAGAAACTAGATGAGCGACAGAGAAGAACTTGATGATTGAGACAGAAAAAAAACTGACAAAACTCTAAAGGATGAAGTGGATGCATGAAGGAAAACGTGCTGCTTAAGTTATGCAACCTCTGTGGCTACTGTTATCTCCTCAGTGTTAAAAATAGGCAGGCTGCCAAGACAAATCATATTTGAGTGTAGTGTGAACAAGTGGAGCAGAATCCCATCTGTACTGTGCTGACGGTGCACAGTCCTGGACAGTGTGATTCGGGGTACGTGTAGATGTGTTCAGAGCACGGCAACCAGAGGACAAGATGAAACTATAAAACAATATCTGGCATTTTTAATTAAGACGTTGAGAAGTTGTAGCGGTCTGTTGTGGTGAAGAAGGAGCTGAGCCGAAAGATGAAGCTCTCGACTTACTGGTCAACCTACGGTCCTTCTCTCACCTATAGTCATGAACTTTGGGGTCATGACCAAAACGACAAGACCCCTGACACAAGCAGTCAAAATGAGTTTCTTCTGTAGGGTTGCTAGGTACACCCTTAGAGATAAGGTGAGGAGCACAGTCACCAGGGGGGAGGTTGGAGAAGAGCCGCTGCTCCTCCACATCCAGAGGGGTCAGCTGAGGTGGCTCAGGCATCTGTTTTGGCTGCTCCCTGGACGCCTCCCTGGGGAGGTGTTCTGGGCATGTCCTGCTGGGAGGAGGCCTCGGGAAAGACCAAGGACATGCTGCAAAAACTATGTCTCTGGGTTGGCCTGGAAACGCCTCGAGATAACCCCGGAGGAGCTGGAGGAAGTGTCTGGGGAGAGGGAAGTCTGAGCATTCCGACTTACACTGGATTTCTAGACACACATAGCTCTGTGTGACGTAGGTACGCTGTATCAGATGCTGCCACTGTGTGCCCTCGCACTCCAGGGTACTGTGACAGTGTCATTTTGAGGAAGTGTTGTAGTTTCCTACCCAGTTGGAAGGTGGCAGTAGTGCTGGTAGATATCCGCAGAGTGTATCCGGCCGACTCTGTGGGGGCATGCCCTTAGTGGCCTGCCTCATCACTGCATGCCAAATTTTTTGGATGGTTGAACGCATGGACAACCAACTGATGACAATACCCTAATGCCTGTGTGGCTGAGGGTAAAAACAACTCAGTGCATCAGTTAGGGCTAAATAACATTACAGCATCTTAATCATCCAATTGAAGGTTCAGTTTATAAAGTTAAATTCTGGTGGGGAGTTTATTTACTTACAGTAGTATATATTTAAATATTAGCAAAAAAAAAAAAAAACTCACTCAAAAAAAAAAAAAAAAAATTTAAAAAACAAAAATAACCAAAATATTT
>JAPTGZ010000005.1:6540799-6553433 GCA_029814645.1 Fowleria isostigma | reverse complement strand
TCACATGGAGCCTATCCCAGCTACTTAAGGGCGAAGGCGGGGTACACCCTGGACATTTGGCCAGTTCATCACAGGGCATTTACAAATCATTTGAGCTGAAATTCATGTTTTGTTTTGTTTTTTTTTAATTAAAAAATGCTTTAAAAGCAGCTAGTCCACACTTTCGTCAGTCTTCACATGCACACAGCACATACAGTGTTCAGCATAAATGGGTACACACCCTTTGAAATGTAAGAGTTTAATCAAAATCAATCTCAATGACCATAAGCACAGTTTCAAACAATTTGGACAAAACTTTAGTTTTATAGAACATTTCCTTAACTGAGAACATGATATGTTGTAAAGTGTCCCATAGACAATGTTGACTCTCAAAGAAAATGGAAGTTTTTGTGACAGACCTGTTGGGGTGAACTCATTTATGCAGAGCACTGTACAGTCGCAAAAAAAAAAACCATATTAGACCACTCTATGTTTTCTGAAATTTCTTGTTCATTTTAATGCCTGGTACAAATAAAGGGACATTTGTTTGGACAAATATAATGATAAAAACAAAAAACTGTTAATGAGAGTTTAATTTCAGAGCTGATATCTATCCATTTTCCATGGTTTTTTTGATAATAACCAAAATCACATAGTTCTTAAATCAATATTGATGACATTGTACTGACAAAAACAGTGCTTTTCAGCATTCCATGTTTTCTTTTCTGTTTTTTTTGTCCCATAATACACACAGGAGTTAGTACTTGATTGAATGTCCACTGTTTTTACAGACTTTTTATGGTCTAATAATTTTTTCATGACTACATTATTTTACACTTCTGACACTTCTGTACGTGATGTGATTATACTACATTAAAAAAAGACAGAACAAACAAACAATGAAAGTCCCTGCACCAGAAAAAAGTAATAGAATGTCTCAAAAATATTATCCCAGTATTTGTGTTTCACTGAATGTATTCACAGGTGTGACAGGAGTGATGTGAGAGGTGGTTTGTTTAGCTCATAAAGCAGCCTCCATGGCACAATTTGCACCTAATGCATCATTCCCTGCAGTTTAATGGCAAAATTTAAAAAGATGGATCAGTAAACATACCCACATTTGAACGTCTTTATCTTATTCGTGAGCTGAATTATGTCCGACAATGTTTATCGTCGCTGCAAAAACGACCAAATTGTCGTCTGCGAGAGGTTTCTTAAGATTGTGCTGAGCAACTTTAGCCCTGAATTTATGCTGAGAATAAATGAAATACAGAGCACATAAGAGCCCTGTGGTGTGAGGTTGTTTTTTAAATAAACCCTCACACAAAATTTGTGGTGGCACACAGCACTTTGGAGCTGTGTTAGGGATTACATCTGTCAGCCTGCTATAGTCTCTACACTCTCTTTGAGTGCAGTCCTCAGCGTTGCACTTTCTGCCAAGAAATTATGGTGCTTGAACACACACCAGCTCATTCACTGTGGTCGTACCAACGACTGATCAAAGTTAGAAAATTCTGTAAAAGTGAGCAGTTTTGACAAAGTAAACCGGAGCTCTGCCAGGTCTGAATGTTACTGCCACTGACTGTCTCGTTTTACTTAGAAATACTGTAATCTTACTGTAAAAGCAGATTTCATAAGCAGTTTAAGAGGGTGGAGGATAAACAGTTTTTCCTTGAACCAGAAAAGTAATATTAGCCCCGTAATGCCAATCACTTCAACCCTGTTTGCTCATTTTTACATTTATTTGTGTTAGTAAATCAGGACTAAGACGTGTAACAGTTATATCAATGTAATATGAACCAATAATAATTTTCCATATTTAATCATCCTTAAGTGGTTTAACCTCCCGAGACCCAGCAGTGCATTTTTGTCCTCTGTAGGGGACAAAAGTTTGACAATTTTACTTCAAAAAATTGTATCCATTGGAAAAGATATCATATTAAAAAATAAATAAATACATAAAAATAATTTAGAAAAATAGACTCGATTAAACTGTTCTATTGTACAGTTTCCAATCAGAACAATTGTTTAATGTAAAAAAAGCTCAAATTTTTACTTTTCTGGGTCTCAGGAGGTTAATGCCATTTTTTGTAATAGTACCTTCTGTATTTTGTGTTCTTTTTCAGGGAAAGTCTGGTATTTTCCAACATTTAACTCACTGACCATGTAGATGTTTATTAAAGTTTAGAGTAAAGTTGAGGATTATTCTATCAAAAACAGAGAAAACTGAAGAAAAAGTGACTTTTTGAGTTAAATCTCTCATTATCTGAACATAAACCCAGTGTCTCCATCCACTGTCATTAATCCATCTCCATGGATTATACTGGTGAATCAATGTCGTAGAAGATGACGGTGTTTCCATGGTAACTATGGATCCTCTGAGCATCCAAATGGGTCATATCTGACGATAAACTGTATTTTACACCAATTTTTTTTTACATTATTGACAGGATTTGTGGATCAACAGGGATTAATAGTTTATATCAGTAGATGATTTTAGTAAATGGTGGTGTTTTGGGTCTTTATGCGTTAAAAATAGGTTAAATATAGACAAAAATTAATTTGGTAAGTGACAGAAAAGTAGTACTGAGTCTTTATGGGCTAATAGATGATGTTTTGTCTATTTTACAGTTCATTTACACTGTTGATTAATTGAAATATTAGAACCCGGTAACAAAAAAAGTCACCAGAATGGATTTGATTTTAAAAAATAGTGCACACTCATGTTTTCCTGTACAGAAGGACGTCACAGGTTCATCTGATTTCACCGTCACCCATGAAAAGATGATTTTTAACAGTGGACAGGAAAGGTGAAAACAGACACTATTCACATGTGACTCAATAGATTTAACTTATGTCCTCTGTCCTTCTCTGTACAGAGCAAATAATCCTACAATAATTCTAATTAATTTTTTGTACAAATATTTATTCATTTGTTATTTTTCTCTGTAATTTTTTTTTTTTCAATCGTTTGTGGTTTTTCTATCTGCCTTTTTCACTGCACTTGCTTGTTGTATGTTGCTGTTAACGGTGAAATTTTCTCAAGGTGGGGTAAATAAGTCTTATCTTATCTTATCTTATCTTATCTTATCTTATCTTACCTATCTTACCTTGTCTTATCTTAAATTGCCTTCTTATCTTGCATTATCTTGTCTTGTCCTGTCTTATCTTATATTACCTTGTCTTAACTTAAATTACCTTATCATGTCCTGTCTTATCTTACCTTGTCTTGTCTTAAATTGACTTGTCTTATCTTGTCCTGTCTTATTTTAAATTGTCTCATCTTGTCTTATCTTGTCTTACCTCGTCTTATCTTTTCATGTCTTTTCTTGTCTTGTCTTAGCTTGTCCTGTCTTGTCTTACTTATCTTACCTTGTCTTATCTTAAATTATCTTGTTTTGTCTTATCTTACCTTGTCTTATCTTAAATTGACTTGTTTCATCTTGTCTTATCTTGTCTTACCTTGTCTTATCTTTTTCATGTCTTGTCTTGTCTTGTCTTATCTTGTCCTGTCCTGTCTTGTCTTACTTACTTACCTTACCTTGTCTTATCTTAAATTACCATCTTATCTTGTCTTATCTTACCTTGTCCTACTGTAAATTACCTTATCTTGTCATCATGTCCTGTCTTATCCTTTTACCTTGTCTTATCCTTAATTGACTTGTCTTATCTTGTCTTACCTTGTCTTATCTTTTCATGTCTTGTCGTGTCTTGTCTCATCTTGTCCTGTCTTATCTTACCTTGTCTTACCTTAAATTGCCTTATCTTGTCTTATCATGTTCTGTCTTATCTTACTAATCTTTACCTTGTCTTATCTTAAATTGACTTATCTTATCTTATCTTATCTTATCTTATCTTATCTTATCTTATCTTATCTTATTAACGGTGAATAATGACTATCAGTAGCAGTTCAAACATTACTAAAGAGACAAGTGAAATGTAACTGATATGAATACTTTTCCATGTGGATGTGGTTGGAGTTAATTTTCCACTTGATGTTGTATCTCAGATCTAAAGGTTTTGAGCCTGAAGTCTCAAAGCTGAGCTTGTGTTTCTGTTTTTTTTTTTTGTTCCCACAGGCTTCTACTCAGCTGAACTTCCAAACATGTAATCCTGCCGTTACCTGTAGTGTGTCCTCGCAACCATTTCCTCTGAAACATATGTGCCCTTGTAAGCCTCAGATCCAGCTGCTCAGCCTTTAAACGCACTCCGCCGCGGCTTTTCTCAAGCGTTTTCTCACAGAGCTTCGATCTAAAACATGTGGCTTACAGTGCAATTTTGTGCCTATTTAGCTTGAGTAATCTGTAAAAGATCTTAAAGTTGTCTAATAAGGCCTGCTTACCATCTGTGATTTAAGTCCAGATTCTAACCAACAGCAGACCCACTGGAGGCCTGTACGCTCTCACAGGACTCTTATCTTACTCTATCTACTTCGATGTCACTGCAAAACACTTTTTTTTCCCCCAATTTATATGCAAGATATTAGTCAATGTTACAAAACTATAACATTTTAATAAAACCACAGAGGAGTTTTTCATTGCAGCAGCGACTTGACTTTGAGCAAATGCTTCCGCGGCTACAAGGAGAAATTAATTGGAAAATAAAATATCAGTGATGAAACTATGTAAAAAAATTACAGATTAATAAAATATTCATACCCTTACACAACCTAGTCAGTATATCTATATTTTTTTGTCATTGTTAGTTAATGCAAATGCAAACCACAAACATATATAATCTTAACATTTATATAATCATGAATTGTGTTGGAACATGGATGCTGATTAATAAAGATTGTTTGAAAGTCTACCATTCTATTTTTCATCTCCTCTTAATCATCTATATTAGCTTATTATCTGTCCTTAGCATCTGTATATCTGTAGAACTGTATTAGTTTCCAGACCCAAGCCATCTCATAGCAACACAGTAACCCAGCAACACACGTATAAACAAAGCTTCACTTCTCCAGCGACCGTCAAAGGTGGATGCGAATACAAAACCTGTTTACTTACCCTTGAATCATACTCTAACCGTATTACACGCCATCACCTTTGCTAACACGCTTTCAAATAAATTTCTCCATAACCAACTCTCTGATTGGAGTTCCGTCTTCAGTTACCTCTATCTGATCTTGAACTAGCATCTCAGAGTGCCTCACTATCACAAAGATGTTTGACATTGCTTTGTCACTGTGTCTTAGAATGTATCAAAAATGCATTAATTTTGAATTAAGAAAGATCATTAAAATAAGGAGAAAACATTGGTTGCGTGTGTGGCGAAGCATTGGTTGCTTGTGTTGCATGTTATTAGAAGACGCTGAGGAGGCTTTTGACAGGGTTGAGTGGGGTTGTCCTTTTCATGTTACGAATAAACTTAGCTTTAGGGAATATTTTATTTCCCTCGCTAAACTGTTATAGACTTCCCCACTTGCCTGTCAAAAAAAACCCACCTTTTCTGACTATTTGCGCCTTTTTAGAGGTACAAGACAAGGGTGTCCATTATCCCCACTTCTTTTCGCAGTTGCTATAAGATCTAGCCGTCACGTCCAGAGAGTCAGTAGATAGGGTACTGAGCAGAGGGTTTCACAATATGCAGATGACTTACTTATTTATATTTCCAAGCCAGATTCCTCTATACCCGCTGTGCTTTCTATTCTTGATTCATTTGGTTACATTTCTGGCTATAAGTTAATCTCAACAAGAGCCAACTTTTCCTTTTAAACCTAGCTGCATATGAATATCCTCTTATTGAGCTTCCATTCCAAACTCTCATTTTTTGATCATTTGTACTCAAAATAAGCTGCAAATTCTGACCTAGAAAAGGGGAAGATATATGTTCCAAAAACAAGGTTGACATTCTCACACTGCTATTTTTTTCTATCAGCACGTAAAACTAGGAAAAAAACAGATTAGTATTGTCAAAAAAAGTCAGTTTCCCTTTCTTGAAAATTACTTTCTGCAGTGTATGCATCAAATCTACTTTAAGACAGGGTTTCTACAGGCTTCTACAAGTTACATTTCTTTTAAGTCTACTGAAAACGGAATTTAATGCCCATTTCACGGCCATACTGGCAAAAATTTGTGACTTCTAGAATTTAAGAAGATTTATTTATTTACTCCAATGCCTTGATTCTCAGTGTTCCAAGTAATGTCTCACTATTAAAACAAATATTGTTATATTTCTCAGTATAAATTGACATATTGGAACAGGTGGAACTGAGTTGATTAATGTTACTTTCTTTGCAGCTTGGACATTTAACAGAAATATAAACAGTACAGTGAACAAGTTTATAGCAACATAAGTTAAGACCTATCAAATTTAATACCTTATAAAGACTTTTTTAAGGCATTAAATGCAGATTTGTAAATTCAAGACTTTAAGACTTTTTTAAACCCTGCGGGAACCCTGTAATATCAATATTTCTACATAAAAAATAAATAAATACATATATATATACATATATTTGCCATTAAGTGTTTTACCCACTCAGATACAGACATACAACCTGTAGGATTTCATCACCAGAGTTATGAGTTTTTATCCCAATTCCCACAAGATTTTAGTTTTATGTTATAAAAGAGTTCTGATTAAGACAAGGAAAACATTGCGGTTTTTAGTTTAAATATTACTAAATATGCTGTGAGTCATTTTATTATCACATCTTTGTGTTTTTGGATGAAACCCCATCCTGATCTCTCTCTATCTGGCCGTTGCGTTGCTATGCAGAGACACACAATACATCCAAACGCTGAACCCCCTCAAGAAATACCTCTTGAACTTGTGCGGTCAAAATGGTGCCAAATATGGGGAATGTATAAATAAAATAAAGCTAATTTGTGTATAAAATCTTAAACTAGTGCTCTGTTGTGTTCCAAAATCCAGCACGTACTCCACTTATTTGATGGTAGACTGTACACAGAGCGTACAGCCAGCAACACAGGCTCTTTCATACCGAAAACTCCCCGCTCCAGTGAGACAAAAAAGTATTCAATAACTCCTGAGTGAAAGAGAGAGAGAGACGGAGAGAGTGGAAGCCACAAATCACACAAGTCATGTTTTCCTCTGTCTCTTCATATCTTCATCCCCTCCGGGCGGTGTGTGCTCTCCTTTATGTTTTTACCCCAAAATGAAAAGGGACAGCTCCTTTATAACAATTCCCACTAAGAATCTTCAATAGATGCACTGCTGCTCACTCGCTAGATGTGTAATTTTCCTTTCCCCTCTCCCTTTCATATAGGAGTAAGGTATTTGTAGGCCAAATGAAAGTTTAGCCCTTGGGCAGGCATGTAAAGAGTCTGTTCCAGGTGCATGAGGAAACACTGCTGGGTTTGAATGGGGTCAGGGGTGAGGAGTTCAGCTCTTTCAATAAATCACAACAAGCTGTTGTGACAAGCGTTTACTGCTACGACTGAGAGAAGAGTGCGGGCTTTATGAAATATGTCTTTCAAGTACAGAGACTACGACTTTTGACCCAGAAAGTGCTACAAAATGTATATGTTTAGGTGCCATTCAATCAGCAGCTACTTATTTACAGTCAGACGACAGGTTTATCCTCCCATTTAAGGATAGACAGACATGTGCCAGATGACACGGAACAGAAACCCATGAAATCCCAATAGCACGGGTTAACGCTTTTTGTGTTTACGCGCCTTGTTTTCAGATTTGTCAGTACGTAACATCAGATTATGTACTCTACTAGGGGCGCTACCGACGCCAAATCCATGATGCAAACATTCACACATTTTTCAAGGTCAAATTCATTCACACATTTTTTAAGGTCAGTTGCTTCAAGCACTTTTAACCCTTTAACTGTTTGCTCAACCATATGGTTTATCACATTTTGAGTCAGTATATTTCATTAAATGGAGTACCTAACTGACTTTAACATAAGTGAGCCAAGAAAGATAAAAATCACTAAAGACATTTTGACTGTTTTTGGTAAAAATATGAAAGGTGTAAATACTTTTTTGGGCATATCATAGTATAAGAGGCCTTCCTGAACATAATTATATTATTTGATAGCACAAAAAAATTCAATTAACCCATAAAGAGCCAGCACTACTTTAGTGTCAGTTCCAAAATGAAATTTCTCTATATTTAACTTGTTTTAACTCATAAAGACCCAAACATCCACCATCTACCAAAACCATCTACTGACAGAAACTGTTTAATCCCTGTTGATCCACTAATACATGTCAAAAATTGGTGTAAAATACAGTTATTCATCTTTTCGTGGTCATCAGATATGACCCATTTGGACGTTCAGAGGCCCCATAGTTGCCGTGGAAACACTGTCCCCTTCTACAACATTGATTCACCAGTAAAACCCATGGACTTGGATCAATGACAGTGGATGGACACACTGGACACACTATTCAGTTAATGCTAGATTTTGCCAAAAAAAAAGTCACTTTTTTTTTCAGTTTTCTTTGTTTTTGATATAATAATCTTCAATTTTACACTAAAGTTTGATGAACATCTACATAATTAGTAAATTAAATGTTAGAAAACACCTGATTTTCACTGAAAAAAACAAAAAACACAGCTTATAATATTACAATAAATAGCAATAAACCACTTAAGAATGGTTAAATATGAAGTGACACATATTATGGGTTATGGGTCCTTATGTGTTAAACATGTATTTTTTTTTTTTTAAACATGCTCAACCAAATGGTTGATTTGTGTTTTTATGGTAAGAGTAGAAAGATTAAACCAATATAAAATAATGGATTATTTGTTATAAAATCAAAACCTCTGTTCACCAATTGCTGCAAATATTAAACATTTAGTGATAGTATATTATGAATATGTTGAAAGAATTAACTTGGTAAGTAATTTTTGACACTTTTTGAGTTGGTCAATAATGTTACAATTAATACATTATTGAGTCACTTATAAAATTATTACATTATGTGAAGATTTATTTTTTATCCACTTAACAATGTAACAGCTGACACGAAATGTTATAAGTTATAATAATATGTGCAAAAATTTGTTACTATATGTGCTTAGCATTTTTATAAAATTATTAACCAGTTATAACATTATGAGTTTTTATAACATTTTTTGTAACATTATGCATCGTTGCAACATTTTGCATTGTTGTAATATTATCAGCTCTAACAGGGCCAGGGCCAGTTAAATAATAATAGTGGGAAAAAGTAAAATTATATTATAATAATGTTTACATCTATGAACTATCCTTTAAAAATGTGAATAACATGAACAACCTGAAATCTCTTGAGAAAAATAAGTGAAATTTTAACAATATTACATCTCAGTTTATCATTTACACATGTTCATTACAACTTACAGATCACAGTGGATCTATAAATACACAAAACATTTAATAACAGGCAGAATATTAGTATAAATGCACTTATTTTTTTTAAGACATTTTAAGTTTTTCACATATTTTGTAAAAGGATAGTTTATAAATGTCAACATCTTCATGTAAAATAAAAAGAAAAATTTGTTTGTTATTATTTATATATAATTATGATAGTATTTTACTGGTTGGACCCACTTTAGATCATAATGGTCAGTACATCCTGCATTGTTAATATCTTTAATGTCATTTTTGCATTTTACAAATTCCTCCCGCGGGCCGGATTGGACCCTTTGGTGGGCCGGATTTGGCCCCCGGGCCGTATGTTTGAGACCCCTGCTGTAGAGACACTTCCTTCTGCCTGTATTTTATGTTTTTTTTTTCTGGTGATTGGGATGTTTCCAGGTGTGAATCTCTGCAATAAGTATATACTTAGAGCCAAAAACAAGCTTCATTAAAACAAATCAACTCTAGTTACATCACTGTCTCCCGTTTAATATGTAGATGATTTAAAACTCAAGTCTGAGCCAAACTGTGCATAGAATGACAAGCAAACAGTGACAGCTAGTTTATAAAGCAGCGAATCACATCATAAACTGAGGAAACATAAGACCAACAATATTATTCTGATGTGATGCATGTGACTTTCCATCTGTTGCAGTACATTATCTTTTTTTAAACAAAGAGAAACGAGCAAATATCATCTCATAGATAAAAACCCCCATAGCGACAATGTTACAGCTGATTAAGAAGACAATGCATGATATAATAGAGAACACATGCAACTGGTTTCATCATGTCTAAAAGGCAATTTGAGCTCGAGTAATAAACAAGAGAATATGAAAAAGACAAATAAACAATCTTTCCCTGTAGAAATGAATCCCACATGATGTCACTTAAAACACTGAAAACCTTGTAAAAAGTATAAATATGTAGTTGTAGCATAAAGGTGTCATTCAAACTTAAATCTGGGATTTAATCCAGCTTTGGCAGGCGCTTTACCCCCAGCCCGCCTGCTTCCTCGGTGAGCGTGTGGTAGGTCTGGTCTGGATTTTAATGGTGCAATATGACATGTGTGTACTCATGTCAGCGACTGCCCCAAACAGTTGTAAACTGGCTGTTTATGAGGGCAAGGTGCTGTGAAAAAGCACCGCATTTTTGACTTTCACACCATCTGGGAAAGAAAAAGGAAAGTGGGCAGCAGCCACCGTGATGCCGTTTTCAGTGTGAAAATATACTGGAGGGATTTAGGCTGGGTTTGTGTACGCTTTGGCCCGGGGATTTAGGACAGACTCGGAATAAAAACGTCAATTCCATCCAAATACAATCGCACACACACACACTGGAGGAGTTGGAGTGTAGTTTAGTGGATATGTGTGAGATGTTCAATAACAGCAAGAAAATGCCTCATAATTCTTCATAGTATTTCACAAAAGTAAGGTCGAACCTTAGGAGTCTGAGTGTGCTTTGGCCGTTTTTGAATATTTTAGATTTTTCCTTCATATCTCTCATCAAAACAGTGTTTGTCTTGCCTTATTTGGCATAATTTTTTCACCAAAAGGTAAGGCAAGGCAGGTTTATTTGTATAGCACAATTCATACATAGGGCAATTCAAAGCACTTTACAGAAACAGAAAAGAGAAAATTAAAAATACACAATTATAATTAAAACATAATAAATAAAATATAAATACTAATCAATTAAAACAAAGTAAACTGTGTGACTGTATCGTTATTAACACACTAAACCTAAAATCACATAAAAAACATGAAATCCGAGTAGGAAAAAATAATTTTTTTGACTGTTTTTCACCCAAAATATGTTAAATGAACCATTTTTATAACTTAGAATGACCATATGAACAGAAAAGTTTGAAAAAATTATATACTAATATTTAAGTAAAAATGCAAGCAATATCTCAGGTGTTCTTTTTTTTTTTTGGAAAACTGTTTACATCTATTTCCACAACAATCTAGTGTCACAATATGATGGAACAAATATTTTTAATGAAACATTTTCATAACTCAGAAAAACTGTTTTTATTTTGTCTCATAACTTTGGTTTTACATGCACTATCAACACCATTTGACTTCACAGGATTAGTTTAACATCTGCACCATTTCCAAAAACTGAAACTGAGTTTCAGCGACACTCTGTTTTGCTGCTACATCATCTTAAAACAGACATGACACCAGGATGCACCGGTACTGACTCCTGAGTGTTAAATGATTGGATTCTACATTTGTGTAGACGCTAATTGCATTTTCTAGATCATGTTATCTCAGCCCTTCATAATTATACTAAATATGTTTCCATCCAACTGCTTTTTTTCTATTTTGTCTTTAAAAAAAACACTCATGGATGTAAGAACTGAAGTATTGCACAAAAAATCTGCTTGAAGAGGTAAAAAAGTTATAAAAACCCCTTCTGGGATGCACCATGCATGGGACCTAACTTCATTAAACATATATTTCAGTCTAGTTTAGTTGTTTCAGATGTATGACGGGAACTCGCAAAGCAAAATTGTGTATATAGTGATAAACTTCGTGAAGCTTGAATTGCAATGACGTCATCTCTGAGCCTTTCAGATGTGTCATCATTCTATGAGGTATTTTTACAGTCTGATATAAACAAACTGCAACTATCTTAAAATGTAAAATGATCTTTTAAATTGACAAACATCATATGTAAAAATTATGCAATAATTCAAAGGTGAAAAAGAACCATAATGTGCTGCCCCTCGGCCAAAAATAGTGTAAGATTCTGTTGAAAGTCAGTGCTGTATAATTTAGATCAGATTGTCTTTGTGTAAAACTTATTACATACATAATTATATTTGAAAGTACTCAGATATTATAATTGCTTAAGGCATTTGACCTTGAAAAAGTAGGTCAAGGTCACCTAGTTTTAATAGGCTTCTGCTCCAGGCAAAGACGTGTCCACAGTATAAATTTGGTGCAGTTACTGTATCTCAGTGTATACTTCAGATAATGTAATTATGTCATTGAATGTAATTATGTCATTGAATGGACAGACACATGACAAAACAATTACAATACCCTTGAGCCAGAAGTTGGCCAAAGGGTAAAAACCTGCCCTCTCACCATTGGCTAGAAGACAGTTTTTGTACTTAATAGAGTCTCATGGGGTATAACCAGCATGGGTGGCCTCAGCTCTATATATGTACAGTTGCAGAAACAAAGTTATTAGACCATCAAAAGTTATCAAAAACAATAATTATGCAAATCAAGTACTAACTCCTGTGTGTATCATGTGACTAAAACAGACAGAAAAGAAAACATGGAATATGTAAAAGCACTGTTT
>JAPTGZ010000005.1:5657161-5669678 GCA_029814645.1 Fowleria isostigma | reverse complement strand
CTAAAGTGTGTGGTGAGGGGTTTTACAGCCTTAAATCATATAGAATAATTGTAAAAAATAAAGCTGACTCTACTTCGTGGATTTCACTTATTGCGGGTTATTTTTGGAACGTAACCCCCGCGATAAACGAGGGACCACTGTATTCCAACTTCCAACAAAGTCCCTTTACAAAACTATTTTGGTTTAATTCATAAATCAAATGCTATAGAATAGGAACAGTAAAATAATATAATTTATCCCACCCTCTTCAGATCAATTTTATTTTTCCCATTTGATTCTGAGGACTTCTGTAGGAACAGTTGACCAAGTCATATTAGAAACTGGCTAAAAACTATCTGAAATTCATTCAAGGTTCTAACCACATACATTGGTTCGACCAGTTAAGTAACATAATATCATAATTGCTTGCTCAAATCATTTTGCACAATTTCATTTGTCTGTAAATGTACTGTTTTACATTAGGAGCTCCACTTACAACTTTCCACACATTTCTTAAGTTATTTGTATTACTTCATTTTTACATACTTTCGTTAATGCATTTCCTGCAGATTTGTGTGTATTTTTTTTTCTTGCACTTGCTTTTATGTCCAATAAAAACATATTCAAGGGTAAATATTTAATTAAAATATACCTCACATACAAAAAGTAAAAAAGGTACTGTGTGGTACAATGTTACCCATCACTGTCACTTATGTGAAGTCTCTCGAATAATGCAATAGACATAAACGCAGCTGTAATATTAATCCAAAGTACATGAGCTTGAGCAATACTTTTCCCAGCTGATCTAATGGTTTTTAAACTATTTAGATCAAGGAGGAGGAGAATCTTCTTAATCGATAGAAAAAACACTTCATTCTTCAGATAAATGTTTTCACTGAATAGAATAGGAATAATAATTCAAATCCGATCTCGGTATGGGAGTAAAAATACAATATTTTCTTCAGAGATGACAAATGGTACAAGTATAAAGTTAAATAAATATGGGTACATCAGATCTCTGCCTAAGTAAATGTACTTTGGTATATTCCACCACTTCCTGATGCAACTGTGAATTATTTTATCACTCTGGACACATTTGAGTTTTTTTTTTTTTTTAAATACAATCTTACCCTTATCCAATGTGACCCACATCAGGATGTTCTCAACATAGGTGAGGGAGGTGAGGAGACCCGGGCCTGTTTTATATTGTCTGAACCCAGATCGATCCAAGCCAATGCTATTGATGATTCCTTCAGCTGGAGAAAAGTAATCGGACAGTTAAACGCCCCGACAGGCCAGAGTAAATCAGGAAAAGTGTCGTCTAATAAACATAAGTGTATTTAATCTCACCTGCGTCAGCCCAGTAGATTACAGTCCCATCATTTGAGAACACTAGAGATGTGGGGATGGTGGATTTTTTCCACAGCAATGCCTTTTTACGGCCGTCCATCCAGGCACAGTTCACCTCCGACTGGCTCTTTGTACCTGGTGTTCCTACTGCGGCATAGCACAATTTACTGGAGGGGGGGTGGAGTGCAATGGATGTAGTTTCCTGAAATGGATACAAGAGCTGTAGTAAAAGCACTGGGAGAGGATAATAATAGTTAAGGCTAAAATTGTACAAATACATAGCTTTGTTGGTGTGCATTTCTCATGGTTTTAAAAAGCTGCACAAACCGAAGTGTGTGATTTCAGGTGGATTCGTTGATTCTTGGACAATGCAAATGAGAAACTGACTTCAAATGAACCAGATGACTGACTCCTGACGCTAAAGACTAGAAAAACTAAATTAAGGTGTAAATATCATGTGCCACAGAAGGCGTTCTAGAACTGAGGATCAAGAAACGTGCTACAGAAGCTTAATAACTGCCAAAAATAAAGTATCACCTGGAATTACACAGAGTTATTTCACCCACTTAAACTAGACATACTTGATGGTAGGATGGATTTTATTTAAAAATTCATACATCTTGTTTTTTCTCTCCCAATATGTATACAATTATTGAAATTTATCAATAATGTGGATGGCAGTGGGTGTAAAACTACTCTTGATATTATATATGTTATGCTCTGTAATATAAACTTCTGTACCAAAAAAAAAAAAAAAAAAAAATTATAAGTCCTATGAGCTTAATAAAGGTTCTTACATTTTTTTTTTTAAAACCATGACATGAACATGGTGTGGTGTATGAAGTAAAAGACTAAAAATGTTCGAGGTTAAGAAGAGTACAAGCCCTGGACCGCCTGTTTCACCTTCACTGATGCCACCAACACTAATGTGGTGTAGTTATTGCGAGTGGTCACGTGGAGGTCAGGCCTCTGGGCGCTGCTCCAGTAGAGGTTGGAGGTCACCCAATCAACCGCCAGCGCTGTGACAACATCGTCCTAATACACACAAAATTGAGGTGCAGTCATCAGGAATATTTTAAAACTACTGGATGAAAAATATCTCAGCTCTCAACATTAAGCTGATGTTCTTACCGTCAGCTTTAGAACGCGTCCAGTGGGCGTCAGTCCCTGCCTCGACCGAGAGCTGCTCATTTTCAGTACATTCACAGAGCCTTGACCTGCGTCGGCCACGTACAGGGAGAGCTCAGGTATGGAGGTGTCCAGGGCAGACGCCTCAGTCAGGCCAGGAAAGGATAAAACACGACTGTTTGGCATTTTCTTGAGGGTGACCCCATCACGATGCATCGACTGTAAAGGAATCTATGAGGCAAGAAACACAGGTTTTATCTGTAAAACACATTTTACACAACAGAAAACTCCAAGTGCTTTAAAAAGTAAAACATTAGACAACTGTATTAGTTACAGCCGGTGTAATAGAGTACTTCTGCAGTTGGCTAGAATCACTGAGCCCGTTTACATACACACTAAAACTCTGATCAGTATCCGATTGCTGGAGTTTTCTGATTAGTTATATGCAGTGTTGGGAACTTGGGAGGGTTACTTTTGAAATGTATTCCGTTACAGATTACAGAATGCATACTGTGTGCCATAATCTGTTACATTACTCAGAGTATCGTAATCTGAATACTTGGATTACTTTCACATTTTCTTGAAGTTTAATACCATTTGTAGTAAATCCATGTCTACTACACTGTAAACAGAATGATTCCTGTGTGTTCTGTTTTAGAGCTGGATGAACGTATTAGGTCTAAACCTCATAAACGCAGATGAACATGTGATGTACTAGCTGTAAAGATGACTATGGACTGACAATCCAATGTATGATGAACCATCAGAAGAAGTTTTTAGAGACAACAGAGAAATAGGAGGCAAGGGAGAAAGAAACGGGAAACAGAGCGATATGGGTCCGACACAGAAATGAGGGACACAAGAACCTCAGTATAAATAATGGATTGGAGCATCCCTAACCTGGACTTGATGGACTGACACATTCCCAGAACTTGCACTCAACATAATTGTCAGAATAACTCAATTTTTTAAAATGATGGAAAGTAATCCAGTGATTTTTAAAAATGTAACTGTATTCTGATTATCATGTATTAAAATTGTAACTAACGGAATAGAGTTACTCATCTTTTGTATTCTAAATGCGTAACCCCGTTACATGTATCCCATTACTCTTACACTGGTGATATGATTAAGAGAAATCAGATTAACACACAGATTTCTCCTTAATACTTCGATCTGTTTATGTATGTATGCAGGTTAATCCAATTACTTTTGTTAATTAACATGTGCACGTGTATAAAAATAAAATAAATAAATCATAAAAAAACACAAGTGATGGAGTTAAACATGAGTGGAAGATAATAAGAACTTTGAGTCTACTGTGCCTACATATGTACATACTCCAAAAGAAATGGGTGCAAACATCTTAACCAGGGTACTTTGATTATCATATTTCTAAGTATGTAAATGCATCAGATCTGATTGTTACAATTACTGTCATTTTTAAGGTCATGTAAATGGGCTCAGTGTGGCATCTGGATGTTAATACAAATGAGATGGAAGGAGTGAGAAACATATTCACCTGACCAGTCACAAACCTTATGTCATTAGATTTAATTACATGCCTGTTTGGCCTAAAAGCCTGCCAAACCCGTCCATGAAATGATAAGGAGATGGTTTTCTACTTTACTTGATAAACTTTTCTCCGGGACAGGAGTAGGATGAACGACAGCTCTGCGGGTAGAGAGCAGGTGATCTTGTCTTTAGACAACAGCATCCCCTTTGGACATCTGCAGACGGCTGTGAGTCGTCCCATTTGGCCCTTCCCTGCTGGAGTCAACAGGCAGAGGTGGGAACAGTGCATCTGTTCACAGGGGCTGGAGACGGAGGGCTGGGAAAAGGCGTGCATCAGCTGTGGAGAAAAGACAATAAGTATGAAAGGCTCAAAACTGAACAGACTTTATTATATAGAAAGACAATTCAAACAGAACGTACTTTTAGTCCAAAAGGCTGCCCTGGTCTCTTAAGGAGGATCTTTTGATCTTTCCCAGTGTTCTTGTCAGCTGAGCGAATAGTTCTTCTCTTTGTGTCCGACCAGAAGATTCGATCATTGAAAACGGCAACTGAGAAAGGGCTCGGGGTTTCAGCTAACTGGAGAATCTAGTGTAACAGGACAATCACCACCAGTTAGTCAACAGTAAAACACTGGTATTGAGCACATCATGTAAAAGCATTCCAAAAAATGGTAACGTTACAAAATATGACAAATACAGTTGTGCTCTTAAGTTTACATACACTAGCAGAATTTGTGATTCTTTGTCCATTTTTCAGAGAATATGAATACAAAAACTTCTGTCACTCGTGATTAGTGGTTGGGTGAATCCATCTATTATCAAAGAAATGTGTTCTTTTTAAATCATACTGACAACAGAAACTATCCAAATGACCCCGATCAAAATTTTACATACCCGAGGTCTTAATACTCTGTATTGGCCTCTTTAACATCAATACGTGGGTTTCCATAACCCTCAGAAATATGCAAAATGCACAATAGAAAACTAATAATGGAAACACAGAAATGTTGAAAAAACTGTCAAAGATCACAAAAAAGCTTCAACGCTTTCATGAGGAATTTTTCAGTATTGTTCCAAAGTGTCATGGAAACACATTTTGAGCATTTTCACTTGTCATGGACACAACAAGCCTGGTGCCACAAGAGCTTCAATAACATAACAGTTCATTAAACGTTGGACGGGTCATTTGGAAATTCTGGATCCACAACTCGTTAGTGAATTCTGTTCAATTCTCTACCAGAAATCAATTATGCATGGCCGCTGACATAAGACCTTGCCTTGGAACAATCAATATGAGGTACGCATGGACTCCCTCCCAGGGTATATAAACTTATGAACAACTGTATTAATGTCATGTCGGAATTTTACAGAGTCTGGTCTAGACAAGCTCTAACTGTAAAGTGTCATAAGGTAACTTCTATGTAAATAGCATTTGATTGCTTGATACTTTATTCAGTGAGTGATACAGTGTCTGGATACATAGTGTAGATTCACTGGTGGCTTTGATAGTTCAAAGTTTGTTCTGTAAGGGTCTTCCCCCCTGTAGTCTGAATATAACTCCCTTAAATAACAAGTAATATCCAAGCGTTGACAGGCTGCCTAATGTTGACATCTTAGTATCTCGGGTGTCTAAACTATAAAACCTAGTGCTGTCATATGTAACGTCATAATCTGATGTTCACCTTGATGTTATCTCCATCCAGAGAGGCTGAGCCGATGCAGTGCAGCTTCTCATCTACCCAGTATATCCTGCTTTCCAAGAGGTCAAAGGTCAAACTGACGGGCCATACCAAGCCTCGGCTCACCACCACTTTCCTCCTTGAACCATCCATCCCAGATCGCTCAATCTGAGGCGTGCTGCCAATCTCAGACCACAACATCAACCTGGAAAAAAAATTACACAGTGCACATAGCGATTATATATAGGATAAAAGTCAGTATTACTTACAGATTAAACCACATCTTACCCTTTGTGTGACAGCAGGACCAATGAGCTTGGCTGTTCCAGATCTTCACCCAGGACCACAGTGTAGTTCTGAGACCTCAAAGTGGCGTCACTGAGCTTCACCGCCAGAATCTGACCCACCAGTCCATCAACCCAGTACAGGTTCTTACCCACCCAATCCACGGCGATGAAATCTGACTTCACTCCTGCAACAACGTTTCAGTGACAGCACGATATTGTGAAACACCTTATTCAACAGTTAGTGTTTTTCATATCATATGACCAGCATCTACCAAGTATTAATAACATTTAATGAACAAGTGTCTTTAGATTTCATCTGTTGATTAATTTCATACATAATCCTGGAATCACAGCTTGTAACTAGAGATTGAATGATATGGATTTTTTAGGGGCTGACGCAAAGACCAATTTTTTTCATCAGCCTTAGCCAAAGACCGATAGAAGAGGACGGTGTTTCCAGGTAACTACGGAGCCTCTGAACATCCAAATGGGTCATATCTGATGACCATGAAAAGATTAATAACTGTATTTTACACCAATTATTTACATAGACTGATAGAATTAGTGGCTCAAAGGGTATTTAACAGTTTATATCAGTACATGGTTTTGGTAGATGGTGGATGTTTAGGTCTTTATGGGTTAAAATAGATTAAATATAGAGAAAATTTCATTTGGGAACTGACACAAAAGTAATGCTGGGTCTTTATGGGTTCAACTTGCTCCTAACAAATACCTTTTCGCAAATTACATATTTAAAATAAAAAACTAAACTAAAACTTAAAAAAAACAAAAAAAAAAAACAGTGAATTGAAACCCACACTACAAGCTCATAAATCTTAACACTACTACTGTAACCTTGGTCTACACAGGCCCCGATAAGGGCGGTGGAGGTCATAGGATGGTCCTACCTTTAATCAGGGTGCCTTTGCTGTTGGGGTTGTGCATGTCAGTCCATCGGATGCTCTCGTAGTTCGAGCTGAGCCAGTAAACTCTCTGTTTAGCCCAGTCGTAATCCAATGAGAAAACTGGACGATTACGAGCGGAAAGCAGACGCAAGGTGGCGCTATGAACCCCCAGAAGTAACATCTCGGACTGCACCGACGCCAGGAGCAGAGGCTCATCTACAGACGGAAACCACAGAAGTCACAGAATGTATCCTGATCCTTCTTTCTGTAGGAATAATCCGTGTGTGGTTCCGTACCTTCAGTTTTGCAGCTTTTGTTGTCTGGCTCCAGGTAGAAACCAGGGTGGCAGTGACAGACGTAGGACCCGCGGGTGTTCAGACAGATGTGTTTGCAAATGGTGTGCGGCGCCGTGTTGCACTCATCAACATCAACACAGGACAAACCAGAGGAATGGAGTTTGAAACCTGCAGCGCAGTAACACCTCTGCAAAGAGGAGGATATGGAAGTGTGTTTTACATGAATACATTCATGAGTTGGCTCTCGGTTCAGTGTCTTCTTCTGCAACACACTTTTATAACAATTTTCCTCCAGTGGCTTCTAGTCAAATACAGGGATTTTTAAGAAGGTTTTAAGATGGAATATAATTTAAGACTAATTTCTGTTTTTGAAGGAGAACCTGCATTTAACCATACACTATTAGATCAAATGATCATTAACAAAAAGCAGGTTAATTGATTCTTGGTTGTTTTTGAAGTTCAACTGGACTGGATTTTGTTCTTGGAAAGGTTTCATATTCTATCCAAGACACTTCATCAGTTCTACATGTTCTGAAATGTTTTCAACACCAAACATGGCATGCCTTGAAAACCTCTGGCCTTCAGTCTCCACCAGGGTTTCCTTATCTCTGACTATCTGCTGCCTCTCCCTGATGCACACCAACATTTTTGCACATATAGACGACTAGACAGATGAAAGTGAAGACAATACCCTGGCTCGATGGCCGAGGGTAAAAACCAGTCCACTTAAACGACTAAAGATGAATGAGCATCTGGACAAATGAGAACTTCCAGAGAAATCTTAGCCTTTTGTTTTCATCATCTAAGGCCATGTTAGTCCACACTTAATGAGGTTTAGCAAACTGTAATTGTGTAAAAAAGTATTTATGTAGTTGACGTATTTAATCCAAACATTCTCCTAAAAACATACAAAGGTCACGACTTGAATGTTAATGACAAAGGTGGACTGAAAATGAAATGGTGGATTCAAAGGTTTATCCAGATATATATAATGTTAGAAAATTTATCTAAGTAACTAGTGTGTTGACCCATGGAATCCACAGGTTCTAGAAGCAGCAGAGTTAATAAAACAGGAGCTGAGCTAAGCTTACTGGTGTAATTAGTAAAAATATAATGGCCCTCAGTTTTGGATTGAAAACAAAAGTAACAGGAAAGAATGCATTCATAGTGATCTTGGGCTATATGTCTTTGAGTACATCTGCATCACATTCACATGACTGGATGAGTTGACTAAACTTACTGGTGTAACACACAGATTAGGAAGAAATAGAATAGCCCTCATTTTTATATTAACATCAATGTGGAGCATAGACTTTTACACAGAACTGAAACAGCAGCTTTTTGCAATTCACTGGCGTCCTGGAACCAATAATTTTCAGATCCGCTGAACTGCAGTTTGTCTGTTACCATGTTACAGCAAATAGGGTGCGGGAGGGTCCAGAGGGTGGTGTTAACAGACCGGGTGTAACTGGGACCAGTGGAGTGGAACCATCATATCAATAAACTGTATTCATCTGTCTGATCCAGTCATGCTGCTACACTGGACTGGTAAATGCAGCACTCGTGGTTTTAACTTAATTTCCCATCATGCATTGTGGTGCAGTGCCTTTATTCCCCATCATGCAGCTGGGTACTGCGGTTATTGGATTCTAAAAAAAATGACTGATATCTCAGAAAATATTGGTCCTATCAACTTTCAGAGACATTTAATGTGGAGACGGGACTATAACTGTAGGTACCAGGTTGGCCAGGTAAAAATGTCTCAATTTTTCAGAATCGTGCAGACGGACAGACCGCCGCTCTGAGCCCCTCCAGTATTATGATATGGATGTAACCCTAATCAGTTTTACAGCCAAAAGCCATGCTGTTGTAACTCTGGGCACCTTTGGGCTTTGTATTCTGCAGAGGAACACTCATGTTTAAGGCTGTGACAGCGGTGCAGACAGCCTCGGGCCTCGTCGAACTGACAGACTCATGTTGGACTAACCGGTCCGTTTGGTGTGCTGACACAGTGGTGGTCACACCGGGGAGCCGATGGACTCGAACAGTTCCGCTGAACACATCCCGCTCCTTCGTCTGATCCGTCAACACAATTCCTGATGCCGTTACACACCTGCCTGGGCTCCAAGCACTCACCGCTGCTGCACCGATACAGGTGAGAGGGACATTTCTTCTGGCTGCCTGTGAACGCAAACACATCATTTAAAATTCATTTTTACACTCAGACTCAATTGATACCCAATTATCCATCAAAACGCAGAATTTCACTCAAACTATAATAATGCCATTTCAGAGGGTTAGTCTGATAATTATTATAAAACCTCATACATTTGTCTTCGTCTTTGCCATTTCGACAGTCTATCGTCCCGTCGCACCTCCAGGACAGAGGGATGCACTGACTGTTGTCCCCACAATGCCACTGGTAGTCCCTGCATTCTACTGGTGGAGTCTCACAGTTCTGGAAACAATTTAGAAGTAGTAAAGTTTCAGTCACATCAATCAAACACTTAATCCCTCATGGGGGTAAGTCAGTACATCAGAAATGCCTTCAATGATCACTACATAATAAATGTGTGTCAAATTAACTAAAATTAAAAAAAAAAAAAATCTGATTTATACGTACATTCAGATACAGTTTGAGGTCACACAGCTTCCCATACATCTTAAAAATGGTGTAAAGAGGACCCCCTATCCTAAATAATTGGAGACATTGTGAAAGAAATTCATACTACAGCAAACATGCAAGGATCAATGGAAAAATGCATTATTGTATGTTTTAGTTTTAATCAATGCTTGCTTTTAGTTTTTAGTAAATGTCTATTTTTAGCTTTTAGCAATGTCTGTTTTTACCAATGATAAAACCTGCCTGTCCAGGGACTACAGGTGGAAATTAGCACTAGTGGTACAACCTGGTACAACACATCCTTCCTGTTTAAGGTCAATGTATATTGTGGATCGCCCCTATATAATAAAAAAATAAATGAAGTGGACAATATATAGGAAGAAAAGTGACACTATGTTCTAAATGTTTATGTTGTAAAATGTCAAAAATGAAACTGTAAAATACAACAAAAAAAAGTTACCCATTGCGGTCAAATTCCTGAAATGTCAGACTCAGATCGATTTCACCTTAACCCTTTAAAACCTGACGTGTCATCGCTGACACACCCTGTACATTATGCAGTTTGGATGAGTGTAACTCTTTCACTGTTTGTGCAATTGGAAAAATTCCAGTGGTTTCTACAACCTGAGACATTGTGCTCAATAGCCTTTATTGAATCATTAAGATAATTTCACATACATCTGTACTAGAAGCTGGAGAAGGCATTTTAGCAGTATTTTTATAACAGGGGAAATTGGAAATAATTGCCAGATTTTGAAAGATCTCTGGAAAAATGGGCAAATTGCCTCACTCGTAGCATATTTTCTTACCTTTTTATTTGTCAAAATAAGAAAAAAAAAGTCCAGGTGGACCATTTTAGGTTTGGGGTATAAAGGGTTACAACCCTCCTTCCTTACCTTCTCATCTGACCCGTCGTTGCAGTCCTCCTCGCCGTCACAGATCCATTCTTTCTGCAGACACTCGTGGCTGTGCGGACACTGGAGTTGTGTCAGGCAGCGTGGCGGTCTGGAGCAGCCCTTCTCATCTGAATGGTCTCTGCAGTCGGCGTAACCGTCGCATCTCAGGGCCTCGTCAACGCACTGACCGCTAGTGCACCGGTACTCATGTGGAGCACAGGGAACCACACCTGAAAAGAAAACCACAGATACGGAGACTGATTACATTCATCATGTCTTCCGTTTCAAATGTTAGAGATTTTCATATGATCAGACATGTAGAATTGAGGAAAGATATGTTTTACCTGCTGAAGTTCAGCAGGTAAAACATATCTTTCCTCAATTCGACATGTCTGATCATAAGAAAATCTAACCACAAATACTTGGTGACCTCTAGGCATTCAGGTTTGGATCATTATACTATGGTGGCCCTGAAGTGCAAAACACCAACGCAAAAGGGAACACAAATGTAAAAGAGAAAACATAATATTAACTCTGATGGAAAAGATAGGTACCTTCGGGTGGCAATACTCAACACTGATTGGACGACGTCACTGCCCGTCTTCTCAACGCAGAAGAAAAAAAAAAACTGCTGGGTAAAGAGGCAGGCAGTGACGTCATCCAATCAGTGTTGAGTATTGCCACTCGAAGGTACCTACCTGTTCCGTTGTTTGTTTTTTCTGTGTTTTGTCATTTGTGGTCATGCTTTGCTCTTCAGAACCACCGTATTTCACTCATGTATAACGGGTTTGAGCAAAATTGAATCACATACCACACTTTTCCTCATCTGATCCGTCGGTGCAGTCTCTCTCGCCGTCACACAGGAAGGTCTCTGGGATGCAGCGTGTTTTGTTATCGCAAAAAAAATGGCAGACCTCACTTTGACGCATGCAGTTCATTTCATCAGATCGGTCCTGGCAGTCGCTGTGACCGTCACACACCTGCTGCTGCGGGATGCATTTCTTGCCATGAGAACACTGGAACTGCCCTGTGGTAGAGAAGAACACCACCACGCGCTAATAGTACAAGTCACATCAACATAAAACATGCCTAAAACCTTTTAGATTGGATTAGATTACATAGAAATGTAATTTCTTTCAAGGGTTCTCCCTAAGGGATCAATAAAGTTCCAGTAGCAGCACAACACTGAATGTATACGTAAGAAATATTACAAGACAAAAGGAAAATAGTAATGACAATAACTATAAAAAAAAAAAAAAAGAAAAACAGACAATTGTATTTTAAAAAGTGCCAGAGTGTGTAGCCATGAGGATCCATAAGTTCTAGATGCGGTAGTTTTTATACTGTAGTGCAGTGGTTCTCAGACTTTTTATAGTGGAGGATCCTAAAATATACTTTAGCCAAGTACCCCCAAACTCTCACTTCAGCATTTTCGACTGAAAAAAAAATTTGGGAAAAATTTGTTCCTGCACCAAAAGGTGTCCGTTTATATTTTCAAAACTTTGTAAACAAACGTATATTTAACTGTAATATATAAAAAATACATTTAAAGTACATTTTATGAGCAAAATATTAACTGAAAAATGCCCTTTTTCATTGATAAGAAAAAAAAAAATTGGTCATTAATTAATAAATGAACCTTTCATAGACAAAAAATAAATTTTTTTGAATATAAAATAGAAATGTTCTGAAATTGTTACCAAAGCTTAAACAAGATGACTGACAATAAAACTATTATATGAATGCATTGTGTTTTATATTTCAGCATTAATTCTCATTATTTTGTATTCGGAACATGACTTATATTAAATGTATTTTTTCAAAATAATTTTTAAACACCCCCAGGTCTTCTTCCAAGTA
>JAPTGZ010000005.1:5587545-5601561 GCA_029814645.1 Fowleria isostigma | reverse complement strand
TAAAGACCCCCACAGCCACTGGTGACCAACACCATCTACTGATCTGAACTGTTTAATACCTGTTGATCCACTAATCCTGTCAATACATGGACATAATTGGTGTAAAATACAGTTATTCATCTTTTCACAGTCATTAGATATGACCCATTTGGATGTTCAGAGGCTTTGTGGTTACCATGGAAACAGTGTCATCTTCTACAGCATTGATTCACCAGTAAAACCCATGGAGTTGGATCAATGACAGTGGATGGACACACTTGGTTTATGTTCAGTTATAGATAAATTTTATTAGAAAAGTCACATTTTCTTGAACCTTTTAATTACCCCACCATGAAGAACATAATGCTTTGTTTTTTTTTGTTTGTTTGCATTTCTTACTCCCTTGGGTGAATAATTTTAGAATTTTTTTTAACATACTTATTGACATCAACTTGAAAAATGTCAAAAATTATTTAATAAGTTAATTCTTTCAACATATTCATGATGTACTACCACTAAATGATTAATATTTGCAGCAACAGATGACTAGAGGTTTTGATTTTATAACAAATTATTCATCATCTCATATTGGCTAAATTTTTCTTCTCTTACCATTAAGAGATAAATCAACTATTTGGTTGAGGCTTTTTTTTTTTTTTAAATATTACCTATCTAATTTAGTTTTTTTTGTAGTACCAAATATTATAACTATGTTCAGGAAGGCCTTAATAACTGTTGCTCCACTAATCCTTTTAATACATGTAAATAAACAGTGCCAAAAACTGTGCTTTTAGGCATTATTATTATGTTTTTTCTATTTTAGTCACATGATACACACAGGAGTTAGTACTTTATTGCATAACCATTATCTTTGATGACTTTTGATGGTTTAATAATTTTTTTTTCATGACTGTTAGTTAGTCAAACCATAATAGTAATTTCTTTATTTCTACATAGTTTGTCTTATTTTTACTTGGTATTTAACTATAAAAGCATCATTTTAGCTTCTCTCATCATTGTTTTGTTGCCACATTTAAATGCCATGTTTGTCATTTAGCGAACCCACATAGACATGGTGTGATTATTATTCAGAGATCCAATGCCTGTGGCCTTTTCTCTTGCCATTAAACTCCAGCCGTTAATACATTCGGTGTCACACTCCTTCTGTCTCATCCACTGTAAATGGCCTCTGTGTTTTTTCAATCACCTTTTATGCCCTGCAGCAGAATTAGTCATCTGTATGATAGCAGGGAGTGAGAGCAGTGAAAAGTCAGGTGGAACAACGCAGACACACTCCACTGAGTCAGTTTCTGCCGTCATTTGTAATTATTATCAAGAGTAAATGATGTTTGTGGATTATGAAAGCACAAGATTAATGGCTGAGGCAGTTTGTTTTCGCTCTGAGCTGTGGATATAAATCAGATTTTTAAGGTTTTAATTCAGCTCTGTCCAGCTTTACCAATAATCAGTGGTGTGCACAGACCTCTTGAAGGGCAGCAGCAAAAAGAAAGAAAAGGGCACATCAGCGCATGCTTTGGCTGCCAAGAGAGCACTGTAATGTATGTTTTGGCTCCTAAGAGGACATTTGGCTCCCAAGAAGGAAATTTAGCACACATTTTGGCTCCCAAGACAGAACTTAAATGTATGTTTTGGTTCCCAAGCGGGCACTTCAACATGAATTTTGGCTCCCAGGAGGGCACTTTAGCACATTTCGGCTTCCAAGAGGGCATTTTCATGCATTTTGGCTCCCAAGAAGGCTCTTTAGTGTGTGTTCTGGCTCTCAAGAGGGCACTTAAATGCACGTTTTGGCTCTCAAGAGGGGCCTTTAGCATGTTTTGGCTCCCAAGAGGGAACTTAAATGCATGTTTTGGCTCCCAAGAGGTTTCTTTACTATGTGTTTTGGCTCTCGAGAAAGGCCTTTAGTGCATTTTGGCTCCCAGGAAGGCACTTTGGCATGCATTTTGGCTCCCAAGAGGTGACTTTAGCACACAATTGGGCCACAGGGGTGGAGGTGGGGGAGGGGGGGTGACCATCCCCATCCCCACCCTCACCCCCCCTTGCACACCACTGCCAGTAACATCACTTCCTTGTCAGATGTTTTGAAGATCACTTAATGTTCTTTACAGTGAAGATGATTTGATGAGCAGTGGAGGAAGATTAAATACAACAGTGTACCTGGAATAAGGAACAGGACAGTGGATGAACTAAAGCGTTAAAGTGGAGACCTGTAAGGGGAGAACGGTGGTGTGAGTTACTTGCTACCGACAGTGATAACAGTCTGTGTAAATGCCACGTTTACACCGTATTTTCTTTCATGTATTGGCTTTATTTCTTTCTTTTCTTGGCTCATAGTCGGTAACTAAACCATGAGCTCAATGCTGCCAAGAAGTGATGTAGAAAATGCACTTTAAAGCCAACAAATGGTTTCTATCTGTGGTTTTAAATGGGTCTGTTATGTAGCTCGGCATCACAAGTGTTCAGCCCAGAGAGACAAGGGGAAAATAACAACCCAGATATGTGGTGGCCATTACACTGAAATTGTGCAACAGCCTGGAAAAGACGTATTGATAGTATTGATTGGCTGCACAGTGGACCTCATTGAACCTGGTGGTGTGAAAATAAATGGTCATTCATGGATTTGCTGCATCTTCAAACCGCTGCTCTCTTCACTTCTTGTAATGTCTGTAGATTTTTAACCCATTTGTGGCATTTTTCTCTATATTTAACATTTTTTAAGTGATTTATCATCATTTATTATGATATTATCCTCTGTATTTTGCATATTTTTCAATGAAAATCATATATTTTCTTGTATTTAATTTACTGATCATAAAGCACAGATTCAAGTAGAGGGATATTTTATCAGACACTGGGGTAAATTAATCCTTTAACTGCTTATTTAACCATATGGTTTATCACATTTTGAGTCACTGTATTTCAATAAGTGGAGTACTTATCTGAACCTAACTGAGCCCAGAAAGATGAAAATCACTAAAGATGTTTTGACTGTTTTTGGTGAAAATATGAAAGACATAAATAGTTTTTTTGGCATTATCATAGTATGAGGCTTTCTTGAACATACTTCTGTAATTCAATACCACAAAAAACTTAAACATATTACATGTCTTATTTAAAAAAAACAACAACAAAAAAAAACCATAATAAACTGGTTCAAATGGTTGATTGGTCACTTTATGGTAAGAGTAGAAAAATTTAGCCAATATAAAATAATGGATAATTTGTTATAAAATCAAAACCTCTGTTCATCTAATGCTGTAAATATTAATCATTTAATGGTAGTACATCATGAATATGTTGAAAGAATTAACTTGGTAAGTAATTTTTGACACTTTTCTGGTTGATATTGGTAAGTATGGGTAAAAAAAATGTAGAAATTACCCACCCAAGGAAATAAGAAATACAAACAAAACATTTTTTCATCAGGTTTTTCTTGGTGGAGTAGTTAAAGGGTTAAATGAACTGTCACTTTTTTAGTAAAATTTATCAATAATTACATAAACCCAGTGTCTCCACCCACTGTCATTGATCTAACTCCATGGGTTTTACTGGTGAACCAATATTGTAGAAGATGACGCTGTTTCCATGGCCTTCGTAAACATAGTTATAATATTTGGTACTACAAAAAAAAATAAATTAGAAATGTAATATTAAAAAAAACAAACAAAAAAAACCCCAAAAAAAACAAGCTCAACCAAATAGTTGATTTATCCTTTGATGGTAAAAGCAGAAAAATTTAGCCAATATGAAATTATGAATAATTTGTTATAAAATCAAAACCTCTAGTCATCTGTTGCTGCAAATATTAATCATTTAGTGGTAGTACATCATGAATATGTTGAAAGAATTAACTTGGTAAGTAATTTTTGACATTTTTCAAGTCGATATTAGTGTATGGTTAAACAAAAAATCTAGAAATTACTCACGCAAGGAAGTAATAATTTAAAAAAAGTTTCATCTGCTTTTTCTTGCTTAAAGGGTTAAAGAAAATGTGACTTTTTCAGTAAATTTATTAATAACTGAACATAAACCAAGCGTCTCCACCCACTGTCATTGATCCAACTCCATGGGTTTTACTGGTGAATCAATATTGTAGAAGATGACGCTGTTTCCACGGTAACCACAGAGCCTCTGAACATCCACATGGGTCATATCTGATGACCATGAAAAGATGAATAACTGTATTTTACACCAATCATTTACATGGATTAGTGGATCAACAGGTATTAAACAGTTCAGATCAGTAGATGGTGTTGGTCACCAGTGGCTGTGGGGGTCTTTATGGGTTAATTAGAGGGTTCATCGTCAGCCACTAGACGTCTACAGGAAATCAACCACCATCTGTGAACTTATTAGAAGGATGTTGGTTTTCCTCTTTTTGCTTCAGAGCTTTATTTGCTGTGTATAGTGGTCTTTTATCAACCCAATCCTGTGATGACACCTGATGTACAGTATCGGTCCTGTCTGTGCAGTTTTACTTGACTGGGTTTGCATTTGTCTGCAGCCACATCCTTACATGACTCATATTATGATGCTTATCGGCGCTGATGGGCAATTTTTCCTCATTCTGTCTGTTTCAGTTGCCACAGCCGGTAATTTTTCTGAGTAAAAAGTGTAACTATGACAACTCTTCAGATGGACTTATATCAGATTTAACTGTCTTTTTCTGGTCATTTTCCATCACTAGAATATTAAACCTAGCAAAAGTTTACTTAAAACACATTCACAAAATGAGGAAAAAGATGAAAGAGCTGTTTATTGGCAGTGAGCAACAGAATGTGTACTTGTACTGGGCAGATTTGACATAAATAAACTTAAATACATCAACCCTTTTGCTGAAAAATACACAAAAAAAATGTCTCACAGTGGCAGGTCCCGAGGCGTTAAGCTCCGTAACATGAAGGAGACACAATGTGCTGTTAAAAGATGTCATCAAAAGTGTGCTTGGTAGATCTTAAAATGTGGAAATAGTGATGAAATATGAGAGTATTGTGAAATTTTTTCTAACTGTAATTATTCAGTGTTCAGTGTAAATGGTTACACCCAAACAGATTTGTCACAAAACCTTTAGTTTTCTTTGAGAATCAACATTTTCTATTGGACACTATACAAAATATCATGTTCTCAGCTAAGGAAATGTTCTATAAAACTCAGATATGTCCAAAATTTTTGATGACTGCTCATGTTCATTGAGATATTTATTAAAATCTTACTTTTCAAAGGGAGGTGTACTCATTTATGCTAAGCACTATAACTCAATGGAGGCAATTACCAGTCATAAAAAATACAGTCACGGAAAAAATGATTAGACCATCCTATGTTTTCTTCAATTTATTTTTCATTTTAACGCCTGGTATAACTAAAGGTACATTTGTTTGGACAAATATGACAACAAAAATAGATCATAGTAGTTTAATTTCAGAGCTTATATCTATCAATTTTCCATGGTTTTCTTGATAATAACCAAAATTACATAAATCCTGGCATTAATAGCCATGTTTTCTGTCCGTTTTAGTCACATGATACACACAGGAGTTAGTACTTGATTGCATAACCATTGTTTTTGATGGTCTAAGAATTTTTTCCATGACTATAGTTCCTGGTTATGGTTTTAAGTGATAGTGATAATACAGGAATTTGTGACATGCCACTGTTGATAAGTTAAGAACAAGTCAAAAATGCCTCCTAAAAAAACTAATAGACGATTTAATGTAGGGAAAAGTATGATGAAAAACTGAATATCTAAGCTCAAGGAATGAAAATCAAAATAAACATTACTAAATCTGAATCACTTAATATAAAAATAAATAATAATAATTAATAAATTTGTGCTGAAATGGAGTTTTTAAAACCTATGGATGTTTATGCTTTATATGTTTATAATTTTCTGTCAGAATCATTAATTCTCATTGAGAATGCTAGTATGATTTTTATTTTACATAATACAGATTTTTATGTGAATTCGTGCTCCCAGAGGTCAGAGGGACCATTTTTTGGGTCTTGTCCTTACCACCTGCTCGCTGTCATTGTGTAACCTTTTTGTTGCTTCTCTGCTCCACACTAATGATGATGACGGTACTTATCCTGTGTGTAATGGTTCGTCACTATCTGACACTGCAACAGAAATGATAAATGGCCTAGGCACAGGGGGGAGATAAGTGAGATGAGACACGGAGGCACTATGACAAGATGGTAGTTACAAAGAAAAACACATTTGTTTCCACCTTCAAGGAAGTAATTCTTTGGCTATTTTTGATTCGCTTCCTTTTGTCTCGTTCCACTCCAGTAGCCGTTTGTTTCTTGCCTCGGAGCTGTGACATGCTTGTGCTCGTAGACGTTTAACAGGTGCTAAGTCATGCCCCATTTTCCACGAACCAAGACAAAAATGTGCACGTAGGAGTCGCTGCACCAGATGAACCAGTGCCTACACCACACAATGTCCTCAAAGTGGTAAGACCGGTACTTTCCAGTTTTTAAGAATTCTTACTTTAGTTATCCAAGTGATTCATGACTACTAAAGGTACATTTGTTGACAGATTTTTCCACTGTTTTTGGCCCAGGTTGTAGACACATTAAAATGTAATGCAGTAGCAACATTAAAAGTTTTTTTTTTCTTTTCTTATTTTCAGAAACAAGTTCATTTTTTCATTGTACTCTTTACCAAAACCTTTTACACAAAGATGGATTTTGTCTTAAGGTTTGTTTTTGTATCTGAATTGAACATTTGTCAGGTTACAGGTTACTCTCCTGAGATATCGCAGACCTTTAACTATTAAATGCAGTGCAGCCGTGTTTTATCAGACCATAGTCATGACGGTGAACATGCTACATCAGCAGTTTATTTCGAGGTGTATGGCCACATCCTTTCCAAGAATGGCAGTGCATGTATTACCTGATTGAAATTCAAGAAGCAGCAATTTGTGTCACAAGCATTTCACCGCTCGCTAATACTTTACTGTCTTTTACATGAAGGAGAATACAATTTTCTGTTTTTTTTTTAAATTTATGAGCACACCGTTGATACATTCAGACAGATCTGTTTTCGGTTTTGTGATTAGGTACAGATCTTACAGTGTTAAACTAAAATGTCACTTTAGTTTACATTACATTAGTGTTTGCTTTGATCGGATGAATTCAGATTAATTCACATTGAAGCAAAGTGATGGGCAACATGGATAACATTTTTGTACACACACACAGGCACACACCAGTATATCCTGTGGAATTAATGTCTTGGTGTGTATGTATATATGTGGATGCTTCTATCAAACTGGGTTAATTTTGGCATCTAGCACTTTTCCCGATTTTTAAACCCAATAATAAAAGAGAAATGTAGACATACAGTATATCCCCTCATGATGCAACTAATGATAACCTCAGATAAATGCAAAAAATATATCTACTCTTGCTCTGAGCCATCCCAAAATTAATGCATTTTTAATAAAATATTGAGGCCAAATATTGGACCAAAATCCTACCTAGGCATCAGTGCATTTTATCTTAAAAAAAATATCTCTTGAGATGGTCTTTTATACCACTGTAAATAAAACCACTGTGGTTTTTCTAATTCAAACATGTGGTTTTTTTCATGAATCTGTCTCATTCCAGGTTTTGTGTGTAACACTTTGTATCAACTTACGTTACATACGGAACCTGTCCATTTAAACACATAAATCCCAACTGATTTTGCAACAGCGGACATTTTTCTGAAACACTGTGCCTTGCATAAACCATTTGATTTCCAAAATGTACCTGTGAGAAAATAAAAACATATTTGAATAAGTAGTAACTTCAATTTTTTTATTTTTTTTTTACTGTGTTACATGTGTATTTTTGTATAAATATGTTCTATCTGAAATGTAGTTTGTGTTTTATCTCAATAATTTAGTTTTTTTTTAAACTAGACCCAAAGTGCTGCCAAACTTACTTCATAATATTAGTCTACATCTTGTTTGAATTTTTAGCCCCTCTGTCCTGTTTTTAGGACCAGTTTCATAGAAGCACCTATATGTATATATGTGTACACTTTTTTTTTTTTTTCCAGTATTATGGACACAATTGATCTATTTTTTTTAATCTATTTCAACTTGAACTAAAACCATGATGCAAAAAAATCTGTCAAATGTACAGTATATGTGTGATTAAAAAAAACAAAACAGTATCAGCAGTTGCAGATGTGGCAGGGTGCATTATCTGTTATAAAATTTAAAAAAAAAAGTTTTGTCCTCTGACTGTACACACGCATTGATAAAGCATATTTTACAACATACAAATAATATTCTATTCAGACAGAATAGAAGTAAATAAAGAAAAATAAATCACTATTCCTGGTTTTGTGGTTTAGGCATTTTATACTGTATCTCTGCAGCCTGATTTTCTTAAATAATCATTGCAGTTACATTCAAAAACTAGAACAATATTATGGCTTTTTTTTTCTAAAATTATGGCAAGTATTTATTTTTGGCAAGACTTCGACTGAAATACATGAAAAATAAGCATGTGTCATCATAATCCTACAAAAAAAATGTCTGGCAAACACAAAATTTGTATTTCCTGCTCATTAATGTGCATACATCTATAAATAGCATCTCTGATTGTCATGTAATTCCTATCACTAAAGTCATGCAAATGTGCTCATACACATTCACTTTATCCAGATGGAGATAAACACTGCGGCTGCATATTAAGAGTGCCCAGTAGAGCTCTTTAATGTTTCCACTTGATTTAGAGTGTTTGGCTCACTTCCTGCCTGCTATCAGTGTTAGGAAATGCACACAATGGGCGAGCGCGACCCTCCTGGCTGCCCATTTCCTGCTTTCCTCCAAACATCTCTCCCTCATATGCACAAGCAGTTTACAGACCGTGTGACATTTGTTGTGTTCGATCTGTAGAACAGCTTGAAGGAGTACAAGTTAACGCTGATCTGAACATGTGCGTTTGCCTCTGATTGTTAAAGTGGTGTGTGTGTGTGTGTGTGTGTGTTTTTTTTTGTGTGTGTGTGTGTGTGTGTGTGTGGGAGAATGCCTGTGTTTGCCTCTCTGTTCTTCCTGGCAGAGCTGCTGCTGAGCGTACAGCCTGGCAACAGCAGCAGCAGATGGTTTAGAAAGTCATTTTTCACCCTATCCAAGGACTTTTTTTTTTTTTTTTTTGGTGTTCCTGAGTAGCATCAGATAGTTCCACACCTCCATCAGGTCCATTAATATACAGTCACGGAAAATATACTTAGACCATCAAAAGTCATCAAAAACAATGGTTATGTAATCAAGTACTAACTCCTGTGTGTATCATGTGACTTAAACAGACAGAAAAGAAAACATTGAATGAATAAAAGCACTGTTCTTGCCATAGCTGTAGCAAGACAAGTACCTTTCAAAGCTCAAAAGTTAAAACAAAGAAGTTTTATAAACTCACTATATGTCCGGTTGAATAAATAGCCCAACCATTAGGGTCCATATATATATTTATTCATAATTTTTCTCCCATTGGCAGCCCAGAAGTGCAGCGGCCCATGGAAATCTTCCAACTCTCCCAATTGCCCAGCACACCACTGTATAAAATTTTCAACCACAAGAGCGTAGCAGCTTTGGGTATACACTCTTTATTGTTATTTTTTAATTGCATCATGTTTGATAAAAAAGGTTAGCTAAATTTGTTTACAATTGGTTGAATGTAAAAAGTACACATTAATATAAAACTAATGAGATTCATCATTTTAATTACAGTGAAAAATGTTATGTCCATATAATGAACAACATATTTAGCTTCAGATAATTGTCATTTTACATAAATTTGACTAATTTAACAGAGCAGAAATGATCACGTACAATAAGTCATTTTTACATTAAAAAAGAGAACTAAAGATTATTAGTTATTATTGGAATTGTATTTATTTAATTATCCTTTATTTATCCAGGAAGGAAAGCTCATTAGATTAAAAAATTGACGAAGTTAATTAAAATAGAGATCACAGCCATACATCCACACTAAAACTATACATAAAAAAAATACGTTTAAAAACCAATTAAAGTCGGTGATAAAGCTAAAAACAAAACACTAGATAAAAATAATACCTAAAAAAAAAACAACCAGGTTATTTTACAGGTAATGTCTTAAATTTTTAGTTTTCAATACTATTTTCAACAGAAAAATTACTGTAAAATTTTTTTAACAATGAAATTAGGATTTTTTTTTTTTTTTTTTTTGTACTTTTCGTTTAACCAGGCCTTAAAATGAACAAGAAACTGAAGAAAACAAGGGTGGTGTAATCATTTTTTTGTGACTGTACATTACTGCAGGAAGCTTTCTACGTCTCCGTCTTCCGTTTGCATGTGTTGTTTTGCGTTTCTCCTCGTCGGTCTCCATGATTGAGCTCTCTAATTAGCGACTGCAGTGTGTGGGAGGCACGTTGATGCAAGGCCACCTCCTTTGGTGACTTGACATTCACTTCTCCAGCGCCTTTTGTTTTCCCAGTAAACAGATTAGGACTCTTTGTCGCATGATTATTATGAGGAGTGTCTTTATTGTTTTCAGCTGCGTGAAGAACCCAGTCCTGATAATACTTACATCTTCTCGTCCCTTTAGGTTTCCTGGTGCATAAGACGTTTTTATCACAGTGTGTTTTAATGGGGGCGGTTGAATGCAGTTTCTGATGTGTCTGTTTGGCAGATTCTCACTTGTTCTGCTTTTTTCTCACCCTCTTCGTCTCACCATTCTCCTGATTCACATGCTCATAACGAAGCTGAAGGTTTGTGTCTGGGTGTGTGTGTGTGTGTGTGTGTGTGTGTGTGTGTGTGCCTACAGGAGCCGTTGTGTGAGGAGAATAATTATCTACATCCATGTGACTGCAATAGACTCCACCACATTAACTTCCCCTCTGATGAATAACAGATTAGGTGATGCTGAGATTCCACATGCATGATAATAAAGAGTCCACATTTAAGAAAAAAATCAAGTCCTCATTATCCTTTAATGCAGGGACTTTAAGGGATTGAATTTTTTTCTTTTTTTGTACAAAACGCTCAAATACTTTAAATGTTTCTGCAATAGCATGTCGCTGTCGGCTCGTTACAGCTTGACTTGTGAATTCTGTTCATTAAAGTGATAAAAATGCCGTCAATTTTGGTAGAAAACACAAGGGTCTAAACTAAAAATGAGTAACAATGTGCACATGCTTTAGTTCCCCATGTGCTTGTATGCAATGTAAGGCACAGGAGACTGTCGTTGGTCAGAATTATTTATGACTTATACAAAAACTTTGGCTAAAAATGTGACCTAGAGTGTTGGAAATAGACCAAAACATATTATTACAAAAATATGCAGCCTGGTCTCAAAAGATATGCTTTTGGCAGCATCAATTTTGTTAAAGTTGCAAAAAAACGGCCAAATTTGTCCATCCAAAATGAATGGGGCCATTTTTAAGTGGCTACCATTGATCGTAAAATTATTCTGAAATACGACAAATGTTTGGCCCGACCCAGATATTATAAATGTGGCACGTCGTATTGATATCTTGTACCGTTTCTGCACAAGAACACCATACCAAACCCTTTTCACATGCAATGGGAACAGAATGGTAACTCACTGATTGGCTGAAATTCTCTCCACTCTAACTTAGAGTGGAGAGGGTTGGGCTTTATGTAGAAAATCTACAAACAACTCTTCATAACTGTTATATTTTTTGCGGTTTCAGCAACAATTTATACAGCAAAATGTTGGAAAAACTCTTCCATTTCAAAAATTATTCATTTTAATCTTAAAACATTTAGTTTTTGACGTGCCAGTTTTTCTTTCATTCACTCCAATGTTCCTCAGACCCAGACTTTATAAGCAGTAAATCCTTGGTACTATTTCTTGCTTTTATATTGCACTTAACCACAAGTCCACTAATCAGGCAAGAGGCAAACACACAGATTACATTTCCTTCAGGAAATGTAGGAAAATCTAGTTTTTATAGATATATTTAGTAGGAATATCAGTTGGACGTATCGGCCAATGTTTGCTGAAATAGTATAATATTCAGGGTTTGTACGGGTGCTTGAAATCCTTGAAAATGCTTGGATTTCAATGTTGTGTTTTCAAGGTCTAGAAAGTGCATGAATGTCAGTTAAAGTACTTGCAATTATACAATTTATTTATTTTTAATATTATATCTCTGACAGGTTAGATGTCAGGTCAAAGCTACTTACAGAAAGATGATACATTCTGAAAAATTAAACTTTATGTCAAAAGAGAAAATTCTCAGGTGTTCTCAGGTCGACTCCAGGTACATTTTTATCTTAATCTTTGTCTCCGTGTGAGTGTGACTGAAGAAGTTCAAGCGGCTTTCCCTTTTTTTTGGATTAAACTTTCCAGTATTTACTAAACCAGGCAAGTAATGGAATATAGTTTAGTTAAAGCTCTTCCATGGTGGTACTCTGACACTTTGGTTATTATGAAATACATCCATGTCATTTACACATTGTTATATGTTCAGAAAATGAATGAATGAATGAATATATGTGAATAAAATGACCAAATATTTGACTGTTTGTGTTGAAGGTCTATGGTAACAGCATCACCAGGTTCTACCACAGAACTGAGTCACTGATTGTAGAAGTACAGTATTTAGTCTTAAATTATAAATAATTGAGTCAGCATACAAACAATTGGCTCATTTTAACATTAAGGAACATTTTTGTTAGCAAATAAAATTGGTATTTTAGTGCACGAGATATATTGCAATATTATTATTATTACTGCAATGCTGTTCACCTATATTGTAAGTTTTACCAATATCATGCAGCCCTAATTCCTAATATTTATTGAATTATTTAGATGATTGTTTGTGTTTTGTAAAACATAGATTACAGATGATACAACAATGTTGGTTAATTTAAAATACTATATGGAAAGGAAGTATTTCAAAGCTAATGCTAACAGTTAAATTGAATGTTCAAGTGTAAACCAACCAACCACACAAACTCACCTCTGCCACCGTGTCCCTGTCTGTCGGCTCGAGTACATGATCTATGGTTCCAGGGGCTACGAGAGGGGTGTTTGGTGTCAGGATTTATATATTATTTGTGGTTCGGGTTATGTAAATATTTGGAGATAAAGTGTTAAGTTTGATCGTGGTTTTAAATAAACATTCACTGCGTCCTTAATATGAGTGCATGTCGTATAACTACGCTCTGTCAAAGCAGTTAATCTGAAGCTGCAGGGTGGATTTTTTTGCTCTTGGTTGTATGTGTCACAGAGGTCATATTGTTCTTTTATGCCCCTTGGCTGCATGAGTCGGTTCAGTTTAGTAGCAGAAACGAGATAGATGGCGGAAATGTTTCTATACATATGAGTGTATTGAAAAAAGTACTTAAAGGAAATTATTGTAAACTTCATCAATTTATCTTGTCTGACCTTTCAGAATATTATCCATCAGGTGTTGTTTTAAATATTATTTTGTACATATATTGAGGCTCTCTTTTCTATCTCTTTGTGATGTATATATTAGATTTACAGTCGCGGAAAAAATTATTAGACCACCCTATGTTTGCTTCAATTTCTTCATTTTAATGCCTGTTACAACTGAAGGTACATTGGTTTTGACAAATATAATGATAACAAAAATAGCTCATAATAGTTACATTTCAGAGCTGATATCTATCCATTTTCCATGGTTTTCTTGATAATAACTAAAATCATATCACTTCTAACATCAATATCTATGACATTGCACTGACAAAAACGGTGCTTTTACACATTCTTTGTTTTCTGTTCTGTTCTTTTAGTCACATGATACACACAGGAGTTAGTACTGGACTGCATAAACATTGTTTTGATGACTTTTGATGGTCTAATAATTTTTTCCACGACCGTATATCAAATTTCACACACAATAATATGAGGTTCTCACATCAATATCTATAGCATTATACTGACAAAAACAGTGCTTTAAGACATTCCACGTTTTCTTTTCTATCTGTTTTGGTCACATGATACACACAGAATTAGTACTTGATTACATAACCATTGTTTTTGATGACT
>JAPTGZ010000005.1:5489592-5499882 GCA_029814645.1 Fowleria isostigma | reverse complement strand
TAGGGGGCCAGCCGGTTATTATCCACGTAAAGTTAACCCACACATGAGGAGGGTTGTGTTCAGACACAAGGGTCAAATGGACAAAGTCAGGAGAATGTCCTTTTTTCAGAGCATGTTTGAAAGGGGCTTTGGTAAATGATTTTTTGCCGCTGGTCATCCAAACCTCCCACTCACTTTTTTTTTTTTTTTTCTACACTTGGCCAGATGTTATGGTAATTTCTCTAAGTACGGTACTTGGAGCGGCCATCAGTAACAATAGGGAGTCGTAAATATCACCCATTCCGGCAGATTCCTCCCTGGCATGTGGCAGGCAGTAAGGTAAAATTGTCGTATAAGCCGCACCCTTATTTAAGCCGCAGGGTTCAAAGCGTGGGAAAAAAGTAGCGGCTTATAGTCCGGAATTTACGGTACACTTGTTTTCCTTTCAGCTGTTTCATCTTCTTCCATTTAACTAACCCAGGCGTCTCAAACATGCAGCCCAGCGGCCAAAACTGGCCTGCCAACAGGTCCATCCGGCCTACGGGATCAATTAATAAAATAGTAAAATTACACAGGATAAAAACAATAAAGGACGTTAAAATAATTTAGGTCAATTCAATCTAAAGTGGATCAGACCAGTGAAATACTATCATAATAAACTATAAATAATGAAAACTGGACATTTTTTCCTTTTTTTAGTGTAAAAAACGTAAAATTACACAAAAATGTTTTCATTTGCAGACTAGCCTTTTACAAAAATCTGAATAACCTGGAATGTCTTAAGAAAATTAAGTACATTTTTAACAATACTCTGCCTGTTATTAAATGTTTTGTGTATTTGTCGATCCACTGTGGTCTGTAAGTTGTAATGAACATGTGAAAATGAGAAGCTGAGGCAAAATTATGGCATAAATTGTTAAAATTGCACTTTTTTTCTTATTAAATTTTATTTTGTTCATGGTTATTCATGTTTTTCCATTATTTTTTTTCATGGATAGCTTATACATGTAAACATTTTGATAATATAATTTAACATTTTTCACTCTAAAACATAGAAGTTAGATACACATTTTGGAATTGACATTATTTATATATTATCATGTTACTATTTTAATAATCCGGCCCACTTCAGGACATATTGGGCTGAATATGACCCCTGAACTAACATGAGTTTGATGCCCCTGATTTGACTCTGTCTTCTGTGTCCTTTTCTTTCACACCAAATACCTTCATGTCCTCTTCCACTGGTCATAAATCTGGTCTTGCTTCTTCCTGTAAACCTCCTGCCTGACAGTTCCAACCTCAGCATCCCTCTACTAGTGTATTCACTACGCCTTTTCTCTACATGTCCAAACCATCTCAATCTGACCTCTCTGACTTTTTCTCCAAAACGTCTAACATGTGCTGTTCCTCTGATGAACTCATTCCTGATTCGATCCATCCTGGTCACTCCCACAGAGAACCTCAGCATCTTAACCTTTAACCTTTGTAACCCCCAGCTCTACCGTCTGTCTTTTCCTCAGTGCCACTGTCTCTAACCCATATAACATGGCTGGTCTCACCAATGTCTTCTACACCTTTCCTTTCATTCTCGCTGACACTCTTTTATCACACAACACACCTGACTTTTTTCTTCACCCATTCCAACTTGTTTGCATGTACTTTTTTACCTCTTTTCCACACTTACTGTTGCTCTGAACTACTGACCCCAAGTGCCTCGTATATTCTGTGTACATATAATGCTGCATAAAGGATCCTTACAACAAATAAGTTGGCCTTTTTTGTTTATAGTTCCGTTTTGAGATTGTTGAGGATGTTCAACGTCACTGTACACCAAAAACAAGGTCTCCTCATTGAGCCTGTTTCTACACCAGTACTTTAATCATTATCTGATTGGAGTTATCAGATTATTCAAGTGATCATGTAAACAGGATAATCTGATAGGATTTAACAGGAGTTATCTGATAATGAGAAATCGGATTAACACACCTAGATTTCTTCCCAATACTCTGATGTTTTCACATATGTATACAGGTTAATCTGATTTATTTTTGTTCTGATTTATTTTTGTTTTTACATGTGCAAAAAACAAAACAAAAAATATATAAACGAAAGTTTCGCAGTGACGTGAGCCTAAGGCAAAGGGTAAACAAACAGTGAAACGAAATAAAAGATAGCAGGAACTTGTAACCTATTTTGCAGTTTTGTTAGCTCCTCCCACATTAGGACAGCTAACGCTGACAGTGTAGGCATTGCCATGGTCAACAAGATGAGACTGGATGTTTTGAAAATCACTGGAAGTATACATCTTACATCATAACATTCATACGTACTCCAAAAGAAATCAAACGATGGACTGAAACATATAAACCAGGGTTCTTGATTATCACATTTCTGAAATGCATGTACACGCGTCACATCTGATTACGACAATTATCGTATTACTCCCAGTTATCAGATTTTTATGTTCGTGCAAACGGGCTCATTGACCCACCTTTACTAACTCACTGTGTCATGAAGAGTAGCTGGATTAGGTCACACTAAGAGGAATGGTTTGTGTAGAGCAGGGACATTAGGGTAAATTGCATTTTGGAAGATTAGCAGTGATGATGTACAACTGTTGTGTAGTTTTACTTTAACCAACTGAGCTTAAAAAATATCATAAAACTGGTGTGTCTGATCGTATCTTGTTGAAAAACCATAATCTCTGTTTGCTACAGTGCTTATTTTTTCTGAGAATCCAAAAAGACAAACAATGCAAAAATTCTATTGACTTTTTGTCAAGGGAACCCAGGTGACACCAAATTTAGTGTTGAGGCTAGTCTACAAAAATACATTGTCACTCTTGCATTATTCTATTTTAATATATTTCAGGCAGGGAGAGAAATCAGACAGTACGTTCATAGTACTGAGTGGTCGACTGCGATCTGTGATTATGAAAGAGGACGGCAAGAAGGAGCTGATCGGAGAGTATGGACGTGGTGACCTGATTGGAGTGGTGAGTTATCCCGATTGGTAACTGAAGGTTATTTACATTCACCAAATCCACCCTCCATGTGTAGGCTTTATCCTTTTATGTCTAGTGTTTTAGCATCTCTCAATATTCATGATCGTACGTCAGCGAGTACATTGTTTTTGATATTTCAGTCTGTCCGAGACATACTAATTTAAATATGCATGAGAGAATTTTTTCCACACATAGTATTCATTGTTCATACAGTACACAAAGCAGTGGCTGCTCACAGGCTTTACCATTGGAATATTATCTTCCCCAGTAAATAAAACGCAAAGCATATCTCATGAATATTTAGGGAATAGAGGCCATTAGCTGACAGGGGCTGCAAACAAGCTAAATCACATTAAAACCCCCTTAAGTTCAGTCTTGGCATCTAACATAATGACTAGTGTATGCTTTTATTCATGTTTTCAAAATACATTATCATAAAATTGAATTTGATTGGAATTGATTGTAATAAAATCTCACTAACATTCAAGGGATCACACAATTTAAGTAACTGCTTGCACCAACATTAGAGCCAGACTGAAGTGTTGTGTAGCTGGTAAGTCCTTTGTCTCATTGTTAAATTTAATCACTGACAGAAAAATTAGCATTTATAGCCTCTTATATAGTCAAAGACATCATTCCATGTACATATATGTAATGTCCTCAGTGTTTTGTGTCCACCTTTTGTATATTTAACAATTTTACATCTGTGCTCAAAACAGGATGACCATGTTATGCTCACCCACTTTCCTACTGGCTGCTCATAATACTTCTAATAATATCTGCTATAATGGATACTATGGTTACTGTTACCTGGAGCAGGGAAGCTGTTGCAGCATCTGTGATGATGAGATTAAGATTGTTACAAGAGTGACTAACGTTCTGAAACATATTTAGCACCACAGTGTTGACGTCAATGCTTGATAATAGAGCTTTAATAAAGTTTGAAGTCTCAGCAGTGAAAGACTTGGTGTTAAAGTTTTATCTGATTTAAAGCTGAGTTAATACTGCAGACATGTGTTTTATTATGAGCTTTGTCGGTGCCATATTACCAAAATTTTTTGTTTTCGAGGAAAGATGTCATTTAATATTCAGGTTTTGCAGAATATTTCTAGACATTATGTTAGTCATAACAGATATCTAGTATGTCTTGGTCTCATCTCATTGCTTTCACTTTAGTCGATCACAGAGTTCTATTTTTGTGGGTGTCTGTGAATGTATAGGTAGAAACCCTGACGCACCAGAACCGCGCCACCACAGTCCACGCTGTACGAGACTCTGAATTGGCCAAGCTGCCAGAAGGAGCTCTGAGATCCATCAAGAGGAAGTTTCCCCAGGTAGGTTAGACCTCACATGTTCAGTGTTTGTTAAGGGCCACTAAGGTTAGATCTTTACAGCTATAGGAAGTTAATAGATAAAAATGTGGAATCCTTTCATCCGTGTGTGTGTGTGAATGGGTGAATTTGAGGCTTTTGTAAAGCGCTTTGGGCACCATGAAAGTGTGAAAAAAGCATTATAAAAGTTCTGACTATTTACCAATTATGTTAAATATCAAAAGGTACATACAAGCAGTTGGTTTACTGATAGCCTTACTCCCAAATGGCAAAAAAGTATTTTGTTTCAATTATGCTATTACAGCGGGGTGCCACAGGGTTCTGTATTAGGTCCTCTAGGAGAGTTCTTGAAGCTGACTCCATAACTTGCACTTGCTTTTTTTAATCTGCTTGTAAATGTTATTTTTACCAACTGTTTATTGTCAAATGTGTCTGTTTTATGTATTTTAACTGTGTAATCCTGTAACTGTGTTGTATTTGCTGCTGCCTTTCTTGGCCAGGACTCCCTTGTAAAAGAGGTCCTTTATCTCAATGGGATATTTCCTGGTTAAATAAATAAAATATTTAAGAATTGTTATAATTCCCATATTTACATTCAGAGTTTATATTGTATGCATCCTCTCCATCATAACCAACGCTAACCAGTATCTTTCACTTTAAAATGCTTGCGCCCTTCAGGTTGTCACCAGGTTGATCCACTTACTGGGACAGAAAATACTTCAGCAGGTCAATGGTCCTCTGACAGGTATGTGTTTACAGTGTTGGGTATAATGTATGTACTTGGGGCTTATCCTGTGATGTCTGTGTGTACATACAGTGTCTCGCTATCACTCTACCTGTTTGCTTTGTCAGATGTTAGTGTTTCATACTGCTGAATATGAAGTTTATTAATAGTATATACGTATGTACCCAGCTCGCAGCTTGGCCCTCCACACCCCCGGCAGTAAGTGGGATGCAGGGAACCAGGCTTCCAACCTCTCTACAGTGGCAGTACTACCTGTGTCAGAAGAGGTGCCTCTCACACCCTTCACTCTGGAGCTGCAGCATGCCCTCATTGCAATAGGTAAAAAAACAGCTGCACCAAATGACTCTTCACTCTGTGCACTTAGGTTCCATTAGATAAACATTTGTATTGTCAACTGCTCACCATCAGATTATACTGGGTAATGTGTAATTCTACTCCAGGTGTAGGTGTTTGCTGGTTTTAAAGCAGGGATGGGCATGTGTTGGTGATAGCATGTTGTAATTATTCTGCCTTTTCTCATTACATTTACTTGACTCCTGTCTTTAATCTTTTGCCAAATGGACTTTCCTGTGAGCACTGTTCCCTCTCCTTGATGGGATTTTGTGCGTACCTGATTTGGGTGAAATCAGAGAATCAAGGCCAATTTTACTCAACAAAGAAATTAGGGTTTCATTACTACTAGATTTAAGGCTTTAGAGTGTGAAAAGCAGAAGCAGTTTTTTGAGAGACTTGAATGTCCTAAATGGTTGAAAAGGTTAAAGAATGGCATCGTTAATTATGGCCAGATGTGTAAAAATTAAGGGTGTAACCAAATTTTGCGGCATGAAATTTTGCAAAATAAAAACTGACAAAGTAAAATTCAAAGATGCACAAAATAAAAATGAAATTAAAAAAAGTTTCAAGAATGCGAAGGTGTGCCGCGCACTGAGACTGATGATTTTTGACCCTCTCACTGACTGTAGCAGTGCACTCACTTCGCATGAAAATGAAGGAAGATGAAAACTTAGTGGATGCTAGGGATGCAACAGGAAAGCCTTGTACCGTTAGGTCTGCCCGGCATGGGACAATCTGCTGCGGTCTCTCTTGTTCTCACGCTCCTGCTGGATATACATGTGCGTGGCAGCCCCGCCCCTCAGTGATAGACAGCAGACATATGCTTTAGACTCAGCGCACATTACAAGGAAATGCATAGGGTAGATCAGAAAAACAAGCATGATGTGTCATTAGCAATGACACCACAAATAGAAGCTCCTCCCACTGCCTACTAAGACAGAAGTTTTTGTGACATTGTCATTTATGTTTAAGAAATCATTTTTAAAAACCCAGTGAGATTGGTAAATTAAAATGTTTTTTCATTCTTTCTTTATAATATGTAGAACAAACACACCCACACAGTCACAGTCATTCTCTGTTTTCAAACACATACCTCATGTAAACCCTTTGCCATATTTGTGGTCATTTAGAACATCTCCTCATGTGTTAAGTCCCTTTCATACTTCAGAGGGTTTCTCAAAAAAGTTTTTAAATTTTAGGAGAAAGAGGCCAACTCTTCTCAAAGCAACACGGCTCTCTGGTATTAGTGTGATCCAGCACTTTGTTATTTTTGATGTAGTCGATCTATTTGACCTTAATTAAGGACCTGAGGTGTCTTTGCTGGACCATTCCCAGAAGGTTAACTTGTTGAAAATATAGTGTGCAGGTCTTGGACATAATAGCAGAATGACACACTGGTTGTATTCATTGAGTTTTAACCCGTCTTGAATTGTATATTAAACTTTTACTTATTGTGGTGGTTATTACAAAGTACTTATGTAGCTGCATTTTGAGTGAACGCCAGGTTTTTAGATGGTCTTTTTACATGAATTTTTCCAGGTCCTTGAGTTCAGCTGTATTTGCAAAATGAATAAGAATACAAATATGTTTTGAAATGTCAGAATTAGTTAAATCACTAGTCTAATTTAATATTTAAGACATTTAAAGTATACAGATGAATATATACATTTTGGCAGCTTTTACTAATTCCCCATATTATCCCATCAAAATAAAAAAGCAATACATTTTGCAACAAAGCATTGCAATTAGTGATGTAACGATTCCAAAAATCTTGGCCGATGGCAGAAGTCCTCATTACTTAATATCAAGTTATTCACTATTTTAAAGTCTTCCAGCCCTTACTATAATATTTGAATGAACACAAATTAAAACACAAATTTATAAAACAAGCTTTAATATGACATGACGGATAAATATTGAAAAAGTATCTTATGCTGATACCAAGATTGCCCAATATCTGCAAATACTGTATCAGCCAATACTGGTGTCAGGCCCATATATTGACACATTCCCAATTGTCATATGCAACAAGTAACTATGAGCAGTTATGATGGGCCCTTGCAGACCCACACAACTTGGAGTGGGTCACAATCGAGGGGTTTTGCAAACACGGTAATACAGGAGTCCAGACCTCTGATATGATGGAGAATGTTACAGTATTGACTTAGATGTGAATTCCATTGTCCACAAATAGGTGGCCGCAAAATTCAAAATGGCAGATTTCCTGTTGGTCTGGCATCATGGACCCAATGGACTTTTTTGTAGACACATTGAGATACATATGTGTACCTTCTTCGTGGATCATCACTGACCTTCTGATCAAAGCATGTTGCCAGAAGTAGTGGTCTTTAGGGGGCGCTACAGAGCCACTTTTGAAGGCTCATTTATGAAATGTGTAAATCAAAATTTTTTTTGCCGCCATGCAGGATTTTGCAAAAAAAAGCTCTGACTTTTCATGCATGTTCAGGCCCCCAAAAATGTGACTGAAAACAGAATAATAACTCGAAAAGCACGGAGGAGTGCAGACCTCTTCCAAGCATGATAGTTTCCCCCATATTGTGACTCACACCAAAGTAATAATCATGCATTTATTTGTATATACTTTAAAGTAAAGTTGCTAACAGACAGACAGACAGACAAACGCTAGCAAAAACATAACCTCGTTGGCAGAGGTAATAAACACGACAGTTACATTGGGACCTTCACAGGCCATTGCATGGCCACTGCTTGGGCCCTAATAATTTCATTCAAAATGCAAGGACATTCATTATTACACATTACATTCAAATTGTGTCAGTCAAAATACAGCAGATATAGTTTAGTTTGTTAGTTTATTATGTCGTGGATGATCCCAAGTAATTAACTGCATCAATAACAGTAAAAAGGGCAGCTTTAGCCAACATGGCTAGTGTCCTGCTGTAGTCTCCAGCCAGATGACAATAGGTACCCTAAAAAAACTAATATTACAGCACATTAATTAAAAAGAGAGAGTTAAGACAGCCAAGAGATGAAATAAATCAATAATAAAGATAAACGAGAAAAGAGATAAAAGAGAACAGTGAAGCATCGGTACAATCATACAAGGACAGCTCATAGAATCAAAACATACAAAAGCAGCACATACAATATAATCATACACAGTACATCAACACATAACCACAGTGAGTTATTAGATCATTGGGCTGTTTTTATTTGATGTGTTGTTACAGAGATTTACGGTCTGTTTCACCATTTTTTTTTTTTTCTAACATTGATTTCCCTTTTAAGTAATTTTCAATGACATGTAATTGAAAGAAACATCCATTGACGATTGAAAAAGGACATAAGAGTAGCAGCACTTGAGAATCCTCCTCACCTCTTAAAGTCAAGTGGTTTTTAGTCAAGTGCTTTGACCTGACATAACTGTAACTGCTGTGGTGTTACACTTGCAGGTCCTACTCTTCTGCTCACCAGTGATATTATCAAACAGCGCCTTGGAGCTGCAGCTCTAGACAGGTTTGTTGGCAGCATCGAAATTACTGTCTGTCTTTTTTTTTTTTTTTTCTTTCTTCCTTTCTTGCTCTTCCTCTACTGACTCACTCATTAAATTCAGTTCAAGTATGCTTTATTGGCACAACAGAAAAATGAATATACTGTGTGCTGCCAGCTGAGTAATGCAGCCTATCATTAATGGACTCTTTTCCTCTACAGTGTCCATGAGTACCGTCTGTCCAGCTGGCTGGGCCAACAGGAAGATATCCATCGCATAGTTCTGTACCAGACGGACTACACACTGACCCCGTGGACACAGAGATGCATCCGTCAGGCCGATTGCATCATTATTGTGGGACTTGGAGAGCAGGACCCTGCTGTTGGTGAGGTGAGGTGTTAGGGCCGGGTGACAGGTGCACAGGGGTGAGAAGATGCAGAGGGAATTGATGCCAAGGGTAGCTGCCCGGAACTAGCTCCAGACATCTATCTTCTGTTTAATCTGCTTCAAATACTTACTATTTCTACAAATCTCAGCATATAATTAATTGTAGTATTTCTATGAATAGTATTTCTATTTTCAAATGTTAAAAAATGAAATAATAATTTTTTTCACTTCAATTTTTATTAAAATAAATTTTGCACACAGTCATCATAAGCAAAATAACAAAACAAAAAACAAACGTTTGGGTAGATACCTTACAGTCACATTATTCAGTCCTTCCTAGGGGTGTCGTGATAATCAGTAAATCAATTAATTGCATGATAATTAAAAATGAGCTCGATAAGTTTGCCGGGCTCGATAATTTTTTATTTACCAAAGACAGTGGATAATGAGTTAACTTCGCTGTATCCGTTGCAACTGACTCGAGGAGTGAATCCTCCTGTCAGTCACTCTCTGTGTGGCGGGGCACCTGGCGCACCAGGAGTGCAACGTCATGGGGCCCTTGAGGAGTAGAGGGAGAGATTTGGAGGAAATAACGATGCACCTTCACGTCAAACACAACCACCCATTACAGTTTTCACAGCTGGGGAAAAAAAAAAACGTCAACCAAAGAGGCAGAGGGGCCGTCAACGTTGTCTCAACAGTCCACCATCACTGGAGCGTTTATGAAGCAAACCACATATAAGCGTGACAGTGCCAAATGATGCACACTCACAGACAGTGTAGTTCGCTACATCGCCAAAGACATGCAGCCCTTTAATACTATCAAAAAAACGATATTTCGACAAATGTTACCAACATTTGACCGGCAGTACGAATTGCCAGGGAAAACATCTGTGTCACAAACGGCAATTCCACAACTGTACAACAACGTGAAAGACGACATACTGAAGAAGATCAAAGATATCCCATTTTACTCTGTCACTACAGACATGTGGTCAAGCCCAAACATGACCTCCTATATGAGCTGGACCATACACTA
>JAPTGZ010000005.1:5278186-5291116 GCA_029814645.1 Fowleria isostigma | reverse complement strand
CCTCAGAGCTGTCAAACATTCGTTGCTGACGCGTCCTTAAAACAGCTGATCAGGTCGGGAACCCTTCACAATAAAAGGTTCCCGACCCGGTAGAATTGGAATCATTAAGGTCTTTTTAATTCCCATCCCTACATATGACACACTATGAAACACCCGCCCCCAAGACTTGCAGTTGGCCCAATATAAAATAGATCGGGCATAATCCACAGTGAATGGAGCAGTTCCAGACCGTTTTCTCAGTACTGAATACACTGAAGAAGTGGGATGTCTAGTGAGGCTACAAAAAATAAATGCATGTTTCAGAATGAGTTCAGATTTTCGTTGTCAAGCACAGGCTACTTTTTGTATTCGACCATCCAAGCCATTACAGGATCTGACATCATGCCAGGGGAATTTTTCTATCACTCTAATGGGGAGCAGGCAAGCTTTGGCACAGTCCTCAAGTTAATTTACCTTCTTTGGTTAGAATGAATGTAGCAGTGTCTCACTTTGCCTGCTCTGCCTTTTCTGCAGGGCAGGAGAGGGAGGAAAGAAACTGTGAAAGTCTTCTTGACATACGACTTTACAGACATTACTTGGGCATAATGACATCATTAAGACCCAGTGTGAGTTAGAGAGAGTACGGCAGTGACAGCAGACTGATCGTATTTCATAACAGCCCTAACGAGAGACAAATGAGAGATTGGTTCGGGTTCACAGTGTCTGTAAACAAGCCTTACGTGAGCATTTGCCCTGGAGCTCCCAGACTGTTCCGGTCTTCTTTACGACCCCAGTCAAAGGGGTTCCCAAAGGAGCGCTTCCTCAGCATGGTTCTCACCAGAATCTTTAAAAAAAAAGAATAAAAAACTTATCAATGTTAATGATGCAAAAAAATAAAAAAATAAAAAATAAAAATCTCAGAAATGTAAAGACATGCTTCACTTTCATTCCTTATCTGTGTTATCTGATGTTCATCCATTTTGTCAGTTTAGATAAATGTATAAACTCACGACAGTAGCCAGGCTTGGGATGTGTTTAACAGAATTCTCCACCTCCTCTTCAGTCACTTCTATCAGCATACAGCAGTTATCATCCTCTGGAGGGAGCGGCTCTGCACCGTGCCTTGTTACCCATGGGTGAACCTAGGCATGACAAAAGAAGAACAAAATGGTTCTGATGTGTATTTTTATTGGCTTCCTTTGAGGACTTTTACACTGAGACAACGTATTTCAAATGCACTGAAATGAATGTGTAGTATTTACACAAAATCCATTTATTGATGTTATAAAAAACAATTACTGTGGAACAGAAACTTTTTGATGTAGAATTGATACATAAAGATTAAAATGACACAAGAACCTTTGCAGAAATGTGTATTATTAAAGCCGTTTAGTATCATTGATAGATTCTGTGTAATATCAAACTGAAAAGAGAAAATGTTTACCTTAATTTGTGGGATTGATATTCTGTTCTCTGGATTTTTGTCCAACATTCTAAGCAACAAATCTTTGAGGTCATCAGATATGTCAGCACTGGTGAGACAGACAGACAGAATACTTGCTATAAGTTAATTATATTTATGTTACAGTTTCTCAAATGTACATTCAAGTAGTTTATAAAAGGTAGGTTGGGAGACATTTTCCTGGCACATTATTCACTATATTGCTTAAAATCCCCTTCACACCCCAAGTAAACAAATTTAGTCACCTGTGGAATGGATCGGACTGAAAAAACACCATCCAATCATTTTAACCGGCCCATCACTCAAATGACATTTTCTCCTCCCTCTTCTAAATGTACCCCTTTTCGGACACAAATCACATATTCTCAGATGCATGGAGCACTTATACAGGAAACAAAACCAGAGCCAGAGCTTGGCTAGCTATATTAGGATTAATATAAATAACTAGGAAAGTAACATTAGCCAACTAGGCATGAATTGAAGCAGCTCCGCCAACAAACAAAGAGTGAAATGCACAGATTAATAATAATCATAATAATGGGTTAGATTTCTATAGCACTTTTCAAGGCATCCAAAGCGCCCTACATTATTGACTCATTAGTCATTCACTCTGTGGTGGTAAACTACATTTGTATCCACAGTTACCCTGGGGCAGACTGATGGAAGTGTGGCTGCCACTTTATAATAATAATAATAATAATGGATTAGATTTACATAGCGCTTTTCTATTAGGGCATACTCAAAGCACATACAGTGGATTATTCATTCACTCACACAATCATACTCTGGTGGTGGTAAACTACATTTGGGGCACACTGACAGAAGCATGGCTGTCAATCTGTGCCTACGGCCCCTCTGACCACCACCGAACTTCATTCGCATTTATACACCAGTGTGTGTAGCTGCTGTGGAGGCAAGGTGGGTGAAGTGTCTAACCCAAAGACACAACAGCACATGACTAGGACAGAGCGGGAACCGAACCGCCAACCCTCCGGTTATTGGACAACCTGCTCTAAATCCTGAGCCATGGTTGCCCCTAAAACTTTGTGCCAAATGGCCTCTCCGACCACCATCAAACATTCATACACATTCATACACCTGTGTGAGTGACACTGGAGGCAAAGCGGGTGAAGTGTCTTGCCCAAGACACAACAGCCCATGGATTTAAACTGCCAACCCTTCTGTTATTGGATGATCCCTTCTACCTCCTGAGCCATAGTTGCTCTCAGCACTCGATTACAGTGTTTAAAGCAAACTTTAGTGGGCTACTAGCCTGACATCAGTCGCACTGCAATCAGCTGTTCTTATTAAGTGCCCGAGATTACTTAGAACACATATCAAACAAGTGAAAAGTCCAACTTGTAATGTAATATACTGATGACCATAAGAATAAATGAGGTACGCATGGACCCATGGACTGGGGGGGGGGGGGCGAACTGATGCTGCACAGTGATTGTAAACCCTCAGGAATAAGGATTATGAGTTGTGATACTCTGGAGGCCTGGCTTCAGGGGAACTCTGAAGAAAGGGGTTTTGACTTTTTAATTGTGTACATTGACCGAAAAAATTATTAAACCACCCTGTTTTCTTCAGTTTCTTGTTCATTTTAATACCTGGTACAACTAAAGGTACATTTGTTCAGACAAATATAATGATAACAACAAAAATAGCTCATAAGAGTTGAATTTCATAGCTGATATCTACTCATGTTCCATGGTTTTCTTGCTAATAACCAAAATCACATAAGTTATTACATCAATATCTATGGCATTGTAGTGACAAAAACAGTGCTTTTAGACATTCCATGTTTTCTTTTCTATCTGTTGCAGTCACATGATACATGAATGCATCACCATTTGTTTTGATGGTCTAATAATTTTTTCTGCAACAGTATTTTTTAAATGTAGCTTCTACCCTACCTTTAACTCAAGTATAGAGCACACAAACAGTTAATAACGAGAGATAAATAAAAGGGTAGAACTGACTGTTCAGGCAGCTCCACAGGTTGTGTCTTTATTTTCTGATGAAGACTGAGGATGCGCTCATCCATAAAAGGACACTGTGAATAAAAGCAGAGGTTTCATATCAGTAGGAAACAAGCTGCCTGTCAATCACAAGAAAACATACACAAGTAAACAAAAATGTACCGTGCGAACTGTATGTGTTGCAAAAGCACAGACTTACCACTCCAAAGACGAAGCAGTAAAGTGTCACTCCCATAGCCCAAACATCCAAAGCCTGCATGAAAAAAAAAAAAACATGATACAATGTGTTATGTGTGAAAAACACCACAGCGCACAAAATGTGTTTGCGCCATAGAAAACACTGACAGCTTGTTTAGAAATGTGTAAAGGGAAACCAGCAGAAATATTTTAAGAACCTCAGTGGGATGTTCCTTGCATTACAGAGAAACAACCATAGAGGGCAGTAGTTAATTAAATGTTACCTTCCCAGAGAAGTTCTTTCTGGTCTCAGACAGCGCTTCAGGGGCGAGGAAAGCTGGCGTTCCTACTGTACTCGTCAAAAGGGCATCAGAGCCTTCAAACTGGTTACTAACGCCAAAGTCTGCTATCTTGATGTGTCCGTCTTCTCCCACTAACAGGTTGGAAGGTTTAATGTCTCGGTGGATGATCTTCTGGTAATGTACTGGTAAAACGGAAAAAATATCATACGAATGAAACAAAAAGGATGCATTTTGGGAAATATTAAAAGAGACGAAAACAGCAGGATTAATAAAAGAGCAGTCAAATCTGAATATATAGAAGGAAACCATATGTTCACTACTAGTAATGAGAAAAAGACTATATACCAACAAAACAATGTGCTTCCATCTTTAAAAATGTGATTTAACCCAAACAGCCACTGGCGTACAAAAGGATCTAGTGACCTTAACTGTTTAATACCTGTTTTTCCATTAATCCTATAAATCCATGTAAATAACTGGTGTAAAATGCAGTTATTAATATTTTTATGGTCATCAGATATTACTCATCTGAATGTTCAGAGGCTCCATAGTGACCGTGGAAACACAGTCATCTTCAACAACACTGATTCACCGGTAAAACTCATTGAGTTGGATCAATGACACTGGATGGACACACTGGGATTATGTTCAGCTAATGATATATTTGCTGAAAAAGTCAATTTTTTCTCAGGTTTTCTCTGCTGTTGATATAATGATCCTCAAATGCAATCTCATTATGATGATTAAAGTATATGATCAGTGGGTGAAATATAGGAAGTAGTTGATTTTCACTAAAAAAAACAAAATATAGAGGTTATTATGATATATGGTGATAAATCACTTAAACAAAAGTAAATATCCCCTTACGACTGTGCAATGGCTACATGTGTCTACAACAACTGTCCAGTTACAACTAAAACTCCCTACTTAAAAGGAGATGGGGTCCAGTGGTTAATTACCTCAGGTTTATTTTTTGTATGTTTGTTCTTTCGTCCTTTCCTCATCTTGAGGTAAACCCGGGTAAAAAAAAAACATATTATATACATATATATATATACATGAATATCTGTCTTGACACTGTAATCCTGAGGGGTGTGCCTTTGTATACATGGAGGATGTAGGCATAAAAGGCTCCATTTTGTTTTGTGTTTTTTTTTTGTCATCTTGTCTTTTATTATTTTATGATTAAATCTCATGCATGTACATTGTCTAAGGTGAGGGCTGCTCTCAAGGCAATCTTGTTGTGTGTTGTTAATTGCCTATCTTTTGTAGTTAATGGCAATAAAGTTTAAAAAAAAAAAAAAAGAAAGAAAGAAAGGGTAAATATGGTGAAAAATTCAATTGGGTGCTTTCACAAAAATTACACTGGGTCTTTAATATCCAAACTACAAACACTCCTATAAAATCAGTTATAATAAGTTGTTTAAAAAAGACATGTCAGGCCTGACTGTTTCTGGGTCTCTGCAGAGCCCTCCCTCTCCATTGCTCACTGCTAGTCTCCAAGACGACACAGTGCTGAAATGCATTAACAGCCACTGAGATAATGTGAAATGAGCCTTGTGGGTGGCTCGAGTCAAGACAGGTACAGGCAAAGGACTTGGGTAAATGGCAGGGGAACATTTCAGAGTAAAGGCAAACCTACATAGATGCATATCTCATCATATTATAATCTATAGGTGGCAGGAGGGGTTTTAAGGGTTTTTTTTAATACACAGGTACAAAATAAAATCAGACAACCAGGTGAAAAGTGAAGAGAGATTATAACAAGACCAACATTTAGGGCTGGGTATCATGGCCAATGTCCTTAATCGATTTAATCTCGATTCATAAGGTTCTGAATTGATTAATCATAATTCAGTCCAATGCGATTCAGTATTAATTGATTGATTCAGATTCAGTTTGTGATACTACAGTAGAATCTGGAGCTGTAACCTGATTATTTGTCTACTGCAGCCATACAACACCACATCAATACTGGCATCAATATTGACATTAGCTATCAAGTGGTTGAAACCTGAACCCCCACATATAACATTTAGACTGAGAAAGTGAGGGAAATCTGTCAGATGGAGAAAATTATTTATGTACTTAGAATTCAGAGAGATACTTACAAGGACAATTAACCTTTTAATCCAATAAGCATTCAGATGTGGTCATTAATTTTTTTAAATACATACATACATATATATATTTATTTTATCCCCCCTACCTTTTTATTTCTAATTTTGGTTTAGTTTTAGTATCATTCATGTGTCATTTGTGATTAATTGTTATTGATTCCTACTGCAGATATCCATATTTCTGTGTATATGCCATATAGGGATGTTTGATTGGATATGTTTATATGCATAAATTCCTTGTATATTTGTATCAGCAAAATTAAATAAAAATTAAGTTAAAAAAAATACTGACATTAGAAAATAAATAAATATGACATTTCAGCAGTAAATAGCTGAATTTGTTCTTAAATAATAAATGGGACAGAAACACTGACACAGACTTCTTTGTTAATATTCTGTTTTATCCTATAGCTGTTTGTGAATCCAAGTTAATATTCCTAGAACGTCCAGCTTCCGATAACCGCCTTGGAGAGCCTCCGCTGACCAGACGGTCTGGGTGGCCGGTTCCGCGGTGGTTTGAGGCCGGGTGGACCTCCCGCAGAGGTGTTTCTCCCAATTTTCCTCCGTGCCAGAACCGTCGTAATGGAGAGAGAGGCCCAGCAAAAATGAGCTGGCCATGCTTTGGTGGTACCCAAGTCAGGGTATTCACGGTCCTGCTCTGAAAAACTGAGCTCATCCACTCTTATTTGATTATGCAAAATTAAAATAAAATCAATCAAATCACTTTTTTTATCCAGTCCCACCAACAATGAACATTGTAATGACCCCTTGGCCAGTCCTTTTAACAGTGAGGACTGCCCTGTTCATATCCCCCTATTGCTCCCTGCTTTGTACTAATCTGTACTAGCTTCTATCTGGTCCCATGACCATGTATTGACCCCAAAAGACCTGAAAAGTGAAGGTCAATGTTGCTGTACGAACGTCCCACATCAGCCCTGAATTGAAAATGAAGATCAAAGTTGGCAGTCAAAGAACTCATCCAAGAGCTTCTGAAGTTGCCCCTTAATACCAAACATGAAAGAGATCGGACGATTTGGTGAAAAGTAAATAATGTGATGATTTGAGTAAAAAGAAAATTGAATCAACACCATTGACAAAGGATAAATTTGATGTGTTGACCCCGATTTGACCTTCAAAATGAAGGTCAAAGTCGATGGCCAAAGAACTCATCCAAGTACTTCCCAAGATTCACCAAACATGAAGGAGATCAGACAATTTGGTTTAGAGGAATCGCTTTGACACAGATGGATGCTGTAGGCTATGACAAAACCCCTGTGGCTGTACAGCAGATGGAACAAAGTCTCAGGGGCTCTTATGTATATGGTTGGTCCAGGCGATTCAAGGTCTTATATGTAATCAGTACATTTTGAAATCAATTCTGAAGCCAGTGAAGGGAGTCCAGAATTAGTGTGATGTGCAACTGATGGCTATATTTAGTCAGGAATCTACCCTCTGCCCTCTGAAGACGAGCGAGAAAGGACCGAGTGATACAAGTGAGCTATGAATCACAGAAGTCTAAACGTAAAATAACGAATTCATTACAGTCTATATGTTTTGATTCTGGATTCACTTCCTTGCATTTCTTGAAGTGATTCATAAATGCAAACATACCACCTTTTGAAAAAAAAAAAAAGTGTTGTTCATCGAAATAGGTCAACAATATGATTCATCCAGATCCAAAGATATGTGTATGTATGAGCTTAAAGTACTGAGCAGTACGAAAGATGGAAGGTAAACTAAATTAATGATAAAAGCCTGATTCCAATATCCAACCTCACAGACTTTTAAGGCTTGTTCCAAACACCAAAAAGAGTGAACATACAGTGCTCAGCATAAATGAGTACACCCCCTTTGAAAAGCCAGATTTTACTCAATGTCTCAAGGAAAATGAGGACAGTTTTAAAACCTGTGGACAAAACTGAGTTTTATAAAACATTTCCTTGAGAACATAATATGTTGTATAGTGCCCCATAGAAAATGTTGATTCTCAAAGAAAACTAAACATTTTGTGACAAATCTGTTGGGGTGTACTCATTTATGCTGAGCACTGTATCTCACCAGCATTGGCTCATCTCTACTGACTATCAGTCAAATACAGAATTGGTTTTAAAGTCTTACTTTTTGTTTTTAAAGCTCTCCATGGTCTTGCTCCATCATATTTAACTGAACTTTTGACTCCCCACTGTCCCCAAAGGTCCTTCAGGTCAACCTCTCAGCAACTCCTCACAACCCCCCTCACATGCCTCAAAACCAAAGGGGATCGGGCCTTTTCTGTTTACGCACTAAAGCTTTGGAATAGCCTTCCACTTCTCATCAAATCCTGCCCAACCCCTTGCTTTTAATTCAGTCTGACACAGTCTTGTTTTCAATGTATGCTGGGAGGAGAAAATGTAAATATATTAATTTAGCACACGCAAAGTGATTTATCAAACCAAATGCAATTTTGCTCATACAAACTGTGTCTATATTTAACACATCTCAAAAGGACGTGCAGACATGCATAATAGCGCCCATATGGCTGTTTTTTCCATCTGTTTCATTGACTATTTGTTTTAAATTCTGTGAAGCCCTGTGAGGCAACCTTGTTGTGATACTGGGCTATATAAATAAAACTGAATTAAATTGAATTGAATTGAATTGAATTGGTTATTGAGACATCTAAACAATGAAACAACATGCAGAGAACACATTCTTTGCTTAACGGACTGAGTGGGAGGGATGGTGCCGTGTCTGTGTGGGAGACCTTCTGGTCCCGTTTCTCAACCGTGGTCGAACAACAGGACGGCACCTGATCTCAGTGGGGGATTTTCCACACCCTTTGGTGTACTGGTATATTGCTTTGTCTTGTTTTTGTTTATGTGTCACTATACCTGTCTTGTTGCAATTTATAATTTTGCGTTTTGTCATTTTTGTGGTTTATTGTATCTGTTTCATTGTATTGTTATTGTTCAAAAATAAAAAAAAAAACATTTGAATTAAAAAAAAAAAAGAGAACACATTCTTCACCATCCTATGAAGATTTATGGAATGAATAAAGGAACACTCATTAAAACATATTGCGTTACGCACTCCACGAATGTGTGCGTATGAATGAATGTAAGACTGGGGGGTGGGGGATCAAATGGGGAATAATATGTCAGACTAAGGGGGACTATTTGTAAGAATGTGAGGGGACAGTAAGATGACAAAACTCCTTGCAACTTTACATTTCCTTGAGTCTGGATCCTTGTAACAGACTGTTACCATTAGTGCCAACATATCTTAAGGTTCCAGTGTACTGTCTCCATTGTGTGTAATATCCATGATAGCACACACATAAAATCCTCATTTAAATAGGGCGGTCTCCAACACATTTGCACCTGTGGGTATTTACGCATGCAATCTTGGTAAATCACCAGCAAACCACAGCTCAACCCCACACGCAAAAGTCTAGATTGCAGACACAAATTAGTACACGCAAATTGGGATCTTAGGAGATCTGGCCCTATGAGCATTAAGTGATTAGATCTTAGGGTGGAGATTGGGGCTGGGCCTATATCTAGGGGGAACTGGTCCATAAGTGCCCTCAGACCCCATAAAGATGTTGCATTTTGAATTAAAAGATAAATAAATTAATTTATAAATTTATTTTAATTCATATAATGCAAAGGTATTTTATTATATTCTGGAATTACAAAAAATATGCATCAAACTGAACCAGTATTTGTGTAGGTTCTCATTTTACCAGGTCATAGGTCTTCTGGGTAGTTCTGGGTTCAACTGGACTGATTTAGCTCTTTTGAAAACATTTCATCTCTCACCAGAGACTTTCCCCACCAGTTATTAGAACCGAAGAAGTCTCTTGGATGAGAGATGAAAGGTTTTCAAAAGAGCCAAACCAGCCCAGTTGAACTCAGAAGAACTACCCAGAAGAACTGAACCAATACAAAACTTGAATCATAGCTTATTCCACCATTTGTCTGTCATCATGTTTTCTATCAGCTCACCATGCATCCACAACCATAATAAATCACCCAAGATGGATGAATGCACACCCTCAATCACCCCTTTCATTCCGTTTTCACATGCATTTAGAGAAAGAAGAGAAGTAAAAGGATATTTGGAAGACTCACAGTACTCAATTCCCCTGAGCAGATCTTGGAAGTAAAAGCGAGCCTGGTCCTCACTAAAAGGTTTATCTGTTGGCACCTCCATCACAGCTCTGAATATCCATGGTGGGGGATAAACAGGTACACACACACAGACACAAACACACTCAATTAGCAATCATAACTAATGAGTCTGAGCTCATTCCAGTGCCACAGTCATTATTATAAGAGGCTTAGCTTACCCTTTCTTGACCAGCTCGAACACTGTGACAGAAACACAGATGATGTTAGTGATAAAAGCTTTTCAGTTACCAAAACACAAACAGCTACAGAGGATTTATATTTTCATACGACCTTCCTTTATGCTAGCATTAATGCATGACTGTTAGACTGTGTCTGTGTGGGTGTGTGTACGTGTTGTTCTGAAGGCCGACTGTCTGGCCACAGCGTACCCATGTACAGATGGTCCTCACTGGGGTCATCCAAAACCTGGCAGCAAATCACAGAGAAATGGAAATGAGTGTAAACACACAGAGACGCAACAAATCTTATGTATGATGTGGAAATATATATATATATATATATATATATATATGAACAAACATTCAGTCATTTTGGCATCTCTTACACATTATGCTCTGAAGTTTTTATTCAGCTACAGATTCCACTGATTCTATTTGATACATCTGAATTTGCTCCTGCTGTGTATAATTTCCAGAAACTCTTAATAAACTATACCCAAAATTATTTAAACACATACTAGAACAAAAAAGGCAAAAGAGAAACAAAGGGGTTCCTTTCTTAAAGATAAAACATAACATTTTACTATGATTTTTTAGGTGAGACACTACAGGTGAATAGGGCAATTTTTTTAAATAATAGATATTACCATAAAACTTCCTCAGCTGATTACTTACACAAGTATGGGGAACAAAGGTTTTCGAAATGTGCTATGTTTAACTATGCAAATTAGGCATCATCTCATTAAATATACATGATTTTGAAAATATCTTTAGTAGATAGATCTGAAAATATGATAATGCCAGGTGCAAAATTCTTTTTTTCAATTTGTTTAGACTCATGATAAAAACAAAATGACCGAGAGATTTCAGGATATTAGCTTTCATTACCTAGGAAATCAAAATATACTGTACATAGCTTAAAAATATATATAGATTTTTGACTTTTTTTAAAATTAAAATTCACATAAATCAGGTTAGGAATGATTTATTAACAACCCTCAGTAAATATCTTCAGAATACTGGTAAATGTATAAAGCTTGGTGGTGTACATAATACATAGGCTGAGGTGTTTCTACTGAGAATGACCAAAAACTCATTTTCAGAAAACGAGATTGAAAGATTGAAATAGAGGAGTTTCATGTATTTATATACAAAACAATTGCTCAAAAATAGAATAAATGCTCAGGCCCTGAATAACAGTATAGAATATTTCAAGCTCATGACAACTGATTATTTAATAACATGGCAGGAATATAAGGCCTACAACTGAAACCTGGCATGTCGTGTTAGAATGCTAACTTTTTGGTAAATTTAGGAGAAACTTACATCCACAAGTAAACAAACTGTAATAAAATAAAGATCTTAATGTATATTTTCAACATTTTCTTCATAGCAGCTTGAAAGAACACAAAGTGAAGGAGTAAACTAGCCCAAAATCTCAAAATTGACCACTGTATGAAAATCGATGTTTTGCCTGCCGTGTTTAAACTAAATAATAAAATGTAAAGTAAATGGAAAATTCCAGATAGCCATTGTTTAAGCTCTTCTGTTCAAAAAAAAAAAGATAGTCAGCCCATCAGAAATAAAGAAATGTTATTTAACTGAACAGTCCTCACCTCGACTAGTTTGACTACATTAGGATGGTCCAACTTTTTCAGGATGGCAATCTCCTGATAGACCCGCTCCAGGGGTCCTTTCAGCTGAGGGGGCCCTTCAGGAACTGCTTTGGCTCCACGAGGGGGGGGTCTCCCTGATGGAGGACAAAGAAAACATGGATAAAATGGTAAAAAAAAAATAAAAGAGAAGGAAAAACTGAGAGAACAAGACAGCGTTGTGTTTTAGTACTGGTATGTAATGCTCATGTGGGACAGGTGCAGTAAAAGAAAAGGCGCTTTCTGCTGCGTTATCCATCTGCCTCTGGCTCCAGACTTACGTGGGAAACCTGCCTGTCTCATCAGCCTCTTCTTGGACAACACCTTCATCGCCTACAGGAGAGAAAAGGAGAGGGATTTTGATAAGAGAACAAAAAGACGCCATGGGAGAGCCAAGTGGGCAACAGCTCCGGTGAATAGATGAGGAGGAAAGTAGACGGAAATGTGGAGTGAAATACAGCCGAGAGTGATGATGCATATCTGACAGTACACCCACTCACACTACAGTTGAATTTCCCACTGTCAATAATTTTCTCCACCTGCCTTGAACATATAGGTATTTCTAACCACCTCTAACGCAGACCGGTATCATCAGAACAAAAGCTTTAAAAAAAATATATATAGACTTCCAGATGGCCACACTGGCTGTACTTATAATAGAAGAGTACTGACAAACAGGCAAACCATGTCCTATCACTCCTTAACTTCAGCTGTTCAAAGTCAATAGAATAGAATAGAGTAGAATACAATAGAATACAACACAATCGAGTAGAATGCAATAGAGTAGAACAGAATACAATACAATACAGTACAATTTCACTACCAGTGAGCTTTTAAATTACATAAAGAATAGAATAGAATAGAATAGAATAGAATAGAATAGAATAGAATAGAATAGAATAGAATAGAATAGATTAGAATAG
>JAPTGZ010000005.1:5259054-5273116 GCA_029814645.1 Fowleria isostigma | reverse complement strand
GTCATTGGAGCTTCCGTAGTTGGCACGCCCAAGGCGATATCCCATAGTGAAACACTGAGCGAAGTTAGAAAAAGAACATTTTTTTAGCAAAAAAAATTTCTCTGTTCTGGGGTCGCCAGAAATGTGTGATGTTAGAATGGCGTCACAAGCCAACAAAGGTTGGGAATCACTGGCTTAGTGGATACTTTCCTGATCCTGAGGAAAACAGACAGGCCCGAATGACATCAGTTATTAGTGCAATGATGTAATCAGTGAATGTGACATGTGGGCTTTGTCACTTGGGAACAATATTAAATAATCTCCATGTCATTGTCTGTCAGGATAATGAGAAATGCAGCAATAACAGTGATCAGTAAACAGACAAGCTGGAGCTGAGGTGTCATTATCATATCGTCTATGCACAATTAACTGGAGACTTTTCCACAAAACGTCTTTGTTCACATAATATCACAACACCTGATGTGATGCAGGTATGAAATGTGTATATGTGTATGAGATATGCGATAAAAAAGAAGTGAGGAAAAAGAGTGGCAGGGTTAACAGCTGGGAGGTAATCACATCAGTGTTGGCACATGTATTTGTGTTTATGTGTGAAGGACTCACATAGTACGTGTTGTCGTCTTCGTTGTACGCCAGCTTGACAACACCATAGGACCCCTTATCCAGGAATAAGAGAGAGAGAGGCAGCCATGAAAGAGGGATTGAGAAGCTGTTGATTTTTCAGGTTGAAAAAAAAAAAAAAACAAGCTGACACTTTGTGCAAAGCAAACGCTCTAAATAAATACAAATACACACAGAGGCAAATACACAAACACATGAGCATGAGGAGAGTGAGTGGGCTGACAGTGTACAGAGAAAGAGTACCAGCTGCTTTAAAGTGAGAACAGAGAAATTCAAATCATCTCTCCCTCTCTCTTTCATTTTTGATTTCAGGCTAATTAAGGAAACTGGATCTGGTTTATGTTATCAAGCACCCCTGCCCACACACAGGAAATTCTGAATAAAAAACGAAGCCCAATTAGTAGCCTGTGTGCACAAATTCATGCTCAAAAACAAACAGACACGGAGAGAGCGGGATCAGTTCCTGCTGGGGGAGCAGATTGGAGAGGCAGTGCACAGCTCATCCTCCAGTCCATTGAAATGATATGATAACAGGAGCCTCTCCAACCGTCCTGAAAGCCTCTAATCGTCCCTGCTTAAACACAGTGCCACATACATTAACTCCTTCCCCCTTGGATGCCTACTAGGAACAACCCATATATGTATATGCTACTAGGGCTACCCATGGAACACTGTTTTTTGTGGTGTGTTATTTCTTTTTCCAGTGGCTATAATTGTCACTATTTTGGCAAACTTCGGGGAAAAACTGTGAAAATTTATTATAAAATTTTTGTTTGTTTTTTTAAAAAATAAATAAATAAATAAAGCCAAAAAAAAATAATAAAAAATCTAAAGAAAAAAGTTAAAATAATACTAATAATAATTTTAAAAAAAGAAAGACAAAAATAAAAAAAATATATAGAAAATGTATTATAATTTTTTGGGGGAAAGAAATAAAATTAAAAAAGAAGAAAGAAAACAGAAAAGAAAATATTATTTAAATAATTATAATTCTATTGGCAGGCCTAGTATGGGTTATGTTCACCTCCACCTATCACAGTATCTGTTACATTTGAAAAAACCTGTTCTAATGGTCGTCAAATCACATCTTTATGGAGGAAAGAGTTCATCCGTCAACTAAACTGCAAAAAAAAGCACACGATCTTTAATAAATCCACAATCTAAAATGTGCATACAAATACTGTGTCATAGTCTCCCTTTTCTCAAACACACGCTCTTATCCACTAAGCTCCACACAACCCTCTGAGAGCACTATTTATACCAGCCTCTCATCCATCTTCCAACTCTCCCATGGCCTGATGGTTTACGCAGAGTTTGGGAAATGAGGACAGCCGGGAGAGAGGATATCAGAGGCTGCTAGTGCATGTCCTTGATTATGTGCGCTACTTGACAGACATGCGGTAAGCGGAAGAGAAGAGAAGAAAATGGAAGAGAGTCGGTGAAAGAGAGAGCAATCAGGGAGTTGTCTTTGACGGTACCTTTCCAATCTCATCCTTCAGCTTGTACTGGTTGAGTTGAACACAGTCCTTCAAGAAAACCACAGAAGAAAAAGAGCAGAGAAAAGATTTCTTTTTAAATGAAATCACAGAAGCTATTTCGGCAGTTAGGTGCCCTACCCTAGTTTTTCCTCAAATGGGGGTACGCATACACCCAGGGGTACTTGGAAGAAGCCCAGGGGTACTTGAAAATGTGTGGCAAAAATACAATAAATAAGTCATAATGTACTGAATAAGAAATAAATAATGAGAATTAATACTGAAATATGAAAGTCAATACATCTATAAAAAAAACCTGACAATCCTAACTGTATTTTATAGCAATTTTTAACTCCCTCCTCAAGCTTTAGTAACATTTTAAGAACATTTCTATTTTAGATTATTCAAGATGTTTGAGTAATTATTGTTTTTTTGTTGTTATTGCTGATGAGAGGTTTATTTGTTCATTATTGACCAATTCAATTATTTTTATCAGTGAAAGAGGGCACTTTTCAGTTTATATTTTGCACACAAAATTTACTTAGAAAGATCTGTTATTTTTAATATATTACGGTTAAATATATGCTTGTTTACAAAGTTTTGAAAATACAAAACAGACACATTTGGCACAGGAACAAATTTTGCCTCTTTTTTTCAATCAAAATGGGGTTGCTTGGTTAAAAATATACATTTGCAGGGGGTTCTCCACTGTAAAAAGCTTGAGAACCACTTCCCTACCCCACTGACTGGTGTTTGTACAAAACTTATTTTTGCATCCTTTTTCCAAACTGATTTTCTCCAACTCTCATAAGATTAGTATATTCTGACAACTCTTACAACTACAGAAATCTTCTGAAGTTGTATGGGCGTCAGAAGGACTCCAGATCAATTTGTGATCTTCGACGCTACAGTTGTGTTCATAAGTATACATACCCCAGTAGACTTCGTGATTCTTTGGCCATTTTTCAGAGAATATGAATGATAATACAAAAACTTTTCTTTCACTCATGGTTAGGGGTTGGATGATGCCATTTATTAACAAACAAATGGGTTTGTTATTTTTAAATCATGACAACAGAAACTCTCCAAATGACCCTGATCTAAAGTGTACCTACTCTAGTTGTTAATACTCTGTATTGCCCCGCCCCTTTAACATCAATAGCTGGGTTTCCATGATAGTTTTCCACAAAATAAAAGCGATATTTCTACAGTTTTGACAAAGTATAACTTGTAGGTGTTTCCATTGAAGAGTGTTTTGCTTCTGATGCATGATTCAACAAAGTGCCGTCTATCCTTCTCGCGATATGTTGTAGTTCTAGGCAGAGAGAGAAAGAGAGTGCGTGTATCTCATGTTGTGTATCTAATCAGGCACACCTGATTGTCTCAAGGCAAAATCTTAGAGCAGCGGCCACACATAATGGATTTCTGTTAGAGAATTGTAATTCACCAACAAGTTGTGGATCCAGAATATCTGAATGACCCAGCTAACATTTAATGAACTGTTATGTTATTGAAAGTCTCGTGGTACCAGACTTGTCATGCCTGTGACCAGTAAAAATGTGCAACGTGTTTTTATGACACTTTTGCGCAGTACTTGTATATCAAAACATCTCAAAAACCACCTCATGAGAGTGTAAAAAAATTGTTTGTGATCTTTGACAGTTTTTGTGACATTTCTGGTTTCCATTGCCAGTTTTCTATTGCGCAATTCGCATTTTGCATCTTTCTGATGGTAATGGAAACCCAGCTAGTGACAGCTTCAAGTCTTTTGTGGTTGTTGTGGATGAGGCACTTTATTTTCTCTGATGGTAAAGTTGCTCATTCTTCTTGGCAAAACACCTTCAATTCTTTTAAGATTTTAAATTTTTCTTTATGTTTGAGACCTCCCCAAAGTGGATCAATGATACTGAGGTCAAGAGACTGAGATGGACACTCCAGAACCTTCACTTTATTCTGCTGTAGCCAACGACAGGTCAACTTGGCCTTGTCTTTTGGATCATTGTCATGTTGGAACATCCAAGACCGTCCCATTCACATTCTGTCAGGGTATGTAAACTTATGACAACAACTGTACTTTCAAATAAAACATACCTTGACGAAACCAGGTTTGCAGTTAATGATAGTGCAACTCAAAGGTTAACATGAATAACCATTGATTCAAGTACTACACCACACACAGTAATCCCATCAGCTAATCTTGCCTTCTTTTCACAGATATATTTTCACATTTATTCCTTCATTGGACAGCTATCAATGTGAATAAAGGAGAGAGCACCCCACAGAGGGGAATATGACATCTAACAAATGCCCTCAGCCCTCAATTTACAGGCTGCTATTATGTGTCTATCATGTATTATATTGGGAATAGTAGAAAGTGTGTGAGGATCTTTTAAGGGAACTAAAAAGGCTAGACAGTACCAGCAAGCTGATGAGTCCAAATCTGTATAAAAATGTTCCACATAAACCATGTCCTTAAATCTAATGGATTTACAGCTTTAACCACTATATCATCAGCTGATAAATACACTGGTGTATTTGTTCTGTCAATATGAAAGCCTATTTTATTATGCAAACATACTGATGAGTTTGTGTTTTTTCTCATCTAAAGTTATATTATAACCAGATTACTGTCAAACTGTGGCATGCTGACTCCATTACACATCAGAATACCATTATATAAGTATTTGATAACCACCTTTGAGGGACTGCTGACCCAAAAAAACAAATATTGTGGGTGTAGTGACAAAAACTTGGAGGTATGAAATACAATTGGGCAGCATCTAACTAAAAAACAGAGAATCCTCAAAGAAAACATGGTGTTTAAAAACATTTCTCCCTAATTTTAACTGTTAAATCAATGTATATGCATTCATGTAGAGCAAGAATAAGCACTAAGGGAATTTCTACACATACTAAAAGCAGCTACAGGGTTGTTTATCTTAGTATAATTCATATATAGCAACGCAGACACAGGTAACAACTACTTTCTACATCTGAGACTATATAAAATCTTACCTTTGCATCCAAATACTGCAGTCTGTACCAGTGTATTGCTGCTTTTAAGACAAATGCACATGTAGTTCTGCTTACATGTGTTGTACTGACATTTTAACAGCAGATGTTCTAGAGGAACACTTCTGTAAAAACCTGGTCAACATAAGCTAATTAGTGCATTCATGTGCAATATCTTACACAGAGCAGAGTTCTGAGGGGAATACACTGCTCAGACTGTGCAGACACAATAAATTATATAATCACAATTAGAAATACACTCACTGCAAACTTTATATTAAGCGTTTACTGAAAAATAAAACATAGTAATTGGTTACCACAGCATACCTGAAGGTCTGTGATGGAAACACTGTGGGACTCCACGGTTGGCCTGCGTGGAAGGCGAGGTGAGGAGTGGGGGGATGTTATAGGGGAGTAGGGCAAAGATGGGTAAATATAGCGCCCATTGAGTCCGGGAGAGCTGCAAGGTGATGATGCTGTTTGTGAGCGTTCTTGCAGAGAGAGTTTCCTGTCTGACAGGTTTAGTCTTCCCCTTTGCTCTTGGCTTTCTGGGAGTAAAGCCTCTGGCCGGCCAACTGTGTGGGACAGCAGGTCACAGGATGGAGTCCGGAAAGGTGCTACTCCAGAGGAAGCTGGGTCGGGCACCTCGGAGCTGTCCATTTCCTCCACCCCCTATTTAAAATATTTATGTTTTTGTTTTTTTTTAATGAAAAAAAAAAAAAAAAAAAAGAATACAAAAAAAATATAAAGGTTATCCTTCGCCACTTTCTCATTGATCATTTAATTTCATTAGTGTTTTGTGTAACATAAGAACAGGGACCATCAGACCATCGGATTCTAGATATATGATCAGGAACTATTTCCAGTATCACCTTTGCTGAGGTTCCAGGTAAGCTAAAGCAGTACTGTGATCTAAGATCAAGCAGATCACAGATTGGGTGATCCAGAATTATTACTGCACTGGTACATAGTATATGTTTCATCATGTCAAGCTGTGGGACACCAAGTCAAATCTCTAAGTCAGGGGGCTTAAACTAATTTTAGTTCAGGGGCCACATTCAGCCCAATATGATCTGAAGTGGGCCAAACAGTAAAATAACATCAGTAAAAAAAGTTAAATTACATTATTATAATGTTTACATCTACAAAATATCCTTTAAAAATGTGATTAACATGAAGAATCTGAAATCTCTTAAGAAAAATAAGTGCAATTTTAACAATACTATGTCTCAGTTTATCATTCACACATGTCTATTACAGATCTTAGTGGATCTACAAATACAAAAACATTTAATAACAGACAGAATATTGATAAAAATGCACTTATTTTTCTTAAGAGACTTCTGGTTATTCACATTTTTTTGTGAAAGGATAGTTTATAAATGTCAACATCTTCATGTAATTTTACTTTTTTATACTAAAATTAAAAAAAAATGTGTTTGTCATTATTTATAGCTAAATATGATAATAACCAAAATCACGTTATTACATCAATATCTATGGCACTGCACTGACAAAAACAGTGCTTTTAGACATTCCATGTTTTCTTTTGTTTTAGTCACATGATACAAGCAGGAGTTAGTACTTGATTACTATTACTAATAACCATTGTTTTTGATGACTTCTGATGGTCTGATAATTTTTTCCGCAACTGTAAATACAGTAAAAACTAATGTGTAGAATATAACATTTTTTTGTTGCTGGACAAATTTGAGGGTAGGATGGTTTACAAGGAGCTGTTTGTGTCTGGACAGGATCCATTGGTTTGACAGTGTGTGATCTGATTGTCTGACTGTTTGCAAATACACTTGTTGGAAATCTGTTTCTCGTATCTGACAGTCAATGTGCATTGCTCTGAGCAGTCTGAGTTTGCCATGCCTGGCTGCATCCAGCTGATCATGCCAAGGTGGATGACCATGTTATCAGGCAAGAATACCTTTGAGAACAAAAAATTCTACAGTGTATTTATTCTGAAATTATATAGGTGCTCTAAGATTACTGATATGTAATAAGTTACATTGCTCTGATGAAGTATTTATGATCATTTTTAACAGGGCCTATAATATCTTTGATGGTCAACATTCCAAACATTAATAATTCACTTGTGTTTGTAATTGAACATCTTTTTAACACACAGCTCAGTGTACAGAAGCATTTACCTCCTCTTCCCCGGCTTCTCCTGGCGGTCGGCTGGGTTCGTACTCTGTAACAACAATGAGGGACTCCATGGGGTCCGGGGAGGGTGTTTCAGAGTGAGTACTGGAAGGCGGAGCCGGACAGCTGCACAGCAGATCAGGCAATGGCTGTGAGGGCTGTGTGGGGGTGCCATGGTTGCCACATGAGGCTGGTGGTTCAGCAGAGGGCCAGGGCGTTACATGGCAAGGAAACATGGTGCCTCTTCACAAAGCCTGACAACCACTGCTCCATCAGATGACAACTTCAAGAGGGAGGGTGCCTGAGAAACCAAACCAAACCACAAGTTAGAACAACATCCATGAGCTGGTTTTGTTTGGCCGTTTGGTAGCAGGCTGAGGACTACTGACTTGGGGTCAAATTAAAGCTGTCCGAGCTCTGGCTCGTCCACAATGCACCGTATGTCCATCATCTTGGCCCACTCATTCCCAATGGACAAAATTGCCAGTCCACTAAAGACTCAGTCACAAATGCTGTTACAATGGCTATGACCACCATTTGACTGATTTATGGACCATTTCTTACGACCTTCTCAAGGCAGACCTATCAGAAGGTGTTAATATGAGCAGTGGTGCATCATTCATGTGGCACAAATTGTCAAGATGGAGTGAATGACTGGACTTAAATGTGCAGTGGTGAAGGAAAAGTGTTCAGATCAGACATGCGGTGTCAAACAGTTGGTGTTTTTAATGCTCAGTTCACTATTCTTGTTTAACTTTGTTTATACCTTCTAATTCTACGGTGGCCACCACGCACTGAGCGCACTGGCATGGAGTGCCACATGCCTGCCACATGCCCAGCCATGGCAGGCACACAGTGTGCTATACCAGTGCCTCCATTCCATGCCTCCGCTGTCTCTCCCACATCAGGGGATTTAAAAGAGCATCACCAAGGTGTGATATTTTGATGACAGCTATCTCCGGTGCAGGAGAGACAGCACCGGGCCGGGAAGCCTGCAGCAGTGGCGGCAGGCACAGCTGGCCAGTGCCTCCATATGCCTGCTGTCTCTCCTACGCTGGAGGGATTTTAAAATGAGTGCTGGTCACCACTGCTTTGATTCCAGAATGCAAATCTGTTGTGTAAACATCCCGCCTGTGTCACCTCTGCAACACCTTTGTCTTGGCTGTGGAAATCAGTCAATGGAGGAAAAAAGGTGAGATCACCAACTTGCCTTTTTTTCCGCAATCTCTGTGTAAAAGTGGCTTGTGATTAACATGGGGGAAGGGGAGGGAAGGTTCGACCATCAAAATACAGGAACCCAGGAGAACATGTTGTTGGCAAATTCAAAATTCCTATATTTTTTGCATAAGAAAATCGATTTTCTAAAAATAAAATTTGACGTGATCTATGAATTCAATTTTTCAATGAAATCGATTTTTTTCCCAGCCGTACTAGGTCCTACCTGATATACTGTACTGAATGAAAACTTAGTATTTAATCACCCCATTTACTCCCCACTGACAGCATGTTTTAGGTTAGGCACAAACACACTGGTACAGTTTGTCTCAGTAACTCAGGGAACTAATGTTTAACTGTACCGTAACACTGAGAATTAAAACTTATCTACAACTCTACCAGTCTCTGCTGTTAAACAATTTACTTTTACTGACTTTTACTGTCATTGAGCCTTTTCAGCATCCCCTGACCAGCACATTTAAATAAGAATAGTTCATGTTAAAGAAAAATATCCTCAGGGAATACCTAATGGCCAGAGGAAACTCTAGGATAATTTGTCACATACTAGTTCTTATAAGACTCATATTTTTATCCATCACCATGTTTCAGTGTAGATATGAAATGTCAATTCAGTAAGACACTATGTGGTCATTGACATTGTGTAGTCATATGATTTTGATCCAGGGTTCTTCCTCCCAAAAAATATATATACATTTTTCACCTGAAACTGCATTATCAAACAATTTTAAAATATTATGATTTTATTCAGCTGATGCGCTGCAAAAAAAGACTTCAGTGCTGTGTCTAAATGTTACAGGATAACTAAAATGCCTATTACTGCTTTGGGGAAGTCTTCAAGCAGCTTGTGTTTTTTCTGACCATCCTCCGACACACTGAGACACCATCTTGTTAGACAAGCCAGAACCAGCCATTTGTCAGTATTACATAGTAATTGATTAAAATGGTAATTAAATGGCTATTCTGTTCACAATAACAGATGATCTACATCACAGATGAATCAGCTACTTGTTGTGGGGTGTGTGGACATGAAGCAAAACTGACCTGGATACAAGTAACGCTTATGTAGGACCCAGGCCCGGAAGGCATTTGCATTTTTAAACCAATAATAAATATAGATTGTGACAGGACTGAAATGCAAAACAAACATTTAATTACCTTTGTACACAGCTGGAGCATAATGTTTGACTTGGCTTACATGAACCGAGGTGTGGGTGTAATGAAAGGGTGTTGAAGACACAGTGTTCGGCGGCGCTGCAGCATAAGTAGAAACAGCTCTTTCCATATGAAACACCCAAGGAGTCTGGACTTTTTCCACACATTCTGTTAAGTGCTAATTAATTCATGCAAACACGTCAAGTATTGCAAATTTAATCCCGAACAGATTTGATGGGTCTAAACAAGCAACAGTTCAGTGTACTTTTGCTGTCAGTTACACAGCAAAGTCGGTTATCATCACCACAGTATCTACAGAAGGACTTTTAGAATTCCAAGAAATCATTTTTCATCTCCAAGTCCAATCAGCCGATTATCTGCTCATTATCTTAGAGAAAGAGAGGACAGAGGTGAGGGGGAAGACTGAGAGATTCATCATTTCCATCATGGTTTTGACAGTATTGTGGCACTGTGTGGGAGCTGAGTAAACCTCAGAGATACAGCGAAACAAAGGGAGGCATGTAAAAAAAAAAAAAAAAAAAGACAGCAGCAGCTCAAGCCAAGTTCAGAATGAGGAATGTGTGGGAAGAGACACCCACTGCAGGTGGCCTCTCTACCTCCACTTCCAGCCTATATATGGGGATGTAAACTCACAAAAACAGGAATCAACACAGATATACACATAGACTCATACCATGCGTAGTTGTTTCGAGAGTTAGGCCAGTTTTACAAAGATACAGAGACTGATGAAGTCTAACATGACTAAGGCAAAGATCTAAACAAAATTCAGGCTTCAGACAGATGTCTAAATATATCTGCTACTCAAATATGAATTAGGACTAATTAGCAATGAATTCTGGTAAATTAGAGCCTGGCCAGCCATCTAGGGATGCAACGATTATGGATTTTGTTGGCACGATTATTGTCTAAGGAATAATCACGGTTTCAGAATGATCACGATTATTATGCACAGGTTGATTTCACAACACAAGTTATGTATAAAATCATGTGAATATTAAAAATAAAAAAAGAGAAAAAAATAAATTAATTTAACTGGACTTGGAGTAATGACTGAAGTTGATGTTCAATATTTACTTATATTAATAATTATATACGTATAAATACTGTTATTATAATAAATACAATGAATATTTATTGATCCCCCATGGGGAGATAAGAGCAATAAACTAAAGTTTCATTGTCATCATCTGTATTCCACATGTTTTTTTAAAATTCATTCATTTTCTGAACCCCCTTTATTCTCACTAGGGTCACACGGAGCCTATTCCAGCTACTTAAGGGTGAAGGCGGGGTACACCCTGGACATCTTGCCAGTTCAATGCAGGTCTGACATAGAGACAAACAGTCACTCTCACATTCACACCTATGGGCAATTTAGATTAATCAGTTAACCTATTAGTCCATGTCTTTGGACTGTGGGAGGAAACCGGAGTACCCGGAGAAAACCCACGCAGACACGGGGAGAACATGCAAACTCCACACAGAAAGGTCCCACCCATTGACTGGTGACCTTCTTGCTGTGAGGCACAAGTGCTATCCACTGCACCAGTGTCGCCCACTTTTTTTTTTTTTTTAACAATTACTTTAATAATTCACATCAGGGAATATTGTGAGGCATTCAAGCACACTCAGTAAATTACAGTGTTTGCCATAAACAAACACTGAACATTCAAAAATACATAATATGTGGGGTGTCTGCTAATGCACAAATGACTGGACAATGTTTTGTAGAAATGTCCTGTGTCCCACAGGTAGATACGGAGCACACACCCACTCCCATACCACCCCCTCCCCCTTTATTGTCCCCTTCATTGTACCAAAATTGTCTCAAACCGAAGACTCCTGTATCGAAAACATACTGAATCAAAATATTTTTTGTACCATTACAACCCTAATGTTTAAGTCTAACACTAGAAGAGACTTGCATCATTAGCCTTTGTCCTGGTCAAAAAAGATGCAGAGTAGAGCTGCACAATATATGGTAAATGGCCTGTATTTATATAGCGCTTTTCTACACATTAATGGTACTCAAAGCGCTTTACAATATAGTTTGAGCATCATCATCACAATGTACGTGTGCACAGTAGTCACATCACAGGTCCTGCAATGTAGGAGGTAAATGACCTTAACGTGTTCTCATCTAATTTCAAAGGTACCTGACACACACTGACCAGAGCCTCCACCAATCACAATCGTTCTTAATCAGTTTTAAGTGAGTCGCTGGTAACAATATTAAAAAATGAGCAACAAACAAGAGAAAATCACCAAAAATGGAGACTTGGTGCCAAAAAAAAAGCAACGTCAGGTTATATGGAATTATTTTTGGCTACAAGAAGGACAATATTGTTCTTTATCGACAGTGCCTTACAGCTGTTGCCACAATGAGAAGTAACACAACTAATTTATTTGACCATTTATGTCAGCACCACGCAGCTATTATACCTGGGTATTTTTTCATATCGCAGGGTTAAACAAAAAATTGCAATGTCAGTTTTTTTTCAGTATCATGCAGCCCTAATGCAGATTGGGTTTTTTTTTTTGACAAAATAATCAATTAAATTATTATTTAAATTAATAACCAATACCTTGCAGCTGTTCTTTAGTTGACTTGAGAACCACCTAAAATAAGCTGTAATTGCAGAAGGCTGTGTTAAGAGTGTAGTTTCTCAAGTATTTCTTCCAGAAGCCAATTATTCTCCTCTTCAAAGTGTCATATCTGGCATTCAGTTCTTGAAAACAGACACTGCTCTGGCCTTTGTGGCATTCAAGTGTCATCCAGCTTCAAAAAGTAGCTCTCAAGCCACGATTGACTTTTAAGTAGCTCTCAAACCGTGCTTGACTTTTAACACACACTACCCCTGCATGCAAACAGTGTCACAATGTGCCCAAGCGCGTGAATTCGGGTTTAATAGAGTACAGATATGCAGAGACGTGGCCCAAGATGAAACTCGCAGTGCACCAGCTACAGTACAGCTTTTTATACCCATAGAAGAGAGCCAACTTACCAAGCCTGACCTAGTTTGATCTTAGATAAATGGTAAAGCATAGCAAATTAAGGCTTTCTTCCATAGAAAAAGGCATTAATGCAGTTTCTACATTGACAGTGATACTAACTTATTGCATTACAGTGCATTTGCTGCCCATAGTGAGACAAAAATATTACAGCAAACCTCATTCTCTTCCCAGCAGGATTTGGAAATTTGTGCTTCGAGTCAAAAGTAGCTCATTTTATCTCTGAACAGCCTTTGACTCAAGAAATCACAGTCTGACCAGCAGGACTCACTGGAGCAAAGGAAATGAACACATGGCAGCTGAATTCAAGCCGAGGCGGTTTTGACGAGGTTTCGGTGCCAGTATATGAACATACAGTACAACTGAGAGAAATAAAATAAATACAAATAAAACGGTGAATCCTCAAAACCACTGGCAATGTGTGTCTTACTTGACCTAGAGTCAGAAATCTGTGCAGAAGTGGATTTATATTCACATTATTTTAGTCACATTTATATTACATCATTTCAAACAGATAGTAGTAGAATAGAGCAGTAGTAGAATTAGAAATGAGAAGAATTAAACAAGAATGAGGACAGGGTTAGGCCTGCACAATATATTAAAAAATATCGATACTGAGATAATGATTCATATTACAAAGACGTGCAGAAATTTTTTTCTAATTATCTTTCCGTTTTCCACACCATGGGGTACCAGAGTGGTTTTCTCTACCACTCTAACATATAGTTTTTCGAGTATATAAACTGTAGTAATGCTACTGCTACTGGTTGAATGTAAGTTTAAATGTTATTAATGTTGAAAAGACGTGAACATTTTCAGTGCACAACTTTGGCCAAGGCCTGAACACTTATATTTAAAGCATTTATTTTTATATGCAATATTTACCAAACTATGCAAGCAATGGAATATAGTTCAGTAAAAGTTTTTACATGTTGGTATTCTGACACTTTAGTTATTATGAAATACATCCATGTCATTTACACATTGTTACATGTGAATAAAATGACCAAATATTTGACTTGTTAGTGTTGAAGGTCTATGGTAACAGCATCACCAGGTTCTACCACAGAATTGTGTCATTGGTTGTAGGAGTACAGTATTTTTTCTTAAATTATAAATAACTGAGTCAGCATACAAACAATTGGATCATTTTAATACTGTTAAGAAACATTTTTCTTAGTTGATGAAACTGGCATTTCTTTAGGTGTATGAAAAATATTGCAATATTATCGTTATTGCAATGCTGTACACCCATAATGCAAGGTTGTTGTTTTTTTTAAATCAAGGTCTTTTAATTTTCAATTTACATAACAAACATACAACTTGTACATGAAACTATTATATCCAGTTCCTATCTAACTGCCCCCCCCCCCCCCCCC
>JAPTGZ010000005.1:5207781-5225017 GCA_029814645.1 Fowleria isostigma | reverse complement strand
TTTTTTTTTTTTTTTTTTTTGTCTAAACAGAGAACTTATATGGGATGTGTTTATGTTAAATTTCATGCTTTGCCATTGTTGTTCAGACATGATATACACATGTGCTTAGTTTTTTGTTTTTGTAAAGTATCTTCCCAAATGAAAAAAAAATACAATTCTAAAAAAAAATGGACAAAAAAGGAGTAAAATCATTTCCTATGCATTGATGTGTAACAATACTAACACCAACAGTATATATATATTCTACAACCAGTTTCTTCAGGTCATCTCTTACCTCTGATATTTACCGATTTGTGATCCACAGTTAATAATATTCGGTGAAAGTTGAACCTGCAATACAAAGCTCCAACCAGTAGATGTCAGTGTTGATCTTCTCTTCAGACTTTCCAACATGTAGAATTTTGCCACGTGTAGTCAAATCGAACATATTTTATGAGGCTGGGTTTGTCTACATTTTTAGTAGGTGAAATAAAAGAAGCACATAAAACCATCAGTCCACTTTGTAAGTTGAATTCTGTTATATTTAACCTTTGTGTGGTGTTTTTATTTTTATTATTCAGCCAGTGTTCATGGGTCTGGTGGATCCACTACACTTGCAGGTTTTTAGTTCATCAGTATCAAACAATTTTATATTAAAATACTCAATAGATGTTTACTTTATTCCAATTACAAGCAGCACAAAAACATATATATTTAATATTTTCTTTTACTAGGTCACATTTATGAATTAAAGTGCTCCTGTTTTTAGTTAGTTTTTAAATAAAATGTAATATAATCAAAATATGATGGAAAAAGTTCATTAAAAATAACTCAGCATTTTTATTTTAATAAAAAATGAAAATGGGTCCCACAAACCCAAACACCATACATGAGTTAAAACACCTTTTTGTTTCAATTTTAAACACTAATGTAAACTCTTTTTTTTCTTTTACACTGTAAGCCCGGATAAGTTATGTTTAATTTAAAAAAAATTAGAAAAATGGTTGTCTTAGAAAAATCAAGCAATTATTAACTTTTTAAGTACATTTAACTTGGAATCTTTAGTAACATCAACTGCTTTGTATAGTTATTACACTTAATTAAGTTCAATGCACTAAATTCCAAGTTGATTTAACTAAAAAATGTGTAGTAATAATAACTATCCAAAGCCGTTGATATTACAAAAGATTTTTAAAGTTAAACATACTTAAAATTTTTTATGTCCTTAATATGTTTAGTAATCATTACTTAATTTTTCTAATGCAACCACTTCCCTCATTTTTTTTTTTTTTTAAGGTAAATTCATCTTATCCAGACTTACAGTGTGTGGTCATAAATAAAACTTATTAATTTAAGTCAAGCCTGTGAGATCTGACTTTTCCCAAGGACTACTATTTTATTTATTATTTGTACACTTATCTTTTTATTTATCTAAAAATTTAGGAAAAAAGTGGCTACCCCGCCCCAATTCATGTTGGTCTTCTTTGATGGTGTCAAAAATGGAAAACCAACATTTTGGAAATCCTTATATTGTAAAATAAAGGTGCTTTTTAAGTTAAAAGGTTAATTAAAAAAACATTAAATTAATCTAACTTAACTTCATTCACGCATGTGACTATATCTACAAATGAAATGACTATACTTAATATTTTCTAGTAATGTCATCAAACTTGTATTTTTAAGTGCATTGTAATTAATTTTTTTTAAAGAATATGTGACATCCAGGTTTACAGTGGACTTCAACAAATACAAAGCAACACATTTCTTCTCCAAGAACCCAAACAAATGATTTTATGTAGATACAGGAGGTTTTATTTAACATTTTGTGTACAAACATAGGCTGCAAATGCCTTCCAAACATGTTTGCCCTCAGAATACAGTTTTCTTTTTTACAGTTCTACAAGCAGAACATTGAATATTGAACAGGAACAAGAATCAAAAGTCTGAGGAAGATTAAAAAGACAAAAGTGTTGGTAACTGGTCAGTACGTCTCTTCCTCAGCTATACATTACATGTTGAATTAAACAAAACTAGCATTTCCCAAAAGTTAAAGAAGCCGAATTTAAACGTCAGTGTGATGAGGATTCACAGCAAAGAGGGAAAATGAGAGGTTTTTATGAACCAAAATCTGTACCATTACATATTGAGTAGTTGTATTTTGCAAGATTTTTTTCAATAGTTGTATTTCACAATTTGAATCCTTTTTTATTAATTTTTTAAAATAGTTTTATTTCATAATTTGAATTTTTTCAAGCTGAATTTGTTTTTATAAATAGTTGTATTTCATCATTTTTTGAATTTCTTTTATAGTTGAATTTTTTTTAATTGTTTAATTTTTACACATAGTTTCATATTCTGAGTTCAATTATTTTTTTTATTCAATATTCTTAAATAAATTGCCTTTCAAATTCAATATTAAAAATTCTACATGACAGTAAATTTGATTTAGTACATTAACCAGGCAAATCCAATCGAGTACCGAGCCACTTGATCCAACTTTCACCCAATTATGCGTCACGCCCGAGAAAAATACCCCAAAAAATAGGAGTCCCAGCAGCCAAGAAAGTGAATCGCCATGCCTGCGCCGCTTCCTGAGTGTCATGTGATCTCCAGCGTGACACGTGATTGGGTGAAAGTTAGCTCAAGTGGCTCGGTACTCAATTGGATTTGCCTGGCTAATGTACTGAATCAAATTTTCTGTCATGTTGAATTTTTAATATTAAATTTGAAAGGCATTGTGTTTAAGAATTCTGAATAAAACCAAATAATAATTTAATTAATTAAAAAAAATCAACTATATAAAAAATTCAAATTATGAAATATAACTTTTTTTTTAAATTCACCTTGAAAAAATTCTAATTATGAAACACAACTATTGAAAATAATTCAACTATAAAAAAAAATCAAATTATGAAATACAATTATTCAACAAAATCTTGCAAAATACAACTATTCAATATCTGATTGCACATATTTCAGCCCATAGTTTTTTGCTATAATATAAAAAGGTAGTGATTTTTACTAGGGTCAAGTACATTTAATAAGAGCTTCTTCTTTTTTTTTTTTTTTTTTTTTTTTTAACTTTCAGTTTCATACACTAATAAAAAAATGTACTTTCATATACTGTAAAGCATCATGTTCCATATCTCCGGTCTATCCACAGGAAAAAGGGAGCCTTTCGTGTCGTATTTACTTCTTCATGTAACTCGAGGACTGTGGTTATAAAAAGGGATTGTACTATGGAAGGTACATGCAGTTACACTGACAATCAACAGACAAAAACAATGCAGATTTTTAAGCAATCAGACTGTTTTCTCCTCTACCACATACTGACAATTTGGCTTTTTATAAGAGACTAGAGGTGTGCCAGCTCCATCAATCCTTAACAATCAGTGGATGCCACAATAAATATAATGGAAACCAAATTATGTACTCTCTAGTATAATACATATTATACAACTTCATGGAAAAGTAAGAGTAGTTTTTGAGTCCCATAAACTCACAGAATCTACCTTTTACATGGACAAGAATCTGCACCCGCTATTCAGTTATCTAGATCAGATAGCTAAACAATCACAGTGGCCAGTCTGTTGTACGACACAAATAACAACAGAGATGAACCGACAAAGCCAGACAATCCCCCCCGAGGGCTCAGAGATGTCTGAATTTGGACACATTTTGTCATGATTCTGGGACATCGTTGACGAGTTTAACCGGACGTTTTAACACAACAAAAGTCGACTGTAACATAGAAGATTCAGACTGACATTTTCCCACAGAAAGTACACCACATAAGAGCAGTTTTCTATCATTACTTTAGCTTTAGATGACAATATATCTTAAATAAATAGATCCAGTAGACCTTCCTTTACCAACTTGGGACAACATGAATAAATTAAAACAAATAAAATAAAATAAAAAAAAAACGGAAGAAATGGACCAAAGCTATAAGAGCCAAACACAAGGATGCAGGTATTTCAGTTCTTATATATAAAAGAAAATTAAATCAAAATAAAACCCCAACAATCCCCATTAAGACTGATGTTAACACAGTTTGTCGTACGGCGTTACAGTCACACGAAGGAGGCGAGTACAATGATCATATACATGTATGAGCTAAGACCATGCTTTAATTTAAGGTCCTGTCTTAGTCTTTTTAGGAGATGAAAAGTGTGTGGCTCCTCAGAAAAGGCAACAAGAGACGTTCTACTGTCAGTATTTCCACTGACCTTTTAAAATACCGCAGGCGCTAAAACGAAAGCAAAAAGTGTAGAGGCACGATAGGACAACAGTAGTGTAGGCTAATGGGATTCGTAATAAAGGTGTCGGATGAAGGGGCGGTGGATTCATTCTGTCTTAATCTGGAATTAATGTGCACATGCTACCATAGACGGTAATATACAGGGAGGATGTAGCAGGGATGTAACGGTTAGAGGTATCACGATAAACCGCGGTAACACTCCCGATGGTTGGTATTATCGTTTCAGTTCTAATTATCATAAAAACCGTGATTGATTGCCGCAGTTTGAAAACTCATGGTAATACTTTAATACTTGGACTGTGGATTTGTTTATATGTGGTTACTTTAAGCCATAAGGACCCAGTGTGACATTTGTGGCACTTCCTAAATCATTTTTTTTTTTTATATTTAACTGTCTTTAAGTGGTTTATCGCAATTTATTATAATACTATCTTCTGTATTTTGTGGGGGGGGTTTTTCAGAAAAAAATATGCTATTTCCCAGCATTTAATCTTTAAGTGGTTTGTCACAATTTATTATAATATTATTTTCTGTATTTTACGACACCGTATAAGGGCCAGAAAAACAAATTGCTTGTCACTACGAGAATAATGGCGTAATATTTTGAGAATTAAGTCATAATATTATGAGAATAAAGTCGTAGTTTTAACAAACTCGTAATATTTTGTGAATAACATCATAATATTACAAGAATAAAGTCATAATATTACAAGAATAAAGTCGTAGTTAAAAAAAACTCGTAATATTTTGAGAATAAAGTTGTAATATTACAAGAATAAAGTCATATTTCGGGAATAAAGTCATAACATTACAAGAATAAAGTCGCAATATTACAAGAATAAAGTTGTACTATTTCAAAAATAAAGTCGCAACATTACGACAATAAAGTCACAATATTACAAGAATAAAGTCGTAATATTTCGAGAATAAAGTCATAACATTGCGAGAATAAAGTCGCAATATTATGAGAATAAAGCTGTAGTTTTAAAAACTCGAAAATAATGCTGGACTTTTACGATTTGTAATATTTTGAAATTAATTTGACGGTCAGAGTTTCCTGTTACAGCAACAAGTGAAGCAGCAACTTCACTTCTGTTGATTTGGACCAACCTTATTCTCATAATTTTATGACTTTATTCTTGAAATATTACGACTTTATTCTCGTAGTGACAAGCAATTTGTTTTTCTTTTGTGGCCCTTACACGCCGTCATAGTATTTTGTAGTTTTTTTCAGTAAAAATCTGGTACTTCCAAGCATTTAATTTACTAATCATGTAGATGTTCATAAAAGTTTGAGTTTGAAAGTCCGACATAACTGGTTACATAAGTACTTTTTGGACGTTTTTGAGCACATTTCAACAATACCGCGATTATAATAACCGTGATAATTTTCATATCGTTACATCCCTAGTATGTCATATGTATTGGAGCTATTACTGTTGGTGATATTTGAGAATCTGTCGGCCTTATTGACATCAGGTAATATGAAAGTCGTCATCTCAAAGTCATTCCATTGCTGTGACGTTAACGGTCTGACTTCAGCGGGGGTTTTGAAACGTACATTTTGGGTTATAGTAGCCGATATCTATCCAGAAGTTAAGATTACTATCATCTACCAACCTTTCGGGAGTCTTTTATGTGTCAAATAACACGTATGCCCTCTGTTTTTTCAATGCAAAATGGACACAACCACACAAGCCCTTATCAGATACAAGAAACTGATTGATCGGTGGAATGACTTTATGTCTTCATATACATGGGATTTGCAGGAAAAAATAATGCACTGGATTGAAATCTAAATAAATTTGTCCTCAAATGGGCCAGATATTTTACTGCAGGGGTCTCAAACATCAACAAACTAACCTTTAAAAATGTGTATAACCTGAAATCTGTTAAGGACAATAAGTGCAATTTTAACAATATTATGCCTCAGTTTATCATTTACACATTTATTATAAAGTACAGATCACAGTGAATCTACGAATACACAAAACATTTAATAACAGGCAGAATATTGGTCAAAATGCACTTACTTTTCTTAAGACATTTTAGGTTATTCACTTTTTTTGTGAAAGGATAATTTATAAATGTCAACATCAACGTGAACCAAATCTGGATGAATTTGTGAAATGCAAAAATGACACTGAAGATACGAACAATCAAGGATGTACAGACAAATATGATCTAAAGTGGGTCAGACCAGTAAAATACTATCAAAATTATCTATAAATAATGACAAAGCAATGTGTCTATTTGTTTTAGTGTAAAATTAGATGTAGATGTTGACATATGTAAACTATCCCTTCACAAAAAATGTGAATAACCTGAAATATCTTAAGAAAAATAAGTGCATGTTACCAATATTCTGCCTGTTATTAAATGTTTAGTGTATTTGTAGATCCACTGTGATCTGTAAATTGTAATGAACATGCGTAAATGATAAACTGAGACAGGATATTGTTAAAATTGCACTTATTTTTCTTACGAGAGTTCAGATTATTCATGTTATTCACATTTTTAAAGGATAGCTTGTGATGTAAACATCATTATAATATAATTTTAGTTTTTTTATTGTTACTATTTAACTGGTCCGGCCCATTTCAGATCATATTGGGTTGAACTAAAATGAGTTTGAGACCCCTGCTTTACTGTATCAGTATAATCAGATCCTTAAGACTACGGCTGCGCATCGGAGAACAGGACAGTAACCGTAACAACAGTGAAATCTATAAAACATGCCTGCATGTTACATCAAAATGCAAAGAAACTAGAATGAGAAATGCCTTTTTTTAGTGTTAATAAAATAACTTCAGAGCTTTTCTTTAACTCGGCCACATAGTTGGACACTTCCAACCTTAATGGGACAGTTAAAGGGACATGCAAATAATAAAAAAATATACATGGGAAGAAAAAAAAAAAAGAATTACAAAAGATATTCCTTCATTAAAACCAACAGATATGCTCTACAATGATCATACATACTGAGTGCTCAGGTCACTTGAATTGTAATACAGTAGTTTGAACATTACACCTTTGCAGCTATGGAATAAATGATACAAAACAATGTCATCGTGTTTATATATATATGTGTGTGTGTGTGTGTGTGCTGTATTATGACATTGCATAACGTCTAAACTAGACAGGCGATGTTCTCTGGACGTGAGTCGGACTGCCGAGGAACACAGTCGACCCAGCGGTTAAAGAGCTTGTGCCTTTTCCACAGCAGCATACAGTATGTAACTACAATGTGTGTGTTACCTTCATAATATCTAAATTAATATTAATAATAGGCTGGACAGAACAGCTGAGTAGTTTCTATAAGAACAAGGCTAAATCCTGCTTATTTACTGCAAGACTTAAAGTCAAGGCTAAGACCTACCACTTTCTTAATCAAACCAAAAAAAAAAAAAAAAAAAAAAAAAAAAGGTCACATAGAAAAAACAAACATTTTTTTTTCCCCCGGGTCCCCAAAATAAGTTACAATAATAACAACAATGATTATACTGTTAAACAAAAACAAAAGAATACAACTTATGTACATATTGTATCTGTAAATACAACCACTTCCTTTTTTCCTAGAAAGAAACAAACATTATTTTGGCAAAGATGTCCTATGTTACAGAAAGACGGACATATCGTCAGCAAAGATATGAACACGCACGAGTCCTATGTTAAAAAATATATTGCTTCCTGGATATTTTAAGCTGATGACTACCTTAAGACACAAACAACACAAATATGAAAGTTGCTTTATGGTGGACGACTGCAGACGGTGCATTAGTACACATGTGGTTTCTTTACAGTTTTTCTACAGTCCTGTATTCAGACTTTGTTTTGGACTCCAAGCAAATATGTTTACGTTGTAAACACTTTAGGGTACAGGTGTAGGCTTCCTGTGGCTTGCTTGACATGACAAAAAAAAAAAAAAGGCTGATATTGTGGCAAATCTGGATGTTCATCTCTAGATTCCACAGATCCTCTCCGAAAAACTGCACCGAGACCATAAAAAAAACACAGATCGAATCGCCACAACACGACATGAGTCGACGTTAGAGATGGATAAATTAAATCCGCAGAATCCTGACTCGATGATTGTCCGAAATAAACAGAGATGGGAGTGGAATGCCCGTGTATAAATGTTGATTTCGATGGCTAATTTCAGTTAATTTATCTGTGCTTCCATGCAAACACATCGGTAAGAAACTGTTTGCTTAAGGACAGTTGAAGGAATCCGACCTTTGAACTTGAGAGAGCGGTAAAGGCTCAATGTAAAGACAGACAAAGAGAAAGGTAAAGAAATGCAGATGGCCGACGTACCCACAGCATCAAGAAACGTACAAGGAGTAGAAGATGTAATGCACAGTAACAAGAGATATAAACGTTGAGGAGCGTCTGTCCTCGAAGCTTCAGAGGCTCGATGGCACCCTTTTGGGTTTGATCCCAACCAGCTGAAAGGGCCACACAGTCTGGTAAGTCAATTTAAAAACATACTACTAGAGGCTCACTTTGAGCCAGAGTCCGTCTCTTTCCGTGTGTTCATTGTCTGCTTTATACTTCAGTGGAGAAGAGGATGCTCTGTCGTTTACTGTCTGGGGTGGGGATGGTTTCCAGCTGCAGGAAATACAACAGCACCTGGACCTGCAGAGAGGACGAAAACACACCTTTACAGGGTTCTGGATTCAAGATTCAAGAAGTTTATTGTCAGATACAGAGTAAAAAAAACAGGCTTAATACCATGCAGTGAAATTCTTTGATTGCAATTTGATTTGGTTGAAATGGGATTTCCATTACTATTACAGATGTGCAAAGTGCAAATGGCGGAATAAGAAACTGGTAACTGAAATACAGAAATGTCCCAAAAACTGTAGTGGGAGTGGATCTCTTCTTCACTGTGGTTCTCCCCAAGGTTTCTCCTTTTTCCCACTGGGTTTTGGAGTTTTTCTTGCCGAGAAGGAGGGTCTAAGGACAAGGGATGCCTGATGATTTTTTCCATTTGTTTCACTGACTGTTTGCTTGCTTCAGTTCTGTGAGGCAACCTTGTTGTGATACTGGGCTATATAAATAAAATTGAACTGAATTGAATTGAAAAATATGAAGCAATCTTGTCTTTACATTGTTGGAGTAAATGTTTGGAACAAGTTAAATCCTGAGTTAAAAGACTGTAAAATGTTATTTACGTTTAAAATAAATCTGAGAACATATGAAGAATGCTGTTTTGATTATATTTGAGTGCTTCTACAAAACTGGGTTTATTTTGGTATCTGGCACTTTGCCAGCTTTTTTAGACTCTATAATAAAAGATAAATTTACACATATTTTCCCCCAGAATGCACCTAATGATGACCTCAGATAAATGCAAAAAAATTACATTCTTTTTCTGAGCCATCCCAAAATTAATAATTTTTTAACAAAATATTAGGGCCAAAAATAGGATCAACATTGGGATAAAAATGGGTGGCTGTGGCACAGTTGGTTGAGCAGGTCGTCCAACGATCAAAGGCTGGTGGTTCGAATCCCGCCTCCAACTGTCCATATGTCAAAATGTCCTTGGGCAAGACACTGAACCCTAAATTTCTCCCATACTGGTGTATGAGTGAATGGGTGAATGTGAGGCTTGTATTGTAAAGCGTTTGGGACACCATAAATGTGCAGAAAAGCGCTATATAAGTACCGACCATTTACCAGAAAAAAACCTACCTCGGTGTCAGTGCATTTGATCTTGAAAACATGTCTGTAAATGGCCTTATATATCGCTATAAATAAAGACACAGTGTCATATTCAGTAAAATAATCCTACATGTGGACTGTGAACCACGCATCTTAAAAAAAAAAAAAAAAACAACAAAGAAAAAGTTTCATATGCGCTGATAAAGCAGTGTTTTCAGCTTTTCACAGCTAATCCCAGAGAGTTTTCAAACAATTCTAGAGAGCTTACAAAGAATTTATTAAGCTTAAGGAAGGGAGACTGTATTAAAAAACCCATAATCCTTCAGTTTATGAGATTAAAAATAAACACAACTGAAGACGCATGGTTTTCACTGGAAAGGAAAGGGATTAAAAATAGTACCCTGAAAAGTAACTAAAGCTGTCACACAAGTGTAAAACATAGTATATCATATTAATAATAGTGGAGTAGAAGAATAAAGCTACTTAAAAGGGGAGTGTGTAAGTAATGTACCTCAAAAATGCATTACTTAAGTTAGATATTTTGTAGGGGAATGATGGTTTAAATATTGGGTTCTGTTATTATTTGTGATAATTTAGGGTTTTGTGATTATGAGATTGAGGGAATAATAAGTAGGTCAACCGGATACGGGTGGGGATGTACTAATATAGGCACGTCCTCACCTGTGTAGATGGAAATGGAAAGAGGGTGAGCGGGGGCGCTGTATTTTTTTTTGACTGCCTTTTTTACTGTTTATCCATTTATTCTGTCAAAGCACTTCGTAAACTCAGTTTTTAAAGGTGCTATATAAATAAAGTCATTATTATTGTTATTATTATTATTATCTACATTTTCTTTGATCACGTTAATTATGAGTTAAAAGTTGTGAATAAAGAGTGCAACTTATTTTTTGCATCTCAGTAGATTTTTTTTTTTGGTTGAAGCGCGTCAGACAAAGGGGAATCCCTGGCCTTATCCTCTCAGCGACTCATATGGTTGAAGTCACCTACAACGCCAACGGCAGTATTTGACTAAAAGTTCCATTTCCAGTCGCTTTCACCACTGAATGTGAGTGTGCACAGATGAACTCCGGTGTCAGACGAGGCTCACCTGGGCCATCACTTCCAGGGACCAGCTGTCCCCCATACTGATGGGTTGTGTCGGGTTGGCGGGGATCTTACTGTCCTTCTCGGACGGCCTCAGCAGGGTTGGCCCGAACACTGTCGCCAGGTTGTGGAGAGACATCTTGTTGATGCTTTCCTTCTCTGCCACCCTGGGAAAAAGATGGATCCATTAGAGGAGGAAGAAAAGGAGGAGGAAGAGAGGAGGATGATGGCACATGATAAGGATGATCAGAATCAGCATCAGCTTTATTGGCCAAGTATGTGGACACATACGTACAAGAAGTTTGGCTTCATTTCAACGTGGACACAACACACTTCAATATAAACCTAATAAAACCAAACATTCAACTAGAGACAAGGACAATAATGGGCTGAGAGTGGTATGAGAGAAATATAAATACTGGATAGTTGTGTTGGTCTATGAGATATGTTTATGTATGTATTATTAACTTATATTATTTACAGTGTGATTTAACAATATGTACATAGTGCAAATTTGTCAGAAGTTATATAGAGACAATATAATATAGTGGGTTGAATGAAGTGAAGTTGGGGACACTGGATTGTACTGTATGATGTTACTGTGATGGGATGCTTGACATGTCTGCATATATCTAATTCTCTCATTAAACCCAATCCCATTCATTTCCACAGCAGAGGAGAGGAAATGTGCGTTGACATTTTGACTATTCAAGTAACCTCGGTTTATTGTTTAAGACTGACCACTGTTCTTGAACACATCTTCTGACGCACCTGAACACATCTTCAGTGATGTAACTCTATACTGACCACTGAATATAATAAATACATGTGTGACCTTGTACTATCCATTACACAACTGTGCATCTACTGTATGTCCATATAACAAATGAACTTCTCATTTCTAAATCACCATGGTAACCAGAAGACATATTTGTTGTTGTAGCTGAATTATAGTAACCTTAGTACTGACTGCCTTTCTTTTTTTTTATTTTTATTAGTACACACTACAATAGAGACAATAGGGTGTACTATTCTTTTTTTGTTATTAAGTTTTTATTGAGAAGTTTTTACAAAACTAATACAACAAAAACACAAAGAACTCAGACATGGTATGCGCCTACTTTCCTTTCACTTTACTCTTAACCCTTTAACTCCTTGCTCAGCCATATGGTTTAGTACATTTTGAGTAATTATTTTTCAATAAGTGGAGTATCTAACTTATATGAACCTAGAAAGATGAAAATCACAAAAGACATTTTGACTGTTTTTGGTGAAAATGTGAAAGATATGAATACTTTTTGGCATATCATAGTATAAGAGGCCTTCCTGAACATAATTATATTATTTAATACCACAAAAAAACAAAAAAACATATGTAATCATTTTTTGAAAACATGCTCAACCAAATAATGTATTTGCCGCTTTATGATAAAGGTAGAAAAATTTAACTAATACAAAATAATAGAATATTTGTTATAAAATCCAAACCTCTGTTCATCTATTGCTGCAAATATTAAACATTTAGTGGTAGTACATCATGAATATGTTGAAAAATTTAACTGAGTAAGTAATTTTTGACATTTTCTGAATTGATATTAGTAATTATGGTAAAAAAAATTTTTTTAGAAATTACTCACCCAAGGGAAAAAGAAATGCAAACATTTTTTTTTTCATTAGGTTTTGTCTTGGAGGGGTAGTTAAAGGGTTAATAGAGTGTACTATTCTGAAACCTATCTGCCACACCGAACTAATATTCAGATTTCCTCAACTGCAAACAGGTGAGTTATAGTGATTTAGGTAATGTCAGTATAATTAGTATTTTTTATATCGCAGGGTTAAAAAAATCACAATGTCATTTTTTTCCAGTATCGTGCAGCCCTAATTTTAACGCTTATATTTGCTTTTGTTTGAATAAAGCAATTATTTCATTGTGTGCATCATATGAATGCAGTACATATTCCTACCTCTTGAGGTGATCCAAAAGAAAAAGGAATGTGACCAGGTTGGGTTCTGGCAGTGACAGCAGTAAGTTCAACATACAGCTCTCTTTGGCAACACTATCAGACAGGGCTGCAGAGACACAAGGGAAATGCAACACTTAATATTTATACATTTGAAGTCCAAACCAAACAGATTTTATTTGCAGGATTTGGTTTGAGCAAACCTTAGTGGACATGTACAGGTTGTAACTACAGCTGGAGCTCTGAGAGTTTATTTGCATTATTGATTACCAAGCAGTGTAATATGTCGATAATGTAAATCTATGTTGACTTACTGATGCCGCCCGCAAAGTTAGGGTAGAGCTCATCTGTAAAAAGTGGTTCTGGCAGCTCTCTGAAGTACAACTTCAAGGTCCCGGCAATGGCATTAACATCCATTTCACTCATCATCACTGATACGTCTTTATTATCTACAGAGGCAGAGGCATATGGAAACAGGAAGTGAGTAATGGTAGAAAAACACGACAAGGCAGGGAAACACATCAGCAACAACAAGCGCATATGTCATTCAAACTACAATAAACTCACTGAAAAAATGCACTTACAATAGCACGTAGATACCACATTTAAATGCAAATCTAAAATATATTAGTCTAAAAACATGTTGTGTCATGAATAATGCATTATTTATAGCCACCTCAAAGCCAAGCATCTGTTTCTGCTCCTAGAAATGCATGGCATCAAAGCGCTATTATGTCAACAATAAATTCTATTTACTACTTGACAGTGTAAATTAACAACATAGAAACAAGCTGTATTTTTTTAAATGAACAGACATTATACATCTGCAAACAAACATGCCATGCAATAATATTCTCAGCATACAAAGATTTTTTTTTTTGTTTTGTTTTCCATGTGGCCTCAACAGTTTATGAAATAAAATGATTGAGGAGTTCATTTTGCAGGAGAACTTAGAGACCATGAAAAGATGAAAAACACAGCTCCACCATGAACATATAAATAATCATACAAAAAAACGTGTAATTCATCAAAATGTACCTGAGCGAATAAAAAGATATTTGAAAAAATAGTAGCACGTCATTTTTGTGTTCTTTTTACTGTGTTACATGAGGATTTTTTTGTATAAAAATAATCTAAAAATGTGTTTTATCTAAAAAATAGTTTGTCTTTTCTTTCAGCAAATGTTTATTTTTTAAAATAGACCCAAAGTGCTTCCAAAATTGCTCCATAAATTTAGTCTACATCTGGTTTGAATTTCAGCCCCACTGTCCAGTTTTTAGGACCAGTTTCATAGAGGCAGCCATATTGCATTTTACTGTGCAAAAGTACATTTGGATTAATTGTTTTAAACTGATAGCTAGTTTAATCTACAGAAATGAAGCATACATGTGTAGTGTTACTGAACCACAAATCATTACAAAAAAAAAACAAAACAACTTTCATATGCTCTGATAAAACAGAGTTTTCTGCTTTTCACAACAAATCCCAGAGAGTTTTTAAACAATTCTAGGGCACTTACAAATCATTTATTTAGCTTAAGGAAGGGAAAATGTATTAAAGAGCCCATAATCTGTCAGTTTATGGCATTAAAAATCAATGATAATTATTTCAGTAAATATTTCTAAAAAAAGACCCAAAGTACTTCCAAACTTGTTTCATAACATTAGTCTACATCTGGGTTGAATTTTTAGCCCCTCTGTCCAGTTTTTAGTACCAGTTTAAATAGAAACATCCAAAGGCAAAATCAGTTTTGCACTATATAGACTGACTCTGTGATTGAGAATGACCAATAACCAGTACTTGATTTCTTCTACAGAATGGATAAAAAAAACCCATTTCAACCCATTTTGCTCCAGGCTTTCGAGGACTACACTCACTGGTGTCGAAGGCGGTCTTCAGGGCCTGAATGTCAGTGGCCACCCCTGATACTCGGTAGATGCCCACCTCCTCCATCCCCCTCCTTTCAATCTCCTCCAGGCACTGCCGGACAATGTAGGGCACCTTGGAGCGCTCCCGTCTGAGAGAAGACAAAGACCAACGTTAATGACAACCATTAAACAGATTTGTAAATTCATGATGAATAACTAAGCGCATTAACTATAACACATTGATGCCTCTACTGGTTCTTATTCAATGTTTACATCTTTTATGCCTTCAAACAATTTCTTGAGTTCGTCACTAAATTTGACCATTTATTTCCTTAAGTAATGCCTGAAAGTAAACCACTATTATGTCACACTGGTTCGACCATCGTTTATCTAAGGCCATGTCTTATGTCTATTTCACCACTTTTTTTCATTTTCAACCCTTTTTATTGTTTTTTTTTCTCTTTCTTTTAATTTTTTTAATATCAAAAATATACACCCCACTATTCCTGTTCTAGAGAGTTTAGTTCTTAATTTTGGATTGTATAAATGACATCTTTTGTATTACTGAGGGATGACCAATCAACCAGTCATCCTTATCTGTATTGTCTGTGCAGTTATGGGTGTATTGTTGTGTGATTCTGTTGTAATTTTAAGATGAATGGATGAGAATGGTCAATTGTAACCAAACTTTAACAGCCACATTAAATCAATAACATCATCAGCCTTTCACCATCTTAAAACATTGCTAGAATCAAAGGTTTACTGTCTACACCAGACTTAGAGAGACTTATCCATGCATTTATCTCTAGCAGGTAAGACTACTGTAACGGCCTTCTTCACTGGACTCTTTAAATGAGCTTTAAGACAGAACGCTGCTGCTTGGGTCTTGACTAGAACCAGGAAGTACGACCATATTAGTCCTGTGCTCAGGTCTCTGCATTGGCTTCTTGTGGCTCAGAGAATAGAAGTTAAAACAGCTCTGCTGGTGTCTCTCCATGGTCTAGCACCACAGTACATCTGTGACATGTGGGTCCCATATGAACCATCTTGGACCCTGAGAACCTCCGGGACTGGTCTATTGCTGGTACCCAGAGTCAGGGCTAAACACGGTGAAGTTGCGTTTCAGTTCCATGCAGCTAAACTCTGAAACAGTCTTCCTGATGACGTAGACAGGTCTCTACTCTGACAATGTTTAAGTCCAGGCTGAAAACGGCTCTTTTCAACTGTGCATATAATAACTGAACGGGTTCTATCTGCACTCTTCTTCTTTTACTTTGTTTTGATTAGTATTTATGTTTTACTGATTATGTTTTACTTGTCATTGTGTGTTTTTAATTTGTCTCTTTTCTATTTCTGTAAAGCATTTTGAATTGCCCTGTGTATGAATTCTGCTATACAAATAAACCTGCCCTGTCTTGCCTATTGTGTGAATGTTAAGTGTGTGTGACAATGAGCTCTGCATTCATGAGGTATGATTTTAACAGGGAGTTCAGACACTTTTTTGAGAAATATAAACCAGAACCAGAACATTTGACAGTCTCATATTCATCTACTGAAATGTCAAAAGGTTTTAGAGTTGTCAATTCATGGGGAATAAATATGTTGTTCTGGTGTAATTGATCGCAGAATCTTTTTTTTTCCATTGCTGAAGTGGTAAATAATTGATTAGACCTTAGATTAATTAATGTAAAAACATGCTGCTTTTTGCAGGCACTAAACAGTGGGTATTTAATAAAGTTAAACTCTCATGGTTATTAATTCAGCTCCGCTTTTGCACCATTTTATAAACACTCTGCTTTCACAGTAGGTGCTTTACTTCATGTAGAACAAGCATGTATAATTTATTATCGTTCTGATAAAAGAAACAGGCCTCAGAAAAGGCATCAATTGTTTTATTTTCACTTTACATATTTTTTTTTGTTACTAAAATATTTGTACAGATCAAAATGTTATAGCTCAAACCCACCAACTGATTATATTTACTGTTCAATACTCACTGGATGTCATTATACAGTAGTTCACATTTACCATCTCTCACTTTGCCTCGAGTTGTTGTGTAAGGACAAATAAAATACTTCACCATCTGATGTAAATGTTCAGAGCAAGTTGAGATATGGAAGTTGGTAAAAGACAGAAAAAAAATAAAAAAATAAATATAATGCAGGGTTGTGCCTCAATTCACAGCATTGAAGACAGAGGCAAAGTGAGTTAAAAAAAAAAAAAAGACAAGTGAAGTGAAAATGAGAATATTTTGCTTACATTTTGCTTTTACACATTAAATTCATAGGAGAAAAACAACAAACTGAAATAAAAACTGAACCTGCTTGCAACCAGTGGCGGACCTAGAAAATATTAGGTGGGGGTGGCAGGAGGTTTTGTCAGGGTGGCATGGGAAT
>JAPTGZ010000005.1:4954202-4988220 GCA_029814645.1 Fowleria isostigma | reverse complement strand
ATTTTCTTGGTGCGGCCCACTTCAGATCAAATTTGGCTGAATGTGGCCCCTGAACTGAAATGACTTTGAGACCCCTGTTCTGCATGTAGTGGTACTGATGTGGCATTCACTTGCCCTGGGAAAACTGAGTCCTAACATGATTTCAAATGTGCTGATTTGGGAGGATTACAATTTATTTATTTTAAGACTATGCTTTTATATGTAGGTAAATGTTGAGCCCAAGGAGACTAGCTGTGCTTTAGAGATAATAGAGATCTGGACAAATACATTATTCTGTACATGTTGGTAAATACATCTGTGACACTGGTTGGAATTTAAAAAAAACCCTTGTGTGGTGAACCCTCTGCATTTGTGTTTTTAATTCAACATAATCAAACAATTTTATGTTAAAATACTGAACAGATGTTTACCTTCATCGCAATTAGAAGCAACATAAAAAGAATGTTTAATATTTTGCCATTGCTAGATTACATTTATGAAATCAAGTGCTACTCATTTGTTTTTTGATAAAAGTAAAATAACAGAAAAAAAGTTTTTTTTTTTTAAATAAATGGGTCTGTGCAAGGGTTAAATGTGCTGCATCTTTCATGTTTAACAAGATGAATTGGAAAACGAATGACTTAAGTGCTGGTTGGCATTTATTTTTAATGTATCACATTTTTACCCAATATTGTATATCTTGTAAGCTAGAGCCAGCCAGCTTTTTTGACTTAATTTTAGTTTTTAGTTTTCTCAAACTTAGTAAAATTTACTTTGATTCTGGAGGTATTTTACTTACAGACCAATGTAATAAAATCAGGGTCCCTAACGGTTTCAAAATTAAATCAAAGACCAGTTTAAGACTACTTACAGCAGAATTTAAAGTACATTTTACAGCCATACTGGCAAAAACTCCCGAGTCCTGAAATTTAGGAACATGTATTAATTTATTCCAACGCCTGGACTGCGAAGTTAGTGATAATTGGTTCTTAATTTCAGTATAAATTGAGTGGAATTGAGTAGACTAGCATTAGTCTTTACATCTTGGATATTTTCCAGACACATTTAAATACAATCCCGTGGAAAGTTAGATGTATTTGTGCTTAAGGAGTCAGATAAGGGACTGACCTTTGTGATGAGCTAAAACTGTAGTCTAAACTGTAAAAAAAATCTTAAAATGTCAAATATTTTGTCTTTATACCTTTTTGTTTTTTGTACTATTTTTGCCTTTTATTATTATTATTAAGGATAAACCGTTGTCCAATTCTTTGTATGCACAAACTTGGCCAATATCACTGATTCTGTTTCTGATATTATGGTGTAAAATTCTTGAAATGTAATATAATTTTGACTAAAATTTTTTTTGAAAAAAATACAATCCAGCGAACAAATATATCACAACATAACTTAAGACCTACCACATCAAATTTAATACCTTTTAAAGACTTTTTTACAGTATTATATGCAGATTTTTAAGGCCTCATGGGAACCCTGTAAAATGTTTTTTTTGGGGTTTTTTTTTTTTTTTTTATGTGGGATTTTAACAGTTTTCTAGGCTGTAAGGGAATGTATTTTTATTTTTTGGAGAAAAAAGCCCAATACAAAATGTAGAACTAAGAAACAGAAACAAAGATTGAGGGGACTTTTTCTGCTCTATGAAACAATTTTACAAAAAAATCCCAAAAATCTTTCCCCTTCATTTGATTCTAATACGTTTAAACAATATTTATCAGAGCGTAAAACGGAGATGAATACTCACTCTAGTGGCAGGGGAGCCAATGGAAGGCATTGAGGAAGAAAAGCACACAGTTGCTGTTAAGTGGAACACAAACACACAGTGCAAACAAACCCAGGCTCAAAAAGCATGCTTTAGAGGGCGTTTCCACACCAAGATTTCCATAAAAAATGATGCGTCTATGGTCTAATGTCAGTGTAGTGGACTGTATGTGATCTAATTCAACATGTACACGCTACAACAAAATATGATCTACCCAGCTATAGTATTAAAAAGTAGAATGTACACAAGATCAGTTTGACTGGATCAGTCATGTTGTGCCAAAAAACTGAAGCATTCATATGTCTGAAATGATCTGTATTCAAGTATATGCACATATACAAAAACACTGGATATAGTTAATGTTGATAACCACTGGCCTCAATCATTAAATAAAGACAGAAAACACTTTGATTCAAAGGGTTCATGAGTGTATTTTTTTTTTTGAAGTAAAAAAAAAAAAAAAATCTTGTTTTTTTAATCTTAATTGTAATCCAAGTTCATTTGAAATATTGGCTTGTATTAGTATCTTTTCAGAAAATTAGTTTTAATGTCCTTTGAATCAAACGCCATGGAGATGATCATGAGCAGACTTCATCCCCAACCCGTTCTGTCTCCAAAGCAAAACACAAATAAAGTTAATGAATCAATGTCAAGAATCATTACAAACAAAATATATATATATATATAATATGTATCCTTAAAAATGTTAGAGGGAAGAATGACTTTGTTCTGTTTTCTGCACAAGTTAATAGGGGCACACCTCAGATGTTATGCTTTAGCGAGACTGCCGACTGTAAAAAGTCATGAGGAGAAGCATCTAGAGATGAGCAAAAAATCTTGTATCGTATTGAGGTAGCTGTGCTCTGCCCAGTGCAGAAAAACTGGCTTTTCTCTCTCTTTTTTTTTTTTTTTTCAAATTAGGAGTAAAAAACATCCATGAACTTACTTTACACTCTAACATGGGGGGTGGGGAGGGGCATAGACACAATTAAATTAGGAATGAGAAACCACAGAAGTTCATGCTTGGTCACAGGACATGCGGCTTTTGTTTTTCAGATTTTTTTGTTGTTGTTGTTTTCGTCTTTTTTGTTTAAGCGGAGCATTCAAAACGTTCACTCCCAAACCTTTCCCCCGTCCTCGTCTGCCACACTTTGTCGTGCTTGTCCTCTCTGAAAAGAGTTCTGAGTTTGTACTGAAGACACAATGGTAAACATTACAAAAGAAATCAAGGCGGTATGTCTAAGCCACGCTGGTCAAACAATTTACAAAGCCATAAAAAAAGTTGCATAAAATAGTGTTCAGTCTCTTTACAGATCAATGGAATTCCGATATCTAGATCTATTCATAAGGAGGCAAACCAAACCAAAAACAACGTGGTGTCACTGTAGTGAATTAAGACTAATGATATCACCGAAATTATTAAAAATAGAAACCTTAAAGGCAATATTAACATGGAAGAAAAAAAAAAAAAAAAAAATCTGGCAACATTATTTTTCTTTCATACCAGCAGTAAAGTCCACGGCTCGGGGTGTGATGGTCTTCTAACACTCACATTTAAAGCCTCACCCACTCCAATCCGATCCCAACTCAAAACAAGCGACTTCTTAATGTTAACATTGAATATTATTTGTTATGTTTAACGTGTTAAAGTTGGTCCTTCTCGTACACACGGTAGGCACGCACAAGCATACACACTAAAATCTACAAACTCACACACACTAGCTATGCACATGTAGGAAGGCAGAGGGGAGGGGGGGGGAGAAAAGAGGAGGTGATGATGGCAGCGGCGGTGATGGTGGTGGTGGTGGTGGTGGTGGAGGTGGTGGGGACAGGAAAATGGAAAAGTCGAAGGTTGTGCTCAAGTCAGTCAGGACCAGAACATGTCGGCCATGTTAGTGTCGGAGCTGTAGATCCAGAGGACCAAGGGGAGGGAGACGGCCACGAAGGGCCAGGAGATTCCCTCCATACATGCAGACAGGAAGCAGCCTTTGGTGCCCGCGGGTTTCTCCAGGTCTTTACCGGGCTCCAGGTAATTCCTGGCGGCAAATTTGAGCATCTCGTCCAGTAAAATGACGGGCAGGGAGATCTTGAGCACCATCAGCCACTGGGTCAGGTTCAGAGGAGTGATCTGGAAGATGATCTGGAAAAACGAAACGCAAAAGATTTCAAGAAATGTCCGTGTTCTGACTACGATCACACAAGTTTATGAACAACCTGTAGGGCTGCACGGTATTGGCAAAACTTAAAAAAATGACAATATTGCAATATTTATCATTCATCTAAAAAAAAATAAATAAAAATACCAATTTCATCTCCTAAGAAAAGTGTTCCTTGACGTTAAAACAAGCAAATTGTTTGTATGCTGACTCATTTATAATTTAAGACTAAATACTAATACAATCAATCAATGACACAATTCAGTTGATTTTTAACTACTGATTGTATCTGTATCCATTGGTTTTTGTCTGTTTTTTAACTTAAGTGTTGATTTTATCTTTGTTTCATTGTATTTTGCTGCTTTTATTGTGCACTTTGAGATTTGATGTCAAATGTAAATTGTGTTACAAATACAATGCATTATTATTATTATTATTATAATTATTATTATTTATTCTGTGGTAGAGCCTGGTGATGCTGTTACTCAAGACCTTCACACACAAACACAGTCAAATATTTGGTCATTTTATTCACATATAACTATGTGTAAATGAAATGTATGCATTTCATAATAACTAAAGTGCCAGAGTACCATCATGTAAAAGCTTTAACTATATTCCATTGACGCCTGGTTTAGTAAATACTACATATAAAAACAAAATCTTTAAATATAAGTGTTCAGACCTTGCATAAATATTCACATCTTTTCAACATTAATAACATGTAAACTTACATTCAACCAGCAGCAGTAACAGTACTTCAGTTTATATACCAGAAAAACTATCATGTTAGAGTAGTAGAGAAAACCACTCTGGTACCCCATGGTGTGGAAAACAGAAAGTTAATGAAAAAAAAAAAATAAATTGGTGAACATCTTTGCAATATGAATTTGCACACTCCATATTCGCGACAGATATTTTTTCGATATATTGTGCAGCCCTAATAACCTGAAAACCTTTTAGAAGACCGTCAGACAGAGTGCTGCCAAACACCTTTACCTTCTGTGTTCTTACAAATATCAAACCTCCAAAAGCAATTTTATTGAATTAAAAATATATGCAGTTTGTGCAACTGCAGTCTTCTTATGTTTGATGTTTATTCCGAAACCACAAATTAGTTGATGCCAATATTTCCTGATCCAAAACACAAGAAACCTAGTTACATATCAAAGTAGAGAAAGTAGGGCAAGAATGAAAAGCTCACTTTTAGCAGCATTATTAAAGATGGCTGCATCAGCTGTTTATGCATACAAGCATTGTTAATATATGCCTATGAGAATATACTTTTCTCTAGTGCAATATCTATACACTCATGCAAAGGGCAATATCTGTAAAGTGCAATATCTGTTCAAAACAATTTAATGTGCAATATCTGTTTAATACATCTGTAAGTGTACTATCTGTACAACACGATTCACCCTGTCACACTCATAATGTAAATAGTGCTTATCAAGTTTGGTACTTGTTTATTACTCACTGATGCTTATTTTATCACCAATTCTTGATACTTATTGCTATTTTTGGTACTTACTGCCAATTTTATTGCTTATTTTATTGCTATATTTCTTATCCTTATTTTATTTCTTACTGCTGTACTTGTGTGAAGAGCAATAGTAACACTAAATTTCACCCTGGGATTAATAAAGTATTTCTGATTCCAATTTAGTAGGGAAACAAAGTGAGTGTTTGTGCCAATAAAGGAGTGATAATTCCAGCGTGTTATGAAAATGTAAACCTGATTATACCACAAAAACAAGATGAATAGACTTACAGTTAGATTCTATTATATTGTAATTTCCATTGTGGGTTAACTATTGAACTTCAATCTGTCTTCATACTTTATCACAAAAATAAACTAGGCTTATGCTGTCAGAGGCTGACGGCAAAGATATATCCCCGAAATCTCCAATCCTCCGCTATATATAAACGTAACCATGATAATTGTTAGAAAATCTACATGAGCTCAATTTGAACTACATCGACCTAATAGTGGCAGGATAATCAGAGAACCATTTTTTCACACAAAACTCCACCTATTGAATGAAAATGATCCCATATGAACTCTGGATGGTAACCAGAAAATGGACATTTGTCAGACAATCAATATGAACCAAATTTTATCTAAAGCAGCCTTTTACTGCTTGATTTATGTCCAAAAAACTGATTTTCATCTAAAGTGCCCCCCATTTGGATGACTTAGAATCCTCCTAGAGAAGCTGAAATCATTAGGGTTCTTCCACTCGGGGACCCATATTGGTTATAAATGGAGAAGAAATCCAGCCAAATCTGTCCTAGTTAACACGTTCACACCTTGATTTCCGGCGGTGATGGATCTGGTGGGGTTTGGGGTAAAACCGTTAAATCCCAAACTTGATTTCGGGGATATAATCATTCACACTAGATGCTTGTGGTATGATAATCAGTTTCTTTTCCCATTGCCGCAGTATCTCCCTGTACAAGTCAAAGTTAAAAAAAACATGTCTCACAGGAAGAGGCTCGACATAGAGGATGAGGAAGTGAAGGGACATGGAGAGGCAGATGGCTCCCAGCAGCCACACGTTCTCCCAGGGAGGCATCCGCAGCAGGGACTGGTTCTCCGATACACTGAGGAACAACAACAAACAGACGCGTTTGTTAAAAAAAAAGTCTCTCACCGACTTAGACGCCAGTTTTTGAAACACTGGGCTCCATCACCTGCATCTGTTCCATGTTCAACAAAACCCGGTGTTTGATAGCTCTACTAAAATGTGAAACTTGATGGTTTATTACCCCGATGTAAAAGCGCAAACCAGCAATAAATGCAATTTTGAAATTCACTTTTTTATTTTTTCCTTTTGAGGTCTGATCATCTGTTTCTATGCTGAACTATCAACAATATAGACAGCCATCAACATTTACCGTAGTTTTCAGACTATAAGTCACTCCGGAGTATAAGTTGCACCAGTCAAAAAATTAATCATGAATAAAAAAAAGAAAAAGACATGTTATAATGATAACAATAGAATAAAGAAAAACAGGATGAATAGGTGTACGGTATGTTAACGTATGTAACTGAGAGGAGGAATAAAATCAACAAAATTGCGAGTCCAAAAAGCAAGATACCAGTAGTTGTCACAAGCCTAGAGTGTCCTCTCAGGGCTGTAGGTAATGTTTACTCCTGGGTCATGTCGGTCAGTGTAAAATAACATTTAAGAACATGTGACATTATATATTTTAATATATACAAGTCGCACCTGCGTATAAGCCGCAGGACCAGCCAAACTATGAAAAAAAGTGCGACTTATAATCTGAAAAATATGGTAGATATCGTGATGGCTCCGCACCCTAGGGCACTAGGGGCACTGTCAGTTTCTGTTTCAGATGGAGATCCACTGATCAGTCACACCCACGCCAGTTTATGCAGCTCTGTGTGGATCTTCACTCCTCTCTGGACTAGTCTGGTGTCCGGTTCGCTGTGTCTGGTCTGAACTCTTGTTGGTCTCTCGTCTGCTCCCTGTCCTGATCCGCCTGGTCTGTTTCCTGTTCTGGTCCCTGCTTCTCCCCACCAACGAGTTTTGTTATAGTTAATTGTGTTAATTTAGTGGAATAAACCACTGTTCATTGATACCACCTCTTCACAATCTATGAGCTGGGTTGACAGTATGGACAACACAATAGAAACAAACAGCATTCTGTTGTGGGGGAGGGAGTAAATAGGCTATGTTTCTTCTCACTTCTTTTGGGCTACTGGGGTTGTGTACTAGTGGTGAATTGCAGTATAAAATTACATATTATGTATATTGTGTACACACAATGTTTTATAACCAATGTCTGGAGTTATATTACTTTAGATTTATGGATGTGGTAAAAGAGAACATGAAGTTAGTTGGTGTGAGAGAAGAAGATGCAGAGGATAGGATGAGATGGAGGCAGATGATTTGCTGTAGTGACCCCTGAAGGGAACAGCCCTTCAGAGGAAAAGTAGTAGTAGTCTGGATGTATATTACTTTATGAATATTTCTCTATGTACATTTCTATAAGCATATTCTCTATGTATACTTGCTCATGTGAATTTCTATTTATGTGGTGTTTTCAGCAAACTTTCCATGCATATCTGTGTACACATAATGACATGTATATGAACAGTATTGAATACTGTACATGTATATTTAATTAGTAATGTACATAGAGTGCATAAGCTCGAAATATACCAATAAACTAAACTAATTCCATTGACAGAACTTTCGGCTGTATGTTCATGACAAACACTGACCATTAAACAGTCCTCCATACCATACCATGTTAGAGGACCTTTTTCCACTCTCACAAAAATCTTAAAACAAGGTGTTTCAAATAACTGGACAAACTTTTTTGTATAAATTAAATCTTACTGAAAATAAATTGCAATATATCACATTTTATCCAACATGTTACTGCTTCATCAACTCTGTAGCATTAGCAGATGAAAGATTACTCCTGGCTAAGAGCTTAGCAGCTAGCATGACTGAAACAGATGGTCAATATTCATTTCACTTGGCAAGTCATCTCTAATCATTTGGTTCTTGTTTTCTTCACTCAATGTGAAGAACTTCTACACATGCAGATTTAAATTTAGTGTCTGTCACTCTGTCACGTGATGCATAATATGAAACAAGATGCTCATGTAGTTTAAAAAGAACAGAAGCTGAGACTGATGTACCAGCTGCCAGTCAACCATGCATCCCTAGTGCACACATCAATGCAATATTAAGAAATTTTAGAAAGTGTAAGGAAGAGCAGCTGCAAAGAATCGTTGCTGAAACCAACCTGTTTAGGGCATTGCACATCTCAATGGTGACCAGCACAGAAAGGGCCATGGTCATAGGATATGGGGATTCAAAGATCTTACAATCCAAATCCTGGTAGTCTGGATTCTCTGGACCGCACTGCAGGAAATGGCTCTATAAAAACATTACAGAAAAAACTCAGTAATCACACTTAAGACATTTTAATACAGCAATTGAGTATATACACTGACAGAGCAACATTTATGTGTGGAAAAATACTTATTCCAAGCCTAAAGTTTAATAACCAAAGTCGTACCAGCTGATAAAAAGTGATTCTGGGACCATCCTCTGCAGCAACAAACCACCATGCTGCAGCGCCAACAGTGGCAGCGCCCACATAGCCTGGTTAAATAAAGCAAAACACAGTCACACAGACTCCTGATCAGTGTTTACTTACATAACGCTGCTGTACAAATACTACTAAGTATAAATATGAAACTAATAGACTAAGTCTTGAGGTGAACATAAAATTAAGAATGAAAACATACATAAATACTGTAATAGCACAATTATTTCTCCACTTACATCCAATAGCTAGGTATCTGAAGAACAGCCATCCTGAGATGAGGGGCTCGCGTGCATTACGTGGAGGTTTATTCATGATGTCCAGATCTGGTGGGTTGAAACCCAAAGCAGTGGCAGGCAAACCATCAGTGACCAGGTTGACCCAAAGCAGCTGAACCGGGATCAGTGCTTCAGGGAAGCCCAGAGCTGCAGTAAGGAAGATACTGCACACAAAAGAAGACCAATTACAACAACACAGAGACTTAGTATGCAGTAAGTTGTGTGTTTACATAAGGAGGGGTGGAGTTGTCATAGACCAGTCCTTACCAAACCACTTCGCCCACATTTGAAGAGATGAGGTATCTGATAAACTGCTTCATATTGTTATAAATGGCTCTCCCCTCCTCCACTGCTGCTACAATTGTAGCAAAGTTGTCATCAGCCAGCACCATTTCAGAAGCAGTTTTAGCCACAGCGGTGCCTGAGCCCATAGCGATGCCAATCTCAGCCTTTTTTAGAGCAGGAGCATCATTAACTCCATCTCCAGTCTGTGGAAAGGGTCAAAACCATGACAGAACATGTTACAGTTACACCTACCTGTATTGTTATATCTGACAAGATTTTGACATTCTCCAAGTTAACATTATTAACTATTGTTAACACAGGTCAGATTGTACACCAGTACAACCCTGCCCTGCTTGTGTCTCATCTGTACTGTCTGACATATTTCAATTCCACTCTGCTGTAAATATGTATATATAGTGCTCAGCATAAATGAATATACCCCCTTTGAAAAGTAAGATTTTATTCAATATCTCAATGAACATAAGCACAGTTTTAAAAAAAATTGGACAAAACTTGAGTTTTATAGAACATTTTCTGAACTGAGAACATGATATGTTGAACAGTAAAATATAGACAATACAACATATAGAGAAACAACATAGAAAATGTTGATTCTCAAAGAAAACTAAAGGTTTTGTGACAAATCTGTTGGGGTGTACTCATTTAAGCTGAGCACTGTAGTTGTTAAGAGTTTCACTACTGTTACTCTATATTGTTTGTCTTTTGAACCATCTTTATGCATGCACATTTTTTCCAGCAATTTATTCTTCTGCAGCCGTGACCACTGAATTTCCCTTTTGTGAGATCAATTAAGTCTAATCTAATCTTAATTGAAAAAGTACAGCAAATATTGTTTAGAAAAGAACTGCTTACGACTGAGCAAACACAGGGGGGGTATTAACAGTTCACAATTTTTCTCATCTCCACAGATCTACAGCAGTAATGGACTGTTGTTAACTTACCATAGCTGTAATCTCATCATAGGATTGCAGATACTCAACAATCTTTGATTTATGTGATGGCTCGACACGGGCAAAGCAGCGGGCCTTCACTACGGCTTCTCTTTGAGCAGCCGGTGAAAGATCATCAAACTCTCGGCCAGTGAAAGCCATGCTAGAAACATCATCGTCCTCTCCAAAAATACCAATACGCCTGCAGATAGCCACTGCTGTCCCTAAAATAAACAAGAGAAAACATGATTAATTCTTCACAGTTTCTTAAATATTAGTTGGTTTGCTGAGCCGTGTGTGTAGTGGTGGATTTTGATTTAATTTCGTGAGAGTCTTGTGCCAGGGTAGGTTTACACTGTGCTGTTTGTATCCAAGTCAAAGTGACCGCCTCTACATACCCTTGTTGTCTCCTGTGATCATAATCACTCGGATTCCTGCAAGACGACAGAGTCTAATGGAAGCTGCCACCTCAGCCCTGGGAGGATCCAGCATGCCCACACATCCAACAAATGTCAGATCAGTCTGGATGTACAAAAGAACAAAAAATAAAATCAGATTAATTGTTTTGATACCAACAGCCCTGTGAGGAAACATGCTATCAATCTGCTCCAGGTCTCACCTCATACTCGATGAAGCGGCTGGAATCCTCCAACACCAGGCTGTCCTTGCTCATGGGGTTGTCTCGAGTGGCTAGGGCCAAACAACGCAGGGTGTCCCTTCCAGTTCCATATTCCCTAATTACAGACATGAGTTTTTCTTTGATGCCAGGAGTCAAAGGTACTTTGTGGCTGCCTACACGGATGTGTGTGCATCTGTCAATTACTCCCTCAGGGGCACCCTATGAAGAGACAGTAAAGAGAAACAGACGCAGAGTCAGTTAGATGGAAGGTTCCTGTACATTTACAATTTCATACTTTCCCTTTTTTTTTGTTTTTGTAACAAATCATCAAAAGTCTGGGTTCAGAGAATGCTGTGATAAGACCCCAATTCTTTTGCTTATATATGCTCGAACTGTCAGACTCTACCACTCTGCCAATGTGAAATAATATTAAATTAACGTGTACGCTCAACTTTCTGTTCCCATTTGAAAAACTCAGCCATCAAGCCTTTAGATGCAGATCGGCAATCCCAGGCTCTTGGGAAATTTGCATATAACCGCCCGTTACACCAGCCGTATAAACCACTACATGAAAGTAAAGGCGGCTTTGCATACGAGTGTGTCCTCAGTCACAAACCATACTTTTCACATTACAATCAGTGATAACTAGCTCACAACAGCTCACCCCATCTCACCTGCTGGTAATTCATTTGGTAGCACAAGCCACCTGCTCCAAACAGCATGATAAAAACTAAGTGTATGGGTGTGCAGTAGCAACAGAGGGATATGTGTAATACAACAACAGAAATTTGGGGTATAATCATGTGTAAAAGCAACAATAGGATGTTTATAATACACTATGTGCAAATCTTAATTCATACTTGGTGGTTTGCTTTGGTCCCCCTGTTAGTAGCTTGGACAAATATACTATATCCATCAGAGAAACACTAAAAAACAGAGAAAGAGAAGATAGAAGAATGAAGTAAATGGATTAAAATATATATGAGCTGCCTTACCTTTACAAACATTTTCCCAACTGCAGAACGGGCTTTATTAGGGGTGCAGTACACAGACATGGACTTTCTGTCTCTGGAAAATTCTAAGGTGAACTCCTTCTTCATCAGCTGCTTGATCACCTAAAGACCCAACAGAAAATGTTGAAGCTCTACTTTTAACTTCAAAAGTGAGTATAGTCCATAACAAATGTAAACCATGCAATGTCTGAGTGCGACTAATTCATTCTGTAGAACCAGTTACTACGTACAGAATTACAGGCGTTGGCTCGTTCGATCTTGGTCAGGTTTTTCACATCAGTGTCAAATACATTCATCTTCTCCACCAGGCACGTGAGAGCAGTCTCTGTGGCTTCACCAACTTTCTCATACACACCTTTGGTCTGCAAGAAAAATAAAAAAACAAAAAATTAGACCACTTGAGAGGATATCGTACCATAATACACAAATAAAAGTACAACTATTTGTGTAAACTGAGTCAGGCTGACTCATGTTCCAGCAACACCTTAGTAACACTAACCTCATTATAGTCCAATGAGGAATCATTGCAGAGAGCGCAGATAGAGGCCAGCTCCACCAAGGCATCATACTGAGAACATCTGACGGTTTTGCCGTCATGGAAGCTAACCAAAAACAAACAAAAAAAAAAGCATTGTGCAATTGTGATTGTTTCATGAAAATCAAGTGGGTAAAATGCGTGACTGAAGTGTCAAAACTCATATGATATAAATCATCAAAGGTTGTACATTACCAAAATGTAATCTTAGCCCTGATAAAGATTGTCACATGGCTAATCTGGCCATTTCACACTAAATTTTAGACTGTCACCTTACAAAATAAGAAACTACTTACACTTCTCCTTCTGGAGCATATGTGGAGCCTGAAACAGTGAATTCCTTTAAGGAACAGTGGTCACCTTCTGCCCGGTCAATAATAAACATCTAGAAAAACAGAAACCATGGGATATAGCATTAGTACATGAACAATAAACAGCTTCAAAAACTTATGTGCAACAATTTCATAACCTGCATCCTGTACATGTGAAGTAAAATGTTTAAATTTAAGGATGTCACTGTGTCCACCAGGTGGCATCACACCATTAAGTAAGAGGGACCCTCATAATGTGAGCCCATTTGTACATAGAACAGAATTCAATAATGAAATGCTGAGCTGAAACAGACTCCGAGCGCTCGGGTGGGGAGGACCCATAAATGTCATCTTACAGCAAGGCAGACAGAAATTCCTGTGTATGCACACAGTGTGAATAAACTCTAGATAAAAGGGAATCACTCTAGGGCTCAAGTAGTGTTGCAAGGCTTTGGTGTTGAGTTATAGTTTTTTTCAGTTTTGTTTAATGGTGAGCCCAAAAGAGCTGCTTATAAACCATAATTATTTTTGCACAGATGTTTTTCTGAGCATTAAAATCTGAGCTGTGGAGGACAAAGTAAAATCTGCACATGACAACATGAAGGTGGGTGGTGGTGGAAATAAAGTTATCTGAATAAAAATGATGATCTTGCATTTTAACTGCAGCCCTTTCAGGCAGCAACCAGACTACATAAAGCAGTGATGTCAGGAACAGTCCTTGACAAAACACAAGAGCAAATCGGAAAATTCAGCCATTCCAAGAAACTAATTTTAGTGCTGCCCTATTCAAACAGGGAAGACATGACTTGACAGGGATTGTCTAAATGCAACAAGAACACCATTCTTAGCTAGCAAATACCCAAAAGCCAGCACTGTACAGCCTTTTGGTGCAGTCTGAAAATTACTTGACATCCTTTTGACCTTAAGACAGTTTTTCCTGATGAAAGAAATGAGACAGAGACAATCTCTGAACACAAGGTCAGTTATGCAACTACTGCTGGTTCTGCTGCAAGTGACTAACTACTGCATACTGATTAGTATGCTGCCTCAACACGGATGGGAGAGTGGATTGAGAAGGCAAACAGGACCAGGAGAAAGGGCTGAGACACAGCACAGCGAAAGAACAAAGGAATGAGCTGGATGTAAAATCAAAGCACAGATGTGTCACGAAATCAAAAGAGGAGCCTTAACAGTGAAAAACATACTCCAAGAACTGGGGAGATAATAGACACAGCTAATAGGCATTAGATATCAGCAATGCCTAGTGATCAGTAACTCACTTCCATCAACAAAAGCCTGTCGAGGTTGCCTAATTGTTCAAAGTTTACACAACAAAACTTGTCAGAAAGTAGTCTTATCCATCTATGGCTTTAAATGTATTTAACTGTTTATTTTACATTTTCTAGAGCTTTCCTCCTCAGGTTGAAATAACAGATTGTCCATAAACTCTGAGTTTTATGTCAATACTTGACCTCCATTTAGAAAAGCTAACAATGTTACTTTCTGTAAATTAGTTACAATAGATTGATGCAAGCCATTGAAATGCATCTTCCTCCTCCTCTGAACCTAAGTCCTCCCTGCGCAGGATTTGGAATGTCCTAAAAAGTCATCCAGAGGCTTAGATGGAGTTGAAGTGGAGGAGGTGTGGATGTGTATGACATGAGTAATCAACATGACAGAATCACAAGGCATCCATGCAGAAGCATATGAGGCTCTGAATGGGTTAGTTTGGGTTTTTGTGAGGCTTTTCCTGGGACAGACTCACCTAATCAACCCATCAATACCACTTGAAGTATGTTATATTTAAAATAGCTTTGTCCCTTATTCCTACGTTCAAACATTTCTTGAGGAACTGAAGTGTTCCAAAAGTCATTCTGCAGCCTGTACTGTTGGGTAACTTTGAATCCACAATGATGTATTAAAACACTAAAATACAAACAATGCAATCGTCTTATTAAAACAAAAAGCCACTGGTTCTGAATAGAGCCATTTAAGATTAAGTCATATTTTAACTGCTTAAAAAAACATGCTTTCATGTTTGGCATCACTTACCAATAATAGTTTTGAAATGTCAACAAAACCATTTACTCATGTTAATCAACTTCAAACAACATGACAAGCAGAAAAATTACGTTCTTGTGTGTCTTAATCTTACGTCCTGTTTCTACTTGGGCTGTCATCATTTTATGCAGGTTGTTTTGAAGGACAAACAGATGAATTCTACAAGCAGCAGATTACAGATATTATTCTACATTTTCTGATGGGGTGCAGTCAAAGCTGGAACATTCGCCAAGATTAATCAGTGCAACTACCTTATCTGCTGCTGGTGCAGAGTGTATTAAAATGTATGAATAACTCAAAAACATCCACAAGATATTTTTCTTCCCGATACAAAAAAAAAAACAAAAAAAAACAAACAAAACAGTTCAATGTTTGGGGTTTTTCTGACTCTGCCCTGCTTCACTGTTTTCTCTTACCCTGCACACAGACATCTGATTGGTTGTCAACGTGCCAGTCTTATCAGAGCAGATGACAGATGTACAGCCAAGGGTCTCCACAGAGGGTAAACTGCGGACAATGGCATTTTTCTTGGCCATGCGGCGTGTTCCCAAAGCCAGGCATGTAGTGATGACAGCAGGAAGACCTAGACAAATAGAAACAAAGCCGCATGGAGAAGAAGGTGATTAAGACAAAGGTTGGGATAAAAGGTGTGATAAATAAAGACACTTTTCAATCTATAAAAATGAGAACTGGAGGTTATATGAGCAGAAACGCCAACAGCTCACCCTCAGGAATAGCAGCGACTGCCAGAGCCACTGCAATTTTGAAGTAGTAGACGGCACCCCGGATCCAGGAGCCTCCGTGAACCGGATCATTGAAGTGTCCAATATTGATGATCCAAACAGCAATGCAGATCAGTGAAATGACCTTGAAGCATCAAACACAAAGTTACGTTTTATGATAATATTAATCATTTTGAAATCAACGAGCTGGCATTATGAGTAAAACTCTTACCTTGGACAGCTGTTGTCCAAATTCATCCAGCTTCTGCTGTAGTGGTGTGCGCTCTTGCTCCGTTGATGCCATCTCATCACGGATTTTGCCGATCTCTGTATTGCCAGCGGTGGCAACTACAATCCCAACGGCCTTACCAGCAGCAATGTTAGTGCCCTGTGGAGGAGTAATGAAAGACATTGTACAAAACAAAACATTTGATTAAACTTTAAGGGATAGGGCTAAATCTAAGCTGACGGTGTTAAATATATGCAACACTATTCAATACAGTGAGATGGGAAGGCAATATTTGTCCTGAAATTAAAAATATATTTCTGCCTTCTTGGCAAGAAAATTATTTTTTACATGCATGCATTTCTACTAAATCAAAGTCTTCTCAAGGCTCTACTCTTTTGCAATTATGAATATAAATATATGTACAAGTGACTATACTGCTCTAAGGATCTGTCAGGTTTTTTTGACACCTAATTTTTTATTAGTTATTTATCATTTGTCAAACAGAACAAACAACAATTGGCATCAGATATCTGTCACAGTCTAGTAATAATGACAATTCAGGTTACAGTGATGAAATATCAGGTTATCCAGTTAAGTTTTTAGCACAGCAGTCCATATAACACCTCACAGGACCACAAGACAAACCACACATTAATTGTCTTTAAAGAGACCAATCCATTTGCCCCATCTTATTGTGTAAAGATCAGCCCTGCAGCCTCGGCACACATGTCAATCTCTCCATTTTATGAACTTCATCAACAAGTCTCAACCAGTCCTCCGGCACCGGTGTATCAAGTTGAAGTCATTTATGAGTGATTGCTTTTTTTGCTGCAGCACCAAAGATTTTTACAAGGTATCTATCATGTACTGTCAAATTATCAGGAAGATATCCCAACAACAGTAACAAGGTATTGTTTTATTACAATAGTGTTTTTCCATTCTACTTGCTCTTTTATTGTGTTTTATCATGACAAGTGCTTATGCTCCATATGTGTCTTTGTGTATTGTGTGTCCATGTAAATGTTGACTGCACCTGAGCTACCGCACCCTTTTTCCAATGTGGTTTCATACTGCAAATGGCAATAAACTGAACTAAACTGAAGGTGGGTTGCCGTAATTTAAAACCCAAAATTTTGTTCTATTTTTATTCCAACATCTTTCCAAAAAGTTGTAATTTTCATACAGGACCAAAAAATGTGGATATAGTTTGCCTGTGTCCCTGCAATCCCTCCTGCATGTAGAAGCATTTAAGTTCCTACAAAACTGTTTTGGCAATATAAAAAAACATACTAAAGTTTTCAAACTAAACAAGGATTTGTCACTTTTAAACTAAAAACTAAATTTAAAGAAGGATGCCTGAGAAAAAAGAATAATTATGAAGGGGGGCAATGATGATAACTGATATCTGTATTTATTGACGTGGCAAGAATAAATAAAGTTGAAAAGCCGTGCAGATTTAAAAAAAAAAAAAAAAAAAAAAAAGAAAAATGACATATGGTATCAATTGGTCTGGTAAATGACTCACAGAAAAGAGCATGTTCTTCTTGTCCTGGTTGACAGCACGTGGGTCCGGTACTGGGTCAGTATGTTTGATCACTGACACAGACTCTCCTGGAGGAAGACAAAACAATAAGATATGAGAGAGGAAAGCAGTGATAAGAGTTTCTGCACACGAGTGTAAAGTAGTAGCTGTAATGGTTGGATGACACTTTGGGCAGATATGTGTGGAAAAGGCTTTGCAGCTGACTGAGCAGCTCTGACAATTACCAAATACTGTGCTGCCACTGCTTTTCAAACCCTGTATCTGATGGTGTGCTTGCAGTGTGTGTAAATGAGTGTGTAATCAACTGTGCAAGGTCTGCACTGTTCTGATAGAGCAAGGCAGAGAGCATCTGACAGACAGTATGGCCATGAATGGGGAAGAGGAGAGGGGAGAAATAGCTGAAACACTAAAATAAATTCCCCTGGAATTTGCTACCAATTAAGGCAGTAGAGCAAGACAAGAGATTTAAGGCCTAGATTCACATAAACCTCTTCTCTTGCATTATCCATCTTTCCATATTTTCACCTTCTGATCTATTCTGTCTAAAGATTCATTTATTTACCTTTGCTTTTATCCCGACCACACTCACTCAATTTTGTTTTGGTAGCCATGCCTGCGAGGCATTAAGAGCATGTGCCTCAAAAGGGGTGGAAATTACTTAGTCGACCGCATCTGTCTAATCCAGAGGTCTTAAACTCATGTTAGTTCCGGGGCCATTTTCACCCCAGTATGACCTGAAGTGAGCTGGATCATTAATATAATAACATAATAATAGAATAAAAATAATGTCAGTTCCAAAAGTTGCACGTCTAACTTCTATTATTTATTTAAGAAGGCTTACAATTGTTGAAGTTGTTGTTTTTATTACTTCTTGTTTGTTATTTTCTCTACTGTTAGCACTTTGGGATTCACGGAATGTAATCATCATTATTATTATTATTATTATTTTTATGTTTTGGAGTGAAAAAAAGTAAAATTATATTATCAAAATGTTTATATCTACAAATTATTCTTTAAAAAATGGGAAAACATGATCAACTATGAACAAAATTAAATTATTAGAAAAATGCAATTTTTACAATTTATGCCATTATTTTGCCTCAGCTTCTCATTTTTACAAGTTCATAACTTACAGATCACAGTGGATCAACAAATACATAAAACATTTAGTAACAGGCAGAATATTGTTTAAATTACACTTAATTCTCTTAAGGCATTTGAAGCTGTTCATATTTGTTCAGGTTATTCACATTTAAAAAAAAAAAAAAAAAGGCTTGTCTGTAAATGTAAATATTTTTGTGTAATTTAATTTTTTTGACATTAAAACAAAGAAAAAATTGTGGTTTTTATTATTTATAGTTTATTATGATAGTATATTTACTGGTCTAACCTAATTTAGATTGAATTGACCTAAAATGATTTTAAAATTCTTGATTGTTAATATCTTCAGTGTAGTTTTTTTAATTTCACTAATTCATTCCGTGGGCCAGATTGGACCCTTTGGCGGGCTGGTTTTGGCCCTGAGCCGCATGTTTGAGACTCCCTAGTCTAATCCAAAGATCTGTCACAGAAGGAGGCTGAGATATTACCTACAAGCAATACATTCATTTACCCGCAATATGTAAATGTAAAAAATTCACAATTAGATGTACAAGGGTTACAGAGGGACCACAAGGCTCACACAAGGAGATGCATTTAACAGCAGATGGTTTTACCTGTGAGAATGGACTGGTCTACCCGCAGTGTGGTTGACTTGATAGAAGACAGCCTGATGTCTGCAGGCACTTTATCACCAACTGTGGACAGAAAAACAAAGCAGTGGCGACACTTAAGTACCCCGTCACAGTTTAACAGCGTCTATAAACATAACTGACAATCGGACGATGGATACTGTCTAGATCTTCATTAAATTGGTTTTGAGAAAGCACTAACACAGTTAATATATGATGGGGAAAAAGAAGTGCATTCTCAGGTTCAGGGTGATTATTTATTTACTAAAATAATTAATACAAAATTAAGTGTACTCATTCCAAACACAGGGCTGTGAAAGAGTCCTGTATTGTTATTTTTCGTCACTACATTTAAGAAGACAGACATAACTGAAAAGTAAAGAGAGACCAATTCAAGCTACATGTATTGAAACAAATTAAATAATCATCGTCACACGCAAACATTTAAGTTGTGGAAAAAAAAAACCTCTGCTTGACTCAAGCGATTTGGTGGAAAGAAGCTGAAGTTGTGCAAAAAATGATAAATGTTCCATCCAGCTCAAGCAACGATGTAAACAGATTGTTGCTCATTCTTTCCACTAACTTTAGCAACCCCCTAGTAAAACAAATGTAATGTAATGTAAATATACACCAAGTTCCAAAGAAGTGTTTCCCCTGCAAAAAGCTGATACGTACCATTAAAATCACTGACATTTAATAGCTTTGCTTAAAAGGGTATTAGTTTGACTACGGCTGGTTTCACAAGCAGTTTGGTCTCCTTTGAATAACGCTGCTGTTGAACCTTTCGGCTAAGTAGAGAAAAATATATATACTTAGACATGAGACCTTGTTCAGGTTTCACATGCAAATTTGCTCATCTCCAGAGTGGCCAAAACTGATTGCTGATGTTTTAATTAACTTCTACAGAGGTAATCACAATGAAAAACGATGTTATTTACCACACTGAAACATGATTTTGAGCTTACAGTGAGACATCCCACAGCTTGAAAGACTGCAGGTAAAAGCAATATAAAGGGATGACAGAGAGGCTCTTAAAGATCTCTCTGCGGACTGCAAGAAGTGGTGACAGACATGTAAACTAACCCTTGGGCCTTCACAGTGCCCCTCTGACTAAAGAGGAAGAGAAGGGGGAAGGAGCAGAGGAGAGAATGGGAAGAGGGCTGAGATGAGTCCGACAAAACACACGTCCAAAAATGGGAAAACTATTTTGATCGGTTGCAAACATGTGCTCCCGGACTGGGGGAGGAGGAATGATGAAAACTTATGTTTTAAGCAAAGGAGAACCCACTCTACATCATCTGGCCCAAAATAGAAACAGTATGACGTGTGTGTGCGTACACACTCTTCATTCATTCCCACCATTGTCGTGACCTTGAAACAGCTTATAGCTATTAAAGAACTAATACAAGGCCTTTTAACTGATAAAGAGACCAACAGAACAAACACATGGCTGCATAATTGGGTATTTAACCCAAAGAATACGAGTAACTTTCAAAATTATGTTATTACTCTGAACGGTGAAGTAGAACTCTTGTTAAGTGGTAATGCTCTTGGACTGTACCATTTGCACTACCAAATTTGGTCGTCCACTTGACCAGACACTGTCAAAACTACTTCATCATCACCTACCTATCTTCAAAATAGACTTTCCCTAAGAGACATGAGACGGTGAAGAAGAGGAACAATGATGGGGAGGGACATGAGGAAGACCAAGGACTGAGGCCACTGGATAAACTTGGAAAGCACTGTGGGAATTGGCTCCAAAAGTCAGCAAATGAAAAATTATAGCAAATTTGAAACTCGAAGTAATGGTGAAATATACTTGTAGAATTAAATGACAAGATAGTAGGTGAAAAAAAGCAGAAAATCCACTTTGAATGGGGGTGAGAGTAAATAAGTTCTACTTCTCACTCGATTTCAGGTTACTAGGATTGAGTTTTAATAGTCAATTGCCATAAATATATATTCATGTATTATGTATATGTGTACACAATGTTTACAACCAATGTATATTTCTCGATGTATATTTCTGTGCATATTGTTTGTGTAAAATTCTCTATGTATATTGTATTTACAGCAAATTTTTTATGTAAATCTGTGTACATATAATGAAATGTATAAACTAGAGCTGCACACTATATTGTTTGAGCATCATCATCGCAATGTACGTGTATGCAATAGTCACTTCGCAGATTCTGCAATGTAGGAGGTAAATGAACTCAACATGTTCTCGTCTAATTTCAATGGTACCTGACACATGAGCACAGCACCAATCACAATCATTCAGTTTGCTGAAGCTGACTACACCCCTGCACACGGAGTGACTCGCTGGCAACAACAACATTGAGAAATGAACAACGAACAAGAGAAAACCACTGAAAATAAGGAAGCAAATCAAAAAATGAGAAAATCACCGAAAATGAAGAAAATTACAGAAAACAAAGAAAATCTCCAAAAATGAAGAAGAAAATTACTGAAAACAAAGAAGAAAATCACAAAAAAAAGAAAATCACTGAAAACAAATTAGAAAAATCACAAAGAAGAAATTCACCAAAAACAAAGTAAAAAAAATCGCAATTCTATCGCACGGTTAATAAAATCGGAATGTCAGTTTTTTTCAATATCGTGCAGCCCTAGTATATACTAAGTATTGCACATGGAGTGCACAAGTTAGAAATAATAAAATTAAATGAAAAATTAAATTAAGCATTATTGTAGCAAAATGTTGAAGGATTTTAAATGTTTGTTTAAATGTTTTTTTTCCTCGTGGTCTTATCTTTTGTCCGTCTCCTGTCTTAAGCCTTTCCTTTTATCAGACACATGTTCTTCAGCTCACATTTCTCTGGGAAAGAAACAACACCCTCTGGGATAAGAGGGTGAGGACCTTTCCTTCTCTTGTATGAACAAAGTATATTATCTATGTTATCTGTTCCCTTGAGTGAAGCACGACAGACTGCATATACTTGAGGCAACAACAGCAGCAGCTTTTGAAAAAACAAGGCCTTTTCATATCCTATGCCAAGACTTCCGACCTTTCACCCCTTCTCCTGTCCATGTGTTAGCACCCAAACCAGCTCCAACATCCTCAACTGTGTTAACTATAGAGGGAAATAAAAATAACAGTACCAAAATAAAAATATTCCATTTGGACTTGTGCAAAAACAGTCATTAATTCATCATGGGGGGTCCAGTGGAACTTTAGATTTCACAGGGGGGTTGTATATTTTTTCTATCAATGACACAGGCTCCCTGACAAGCTAGCATGCAAGCTTATGGCCTTCTGGGAGATCTCATGGAGTCCTCCGGCACTCTGGGGACTCGTGTCTTGGGGAATAAAAAGATCACAAGACCAAACCTTGCGTCAAAAATCGGTGCTTTACATAATGTGTGCTGCAATAATCAAGCAATGGTGGTCACTAGGGCTGCATGGTATTGGCAAAATTTGCGATGTGAGATATGGGTGTAAAGCACTGCGATAATGATAATACTGCGATATTTGTCGTTCACCTAAAGGAAATACCAATTTCATCTAAGAAAAATGTTCCTTAATAATGTCAAAATGAGCCAATTGTTTGTATGCTGGCTCAATTATTTACAGTACTACTACAAATAGTGACAATATTCTGTGGTAGAACCTGGTGATGCTGTTATCATAAACCTTCAACACAAACACAGTCAAATATTTGGTCATTTTATTCACATATAACAATGTGTAAAAGTGCCAGAGTACCGCCATGGAAGAGCTTTAACTAAACATTCGATTACTTGTCTGGTAAATATGGCATTTAAAATATAAGTGTTCAAGCCTGACAAACTTGTGCTCTCAAAATATTCACATTTTTTCAACATTAATAACATGTAAACTTTCATTTATCCAGCAGCAGTAGCAATTACTCAGTTTATAGACAAGAAAAACTACCATGTTAGAGTGGTAGAGACAACCACTCTGGTACCCCATGGTGCGTAAAACAAAGTTAATGAAAAAAATAAATAATTGCACGTCTTTGCAATATGAATATTGCACACCCCGTTATTGCGATATAGATATTTTTTTATATATTGTGCAGCCCTACTGTACACCTTTGGTAAATTGCGTTAAAAAGCGGTGAATGGCATAAAACAAGCAGTCGTGGTAAATGGAGTAGACATGCAGCGGAGGGCAGGGAGAGACGAAGAGGTTGGGTGATGACAATAGACAGACTATCCTACTTTCTCTAAACACAAGAGAGGAAAGAGTGGCCATCTGGAGCACAAATTATTTGTCGAATCGAATCTGTAACCTTTCTAAACATCACATCCTGTCTTACCATCTCCTCCCCCAGGAAGGACAACATTAAAGGGGTGAAAACTATCCTTAGACTGAGGTTAAGATAAAAACTGCCAACCGGGCAAACCAGCCGTCATCGGTCTCCCATTTAAAGCACATCCCGGTTACACAGAGATGGCAGCAGGGAATGAAAGTAAGCAGGAAGGATGAATATTAATATAATTCCAAATCCAGCCCGACAAAGGTTCCGATCTGGCCCACAGGATGCAAGTGACACTGAAGACGTTAATAGTGCAATGTTGGCCATTTTAATTTTTTTTTTAACTTCCCTTTCTATGTATGTATTAAAATGATGTATGTGCTATTTTAGTGATGGATCCCAGGAAGACTACCGTAGTTGTTACCTTGGTAGCAACTAACGGGTGTCCTTTTTAAACAAATCAACAATAAAGGTTTTCCGAATCCTTTTAGTTCAGGTTCCACTAACAGACCAGTGTGACCTACAGTAAAATAATAACACAATAACCTATAAACAATGTCAACTACAAATTTTCTTCTGGAAGAATTGTGAAAAAAAATCCAAGTAAAAAAATAACATTACACTATGAAAATATTTACATTTACAAACTATCCTTTCACAATAAAATGCAAGTAAAAAATAAATTTAAAAAAATATGAACAACCTGAAATGTGCAATTTTGTTTTGTTTTGTTTTATTCATTTATTTTGAACAGAAAAAAGAAAACATTTTTACATGTGCAATAACCAATAGATACATTAATAAATAAAGACGATCGACAATATAGCAATTGTGATTAATTTTAACCATATTCTGCCTGTTACCACACGTTTGTGTAAATGCACATGTATAAATAAAAAGCTGAGGCATGATATTGTCAAAATTGCAGTAATTTTTCTAATGAATTGTTTTTCAGGTTATTCACATCTTTTTTTTAATAAAATGTCAATATTTTCATAATTTAATAAAGTCTTTTTGTACTAAAACAGGAAAAACTTAGAGTTGTCATTATTTCTAGATTATCATGTCATTATTTCACTGGTCTGGCCCACTTGAGCTCAAATTGGGCTAAATGCGGTCCCTGAACCTAAATGAGTTTGAGACCCCTGCCTTATACACAGATTGCTGATGCAACAATCGCTAACAGAGTGAGTGATTTCACTGATACACAATTATGCAGTCAAACAAAAGCTAGTCACAAGAGCACTAATAGCACAAAGCAGAACAACAGTTTGGGATGTTAATCCACACATGACATTTGTATATTCAATTACCAAACATTACATTAACCACTCATCTGCAGGATACAGAGCCATAATACTTAAGAGACAAATTAAAAGACACGTAAGGCACAACTGAAGATGAAGAAATGTCACGTTATAAAATACCTGTGGAGCGCATCGAAGCTTACCACAGCCGGGCGACTGTTATGATAACAGACTACTGTTATCAACTGATGTGACAACGGTTCTGAACACCAAACATCTCAGTGAGGAGGTTATTTTCAGGGAAATGATGACAGGTGATTGAAGATGGTGAGGTGATGTTTTCCATTTGAAAACATGTTGTACGACGATGTCGTCATGGCACATGTGTCATCTGTGGCTGTGAGACAGGTAGTTAGGTGTAGGACTGCACGATATTAGAAAAAAAACTGCAAAAACTTGTGATTTTTTTAACCCTGTGATATATATTGTGATTTTCTTCATTTTTTGGTGATTTTCTTCTTTGTTTTCGGTGATTTTAACTGCTTTTGTTCCCCATTTTCTTCATTTTTTCTGATTTTCTTAGTTTTTGGTGATTTTCTTCTTCATTTTCAGTGATATTCTTCTTTGTTTTTGGTGATTTTTTTCTTGTTAATTGCTCTTTTTTTAAAATGTTATTACCAGCTACTGTGTGTCAGGTACCCTCGAAATTAGATAAAACACATTGAGTTCATTTCCCTCCTACATTGCAGGATCTGCGATATGACTTATTGTGCACATGTACATTGCAATGACGATGCTCATACAATATATTGTGCAGCTCTGGTTAGGTGCATTGTGTAGAGTAAAGGCTACAGATTTTTAGTGGAGGAAAAGTGTATGCATGTGATTATATGTGTTGAAGAATGGGCCTAACCTCGATGTACACACACAACAGCACTGTAGAGACCAACTGCCATTGTAAATCACAGTAACACTGATATTCAATAACAATAGGTCTGACAAAGCATCTTAGCTTCTGATGGCAAAATGATTACAGCTCAACATCTAAAAGTTTTCAAAGGACATAAACCATATGCCTGCTTTGACAAGACACTTAAGGGCCTGGCATCGCACTCATATATCAACAACCCTCACACTGCAGCTATGCTCGACTGGTACACCAAATGGTTTCCTTGCCTTTAGACTTCCAAGTACGTACACGCAAGCTTCAGCGCTGAAAATTAATGAGAGCACTTCTTTTCCAGTAGGTACTACTTACTTCACTTTGTGATAGAGATCCACGTTGTCCTGCCACAACCCAAACCGCTTCTTCAACCTAGTGTTAATTATTTGGAGAGGCCAATCTCTCAGGACCAAATTTATGCAAACAGCTTGCTACGGCAGGCAGTAAATCACATGGCTCTCACTGTTTACATAAAGCATGCACACAGCCTCGTTGGATGCAGCTCTTGTCCTACTAAAACAGCAACACTGACAGGTTGATCTATGCAGTTGTTTTTTACATTACAATAACTGCACTAAGATAGTCAAATAGAAATGTACTAACTCAGAAAGACAAACAACTGAAGTGTGAAGCGCTGCAAGATCTTTCATCATTTCTAGTTGAGTTCTAGTAGTCAACCCATTATATTAGTAATTAATGCCAAGATAATTGAAAATTTAAAAAAAATAATAACAGTCTAATCCTAGATATTGCTGGGTTCCACTGTGTGCACCAACACTGCTGAATGCATTTTATGATTTGTCTTTACAACTGCAGAAATTTACATCACATTTTAAAATATGTGTACTGCAGAAACGGCACAAAATAGAAAAAAATATACACCATAAAGATAAACACTATGAAGTTTAATTTAATTTTAACCATTTTCTCTCTCATTTGTTCATTATCACATTTCTGTATTTTAGCACGTTAAAAAAAAATTCTGATAACTGCCATGCTCTTTAAATAAGCTGCATCCCCCACTGAAAACCCTCATAAGTGGACAATAACTAGTGAGTTTCCATATTTAACCTTTGCTGGGAACTAGGACTATGTAATGGGAGGGAACATAATTAATAAGGGATGAGAGAATGAGTCATTGACAGTGAGAATAAAAAACAGTACGCAGAGACATAGAAGGTAAAAACATAAGTTGTTTGCTGGTTGTTAAACTTGACCAAGAAAAGGCATGCCGGAACAGATTTACTCTTGTGTTATGCAACAGCTTTACGTCCTTTTCTGTACCGTAATTATGGAATTATCAAGGGAGACGAACAGGATGTGTATCAGCTGCAGCTTTGTATTTGTTTAAAACAGTGTAAGGAGCATATCACAACATTATTGAGGTCATCAAACAAGTCAAGCCTTTTCCTATCATCTCAGTGATGATAAAACTATTTAAAAATACTAATCTTAATCAACTATATTACTACATTACAAAATATAGCTTTAACAGTTTATCACTAATATAGTATTTTGGTGGAAACAGCCATTAATCTGTACTGTGTATTATATCAGCAGTGGAAAGAAAATGTCGAGTACATTCTACGCCAAATGTGATCTGAAATATGTGATTTGATGTTGCCCATTCAGGAAAAACTGACTGAAAATTATTAATCTACAATGAATTTCAAATAGAAATTTCTTCAAACTGAATGTCTTTCTAATGATACAGGCCCCTTCCTGATTCTAATCAGTTCTTTAGATAGTCTAACACTAAACTAGAAAAGCACTTGGGGAGCGCAGACCTCCGCCAACCATGATAGTTCCCCCCATATTGTGATTCACACCGAAGTAATAATCCTACATTTATTTGTATCAGTGCCCTGACTGTTTTTTCACTCCCAAAATCTAATCGATTGTTCCTTGTATCATTTCCATTATGTCCTGAAAATTTCCTCAAAATCTGTCCAGTAGTTTTCGCACAAAGTTGCTAACAGACAGACAGACAAACAGACAGACTGCCCCGGTACCTGGCCCCTCCCCCTTCCTCACACACACAGCTCAGTGAAGTGCAGGTAGCCCCGCCCACACCCTCATGAAGGAGAGGACGTGACTCACACTATTCAAACAAATTAGTGCATTTGGACAGGAGTAAAATGTCGTATCACTCCCAAAATCTAACTGATTGTTCCTCATGTCATTTTCATTTCCTGAAAATTTCATCAAAATTCATCCTGTAGTTTTTGCGTAAAGTTGCTAACAGACAACTCAACAGACAAACAGACAAACGCTGGCAAAAACATAACCTCCTTAGCGGAGGTAATTAAAATTCTATCTGAACACAAGGAGATTATTTTTCATCTTACCTGCTACCTCCACAATATCACCAGGCACAATGTCCCTGGCCTTGATTCTCTGGACACTCTTTCTGTCTTGGCGGTACACCTTCCCCATCTCTGGCTCATACTCTTTTAATGCTTCAATGGCATTTTCTGCATTTCGTTCCTGAAGAAAGAATAAAGCCATGAAACAAACATGATACAAGGACCGAATAGGGGGAAAAAAGTGTTTTCTTATACATGGTTATTAATACATTTAGAAATGACTCGGTTTATTCCATCTAATCTTAAAGTATGCAAAGCATTAAAATAATAAACAGCATAAAGTGATAAGTGGTTTAGGAAAAAGAGCACAGTTGTGTTATGTAAATATTTAGTGTTTAAAGCATTAGTTTTATTATTCGGTAAAACATTACATATCCAATTTAAGTACAAGAATTTTCCTACCTCATGGTTACATCAAAGTTATCTAAAACCTTTTCTCACTTTTCTCATCTCTGCTCGCCAAGTCACTTGCCAATCATTACACACTTTTCTGTTGGTGCTCACTTTCCTCGTCTGATTGGTTTCAGGCTAGACAGCGTTCTAGTGGCAGCTCCATGTCTGGCAGGCATGCAGCACTCAACTATACACAGTAAGACAGAGTACATAACCCCAGGATATCACGGTCTTTTGTCAAGGATACCAAAAGGCACACAAGCTTTAAAACTGGGGATATAAGACTTAAAATGGCTGCCAGGAAAGGTGGGGGAGTAGGAGCTTAAATGAAGCTAAAAAAGGAAACGTAACATCAATCTCTTCAAGAGTTAAAACTGTGTTACATTCAAAAACAAGGACCATTAACAATAATAGAAAAACACATCAGCAAATACAGCCTCTTCTTCCTTTTTAATATTTATAGGCTTCGCTTATGTAAACAAGTGATGCCAGCTACAACAAACCCATCCCCTTGTGTGTATTTTGCCCGTTATAAGTAAATGGGAAGATTTTTTTTTTTTTTTAAATCATTAAAAAATTTAACTTTGTCCTATCTTTCCCAAAATGTAATGACATCTATTCTGGGTCACTGGCAAACTACAAACCCAGTTAGGTCTGAATTGAACCAATTGTTTTGTTGCTCAAGTGTTAACAGACAAACAAACCGAACCAAAAATAAAACCCCTTGCCTCCTGTTCAGGGGGCGGGGTAATAAAGGCAACCAAGCAGCCCCTTCACATCTTCCAGTTTACACAAGCAACAGCAGGAACAGATAGATACTCATTCAAGACATTTTACAGACCCACAAAAACTACAGAGTACTGACCAGAAAAAAAGATGTCATGCTTCAAAAATATCCACTGATGGGAACACACTGTGAATACTGTGGTTATGCACAGTATAAAGCTACTTGACAGGTAATAAAGACATCATAATACTGATTGAAAATCCAATTTTAGACATCCCAAGAAAACAACGAATCAAATGTGTCCAGGTCTGCTGCTTGGCATCATTAATCAGACACCATCTCACACACACACACACACACACACACACACTATATATCACAACTGACTTCAGGGTAACACGCTGTTTTCAAAGTCTGATTTTGACTGGGAAAAGGTTTTTCTTTGTGTCCAGGCCTGGAGTGTTGTTGTCTGCCTATAATTAAGGTGTATGTTGACAAATCAATACTGTATCATAAAAAAACTGACCTCATAAACCTAAACAAAACATATTTCAACAGGGGAATAAAGGCATCACATCACTCATCCATTGGGCTCATTTACACAATAGGAAATTTGATGGAGCACATTAACTTCTGGTTTGCTAAAAATTCCAGACTTATTGTAATATAAACTTACCTGCCAGACTCCTACAATGGCATTGGCTATGAGAATAAGTAGGATAACAAAAGGCTCCACAAAGGCTGTAACTGTTTCTTCACCCTCTTCAAACCAGGCCAGGACCTAGACACACACACACACACACAAAAAAAAGGAGAAGTGAGTATATTGGAAATGATGATTAAGTGTGAGACATTAAACACATTACAAAGCACCACATTAAAATTCAATTTGGTAGTGTTACATAATTTTAATACAATTTGGCCAGAGTCAGCACTTAACGATTTGGCAGTCTGAGGCTTGGTGGCACACTGTTCTTCTTCATGAGTTAAACGTTTACAGGTTAAATATTGGTATTGTGGCAGAGAATTTCCACGGAAGTCCCTGAATGTGAGAGCAGGCATTTAACAAATCACCACAATGTGTAATAGATCAAAATCTGTTTTATGTGACCAACCACCTTGCGTCATTCCATAGACTGGAACAACAGAAGGTGGAAATGTCAAGGTTTTTTTTAGCCAATTGTTTTATTTGGTTGCTTAAGAAAAGGCTGGCTGTGCTCTAACTACAATTTAGCTTTAGGGTTACCCTGCCCCATCACCTGTGTAACACTGTGTAACACACAACCACAAAACATTTGCTGCAATTGGCACATTTTTGGAACTTGTTATAACTTTGTACATTACAATTACTTAAGTGTTTCACTTTTACATAACAATATTAAGAACCTACAACTTATTTAATAATCCATAATGCAATCAAGCCACATTCTGCGAGTACTACAGAAACTGGGCCAAGTGAGTCGGAAAGTCATGTTGGAGAGCGTAGTAACCACTTTTTCCTCTTTTAGGAATCTGTGCCAGCAATGAAGTGTGTCAGAGCCAATTGGCCCCCAACGTCCTACACCAACCCATTTAGAGAGGCCAATCAAATGTACTATTCAATTCATTCAGTCAAAGATGTACATTTAGCACTGACTGGATAAGGTCTAACAACACAATACATTTACATAAGTGTAAACATTGCTTTTGTGCTTCAAAGGCTTGCATACACTCTGATTTATAAGCTTTGTAAGCAGAGTTGGATGTCTTCACAATGCTGTGATGACCAATGACATTCTCAACAAGTGGGCTAACAGCCAACAGTGTAGTGGAAACAGAGCTGCAGACAATGAACCTAACACTATGTCACACAAAAACCCAGGCTTGTCATTCATTCAACAGTGACAAGTACACGAGCATTACAAATGAAGACTCTGCAGTGCTGTCATTCCACACCTGAATAGATACTACCTAATGCTAATGACTGAAGTTTGTAGATACTATGAGTGTATTGGCATGTTGCCAATAGAAATACTATCACAGAAATAAATGACCTATAATGCTGCGTATCAGCTGATCATATTAATCAAAATCATTCAGTCACACCATTTGCTCCAGGACATATCTTTTTCATTATCACTTTCAGTCAATAGCTTCTTGAATACTCATCTAAACTAACAAAAGTTCCATTCAATGAGAATGCAGACTCTGGCCACCATTCCTCTCCACTGAACGGTTCCACTAAATGTATCACAAAAATGTTTTTCATAAACTTTCTAAGCGAAGTGCTGTTAATAAAAAAAGTAAAGCCTACTGATGTCATCATGACTTAAAGAAAAGCTATACTGAATACATTTCTGTATTTCTTGTGTGAGGAAATAAAGTACATTATTGTATTTAATGTCTTGGCACAATCCTCCAGCAACTCTATCTTTACTCAACTTTATTTTAAAGTTGGTGTTTAACATACCATCTTCTAAATGTCACAACATGCAGAGTGTAAGTAATAGTGCCACTACTAGATTGTTGGAAAAAAAAAAAAAACAGTAAAGGAAGTGTTGCACTTGAGTGTATTCAACGATGGGGATCAGATATGACTTACTCATCTTTTTGTTCTAAATAAACTCATCTTTATTGTATGTGCGATGAGTAAAAGGTACAAAATATTATACTACAAAACATGTGTGATACTTACAAAAGATATGCAAGCAGCGAGTAAAAGAATCCTCACAAGCAAGTCTTCAAACTGTTCAACGACCAGCTCCCAAAGGGATTTACCTAGGAGAAAAAGATTTTATTCAAAAAAAGTGTGAATGTTTTACTTTCACTTAACCGATAAGGACCCAATGTGACATTTGAGGCACTTCCCAAATTATTTTTTCTCCATTTTTAACCGTACTCAAGTTATCACCATTTATTGTAATATTATCTTCTGTATTTGTCTGTTGTTTTTTTTTCACTGAAATCAAGAATTTTCAAACATTTATTAATCATGTACGTGTTCAGAAAAGTTTAGAGTAAGGTTGAGGAATATTTTATCAAAAACAGAGAAAACTGAGGAAAAAGTTACTTTTTCAGCAAAATCTGTCATTAACTGAACATAAACCCAGTGTATCATTGATCCAACTCCATGGGTTTTACTGGTGAATCAATGTTGTTGAAGACAGTAACTACTGAGCCTCTGAACGTCCAAACAGGCCATATGTGAGGACCACGAAATGATGACGAACTGCATTTTACAACAATTATTTACGTGTATTAGTAGATCAACAAGGATTAAACATGTTATATCAGTAGATCACTTTGGTAGATGTTTGGGTCTTTGTGGGTTAAAAAAAAAAGGATAAATATAGAGAAAATGTCATTTGGGAACTGACACAAAAGTAGTTTATGGGTTAAAAGAAAATCATTAATTGAAAATGTAACCAACTCACCCTCCTCAGCTGGCAACTCTGAAGATCATCCCATTCAGACAGAGACAAAAAAAAAGACAAACAGTACACCAAACAGTTAGATACACAATAACAACAAATGACCTTAACGGTAATCAATTGAAATCAATAGATAAACGTGTTACAAATGACGTGTGGCTTGCTCAATCAGCTATTTCTAGCATTTCACCATATGTAACGTTGTGTCAACCTTCATTTTTGTCCTGAATGTCGCCTGTTGTAAAAACCGGTAGCCATTGGCCATACGTGACTCAGAGACTCTTTGCTTATGTTTGAACAGAAAAAAAATAACGTCAACACACTCCTTACCATTGGGTCCGTATCGTTCCCTTTGTTTCCTCACTTGTTCTAAACTCAACCCCGTGCTCTCATTGACGTTAAAAAAGCTGTAAACTTCATCCACCGTCTTCGTGTGAGCGTTGTCCATGGTGAACGGCCACTTGAGGACACCGCTTGTTTCGCCTTTCTGCTCCCAAAACTCAAGCCGTCAACGGGTTGCCTGTTAGCGTGTTGTCACTCCGGCACTTGAATCAAAAACACTTAAATTTACACTCACGGGCGCCTCCGGGTTAACTGTGACCGGGGTAATAGGCTATAAACACAGGTCAGCGCGGCGTGCAGGTGCCTGGCGAGTGGACGAATTAGCGGCTCGTAAGCTAGCAACTAAGCTAACAGGCTAAAGCTAAGCTAACTGTTGGTGGTTAAGGGGGTCCTCTTGGCTTCAATTCGCCGGCTGTGCTCCACTAGCTTTCCCGTGCGACTCTAAATAATAATAATACAAAAAAAATCATATCAACATTGTAGCTACGACGGAATGTAGTTAAACGTATTCCTCGTCTAATAAAACAGCGGGATCCAGATGAAAACAGTCCAAATGGATGATTTAGACATGTGGTTTAGAGGCAGCTTCGCCCGCTCTGCCTGTGTGTTGCGGAATCGCCAGCGTCGGTTCTCGATGGCACCAATCGCGTTTGTCCGCTGCAGCTCTCGCGTGCGTCGAATGCGGCGTTCAGTGTCCGCATGTGGAATCCGCTCATTGGTCGGACACACCGGAAGTCACTCTCTCACGCTCTCTGCTCTCTCTCCCCCTCCACGACGACGGTGCGGAGTCATGACAGTTTAGTAGTCGACGTAAATCCACTGGTTAGGGTTTCCACACCACGGTTTTTTATTTCACTACTACTCGACAAATTGTCAAAAACTAAGACAGTACTATCTTTATTTCCCCGTTAGCTTAGATAACACAGTAGGACAGGGCTTTTTATTTGTAATCTGGAGAATATTATTTATTATCAGCCTTGTTTGCGATAGGCCTGTGTTTCCCCAAATCTATTTTGAAATAGTTAAAGGAGTTTACTGAAGTTGTATTAACCCTTTAAGGACTA
>JAPTGZ010000005.1:4876689-4892718 GCA_029814645.1 Fowleria isostigma | reverse complement strand
CTGGGATAGGCTCCATGCGACCCCCGTGACCCTAATGAGGATAAAGCGGGTTAGGAAAATGAATGAATGAATGAATGGTTTTAAACGCTCATTTTTACACCAAGCTAACTTTAACACAACACACAGAACACAAATATACCCAATCAAGAGGAAAAACACCAATATAACACAGCAGATTATACACCAAAATGAAAGAATAAACATATCATTATGTCTACACAATGTACATAAATATAAACAGTAATTCACTAATAATATACAACCCTAGTAACCCAAAAGGAAGTGAGAAGTAAAATATATTTACGACCACCCCTAGTTTCACTACTTAAACTTATATGGTTGTAATTATGCCAAGGAAATTGGTAGTAAACATAGATTGGTACAGGGGTTCCCAAACTTTTAAACTCAAAACCCCCAAAATAACGGTTTCAGAGACTGGGGACCCCCACTATCCCCAAAGTGACTGAAACATAAAAAATATGCGCACAGGAGTCATACACTAAAAGATGTATCCAAACACAGATATCACAATACAAAAGAACAGAACAGCCTGACGACCATGATACGATTTATAAATGATACTGTGACAAATATGCCCCATTGCTGTATGGGTACTCATTGTGTTTTATTTCATGTGCAAGGATTCAAGGAGGGGCTTATGTTAATGTTTATTTAGGTTAATGTGTCTGTTTTGCAACATTTATTGTCCTTTTTTATGTTTATTTTTATTAATGTGACACCATTAGTCAAACATGTAGGACAAACAATATCTTAGTTGTCCATTTTCTATTATTCTAACTTTTGCCCTAATAGAATAAAAGCATCTCCTGTGCTCCATAAGACCTGATAAACAAAAGACATCCTTTCTTCAATCTTTAAGTGCCACAATATTGTCCTTAATCTGTTGCAATCATCTCAGAGGTCACAATAAGAGGATTCTGACAATCAACTCGCGGGTGGTCCTGACCCCCTTTTTGGGAACCCCTGCATTAGTACACCAAAACTAACTTTTAACACAACATACAGAGCACAAATGTACCCAAAAAGAGAAAACAATACTAATCAAACACAACAAATTATACACCAAAATAAATAATGTAAAAAATGTAAATAAATGTAGTATATTTTGTACCCTGAACTTTTTTTTCCTTTTAGGAGGACCCCAGGAAGACTAGCCTGTCATTTTTGTGTCAGTTAATGGGGATTCTCAATAAACGATACATGAATAAACAGGCCTCTATTGCATGTAATCTTCACTGCATAGATGGACATATTGTGGTAGCATTCTGGCTGTCATTGCTTCTTCTTCCATTTCATTTACTCGTTTTGCTAAATGTCCTATGATGGTTAGAAGGTGGACAGCACTGTGACTAAAAAAAAAAAAAAAAAGGACTTTAGACTGGCTTTAGACCAGTTGCTTGGAAACAATCAGTGATGGACAGTTAGGTACCCCAGGTGAGGAATGACCTTCTGTGTCCTGTGTGTGTGTGTCTGCTGCTAAAAGGCCACAGCTGTCTCCCAGGACACTATCCCTATGGCAACAATTGTGTACTGCCACCAGCTGGCCCTTTGAAATGATAGTCCTGATGATGATATGGGCTGCCCTGGTGTGAGGAGGGACAACGACTAATCAATAACCCTTAATAGTGGAGCTGTCTGGGCCAACTCAGTAATTTCCATTTTTACCCCCTCTAATCAAAGGAAACAAACCAGCGATAATAATAGTCCGATGCAATGTAACACAATTCTGCTAGAACAATATGGATATTCACAAAAGTCACATTATTTTGACACAAAAGCCTTCATTCACAGCTGATATTAGGGGTTATGTTTAGGCGGAAGTTTTCTGTTGTTTACTTAATTGAATTTAACAGTGTTCTTTTAGATAGCTCCAGCTGTCTCTGTAACTACATTATTGTCTTTTTTCTCTGTCCATTCCCTGTCTGTATCTTTGATTTTAAACTACTAAAAATTAAAACAAAAAACAAACCAAAAAAAAAAAAAAAAATTAAAAAATGTCAAAACAGAACTCAGTAAGTACTAGCTTTTAACCTTTGTGTGTATTTAATGTCCAATTATTGCTACTGGTACAACCCTAAAGTTGTCTTAACCCTCCATTTTTTTATGTTTTTTTTTTTAATTACCCATGATTCCTCACTTGCTGTTGTCCTTCTTTACTTGAGGTTAAAACCCTCTCTTTAATATCAAAAATATGACATTTGTTGTTTCAACTTCATCAGTTCATATAGATAAGGTAAAGTTTCTCACTTTTTAGCAAAACTTGTATAATTTTCCTGGTCCAATGTGAGAGGAAACCAGACTTTTGCACCTGCTCTGGACATTGTTTATGAGCTACAGAAAATATGCAGTTGTGCTCATAAGTTTACATACCCTAGCAGAATTTGGGATTTTTTTCTGGCCATTTTTTTAGAGAATATAAATGATAATACAAAAATGTTTCTTTCACTCATGGTTAGTGGTTGGATGAAGCCATTTATTATCAAACAAATGTGTTTGCTCTTTTTAAATCATATAGACAACAGAAACTATCCAAATGACCTCGATCAAAAGTTCACATACCCTAGTTCTTAATCCTCTGTATTGGCCCCGCCTCTTTAACTTCAATGACAGTTTTAAGTGTTTTGTGGTCGTTGCGGATGAGGCACTTTACCATCTGAGAAAATTACATGCCTCATTCATCAGTGACAGCTTCAAGTCTTTTGTGGTCATTGTGGATGAGGCACTTTATTTTCTCAGATGGTAGAGCTGCCCGTTCTTCTTGGAAAAAGCCCCCAGTTCCTTTAAATTCTTGGGTTTTCTTGCATGAACTGCACGTTTGAGACCTTCCCAAAGTGTCTTAATGATATTGAGGTCAGGAGACTGAGATGGACACTCCAGAACCTTCACTTTATTCTGCTGCAGCCAATGACAGATTGACTTGGCCTGGTGTTTTGGGTCATGTTGGAACATCCAAGACCGCCCCATGAGCAGCTTCCGGGCTGATGAGTTTTGATCAAGTTCTCTGTGCCTTTGTAGCTCACACATCGCCAAAACATCAATGATCCACCCTTGGGTTTCACAGTAGGAATGGTGTAACTTTCATCATAGGCCTTGTTGACTCCTCTCCAAATGTACTGTTTATGGTTGTGGCCTAAAACTTAAATTTTGGTCTCATCTCCCCAAATAATCTCGTTCCAGAAGTTTTGAGGCTTGTCTCTGTGCTGTTTGTCATATGGTAAGTGTTCTGGTTTGTCACACTTTCGTAGTAAAGGCTTTCTTCTGGCGACTAGACCATGCAGCCCATTTTTATTTAAGTGTATTCTTATTGCATCTTGAAACAGCCACACCACTTTTTTTTTCAGAGACTCTTTTATGTCAGCTCAAGTCATCTGTGTATTTTTCTTTGCATCCCGAACAGTTTTCCTGGCGGTTGTGGCTGAAATTTTTGTTGGTCTACCTGATGAGATGAGATGAGATGAGATGAGATGAGATGAGATGAGATGAGATGAGATGAGATGAGATGAGATGAGATGAGATTAGATAGAACTTTATTGATCCTTTGGGCAGAGTCCTCAGGAAATTGGGATTCCAAAAGCAGCACAAACACAGAATATACACACAAGAAATACCACAAGAAAATAAGCAATACAATAACATAACTATAAAAAATCTATAAAAACAGTAGTGAACACCTCCGCATTGCACATTGGAAACTAGTAGCAGAAACAAGTGGCAAAGTAGTAGGTGTTCATATTTTTGTTATTTAACCAGTGTTCGTGGCTTTGGCAGATCCCGGTGCATTTGAGGATTTTTAATTCAACATAATCAGACAATTTTATGTGAAAATACTCAACAGACGTTTACTTCATCTGAATTGCAAGTGATATAAAAAGCATACTTGTTTAATATTTTCTTTTGCCTTTGTTAGGTTATATTTATGAATTAAAGTGGTACTTGTTTTTAGTTTGTTTTTAAAATAAAATGTAAAATAATAAATGTAAATAATAAAATGTAATATAGAGGAGAAAATTCATTAAAAAAACCAATTACTCATTAATTTTTCATTCAATTTTCTTTTAATAAAGAATGAAAACTGGTCCCACAGACCCAAACACTATACAAGTGTTAAAAGAAATGTGCAGAAAGGGTAAACAACAAAAAAAACCATTAACTTTTTCTCTCGTAACATGATCAAAGCTGATCAAATGATCATGTCATGCTTTGTAGGTTTTGTTTACAGGTCCGTTTTCTTCTGTCTATTCCTGTCTGATGCATCTTAATATTTTTCTCTTCTCTTTTGCTTTCCTCAAACCCCTTGTTATCCCCTACTCCTCAGATTTTCTTCTCCAAATGCCAAGGCTTCTTCTTCAATCACTTCTCACTCTCTTTATATATATTTTCCCATGGTTCTCACCTTCCCTTTTCACTTCTTTTCCTAACCTCCTCCATGGCCACACCCAGGCAAAGGGGGTTGTCTGAGGTCACTACTCCCAGTTGTGCAGCTTCATGTCTGCAGTAATCTAAGCAGATTTGATGTATATCAGTGAAAGCCATGCCAGCCTGTAATTACATTTCAAACATGTTCTGAGCATTCATTATAGGCAGAAAATTTCAAAATTACTTTTATTCCCGATAGTGAGTGGGCCATATTTTAATCATAACACTAATGTAAGTTCTGTTTATGATGCTCATTATTCAAGAGCATTTACATACTCCTTTGTATGTGGTGCAATCATAGATTCCAGGAGGCTAAAAATATATTTGACCCATAAGGACCCAGTGTGACATTTGTGTCAGTTCCCAAATGAATTTGTCATTATATTTAAATGTCCTTAAGTGATTTATCACCATTTATTGTAATATTGTCTTCTGTATTTTGTGGAGTTTTTTTTCAGTAAAAATCAGGTATTTTCCTACATTTAATTCACTGATCATGTAGACATTCTTAAAAGTTCAGAGTAAAGTTGAGGGTTATCACATTAAAAAATAGTGAAAACTGAAGAAAAAGCGACATTTTCAGTCAAATGTGTCATTAACTGAACATAAATCCAGTGTGTTCATCCACTGTCATTGATCCAACTCTATGGGTTTTACTGGTGAATCAATGTTGTAGAACATAACAGTGTTTCCATGGTAACTAAGGAGCCTCTGGATGCCCAAATGGGTCATATCTGATGACCATGAAAAGATGAATAACTGCATTTTACACCAATTATTTACATGTATTAGTGGATCAACAGGTAATAAACACTTTATATCAGAGGATGATTTGGGTAGATGGTGGTTGTTTGGGTCTTTATGGGTTAATTTTAGGATCCACGTAATGTAAAGATTTTTTCTAAACACGTCATGTCACTGAAGCAGTGGATCATTTTACCCCTAAATTCTGTTGCGTCATGTGCTAAAAATATGGTACTGTCAAAATGTAGGGCCCTCCTGGATTAATTGAAAATCCTCCTAACAGGATTAAATCATTTTAAGGACTAACACTGGTATACACACACTCATAGTGGCAAATACACATGCATACACATACATGAACCCCCGCACATAAGCTGATGTCAATATGATATAATTATTCACAGTGACAAGGCAGTGTAGGCAGTGTGATAGCAAGTCCATTCTGTGTTGTAGTTAGAGGCTAAAAGCTGTGAAACAGAGGATTAGAGTCAGAGTAAACCAAAAATGGAATAATTGGTTGAATGGGGATCAAAGATTTTATGCACATAAAACACACTTTGCGCAAATAAACTGCTTTTGCTCTTTTTTTTGAGTAGTTATAATAGTAAAACTAACTGCATTACAGAAACTATAATCATTTATGTTGTAAAGTGAATACTTGTGAATATCAGACTCATACCCCTGTAGCCTGTCGGTGGTTTTGAGAAGTTGTGGTTTGCTCAAAAAAAGCAAGCTGCGGTCCATTTGGATTCACTGCAGTTTGAATTCATTTCTTTAACCCTGTAAGGCCTTATCCATTAAATAATTGACTGTAAATTCCAATTCTTTGAAACCGGAGCCCTTATTGGTCCTTCTGAACACCCCCAATTCTTTTTTCAAATGTCAATTTTCATGTATGAGTTTTAATTTGTATCATATTTAATACATTGGGTCTTAATGCTCAAATATATACATTTTTTTTGAACAAACAAAAATACAATATAACATTAACATATCTGTGGTTACTCACACTGGTGTATGAATGTGTATGGGTGTTCGGTGGTGGTTGGAAGGACAACAGATAGAAATTAGCCTGTGGCTAGGATCTGGCATATTTACACATATATGTTCATTAATATGCAATGTCCCCTTAAAATAAATAAATTAAATGAACAAATTGGTAATTCCAAACATACATAAGAAAATTTTCTAGTGCTACTATGATGCAGCAATGAGAAATCCACCAATGGAACTCTGGAAGACATCTTATAGTGTCACTTGAAAGGCCTCTGGTGAACTAATTACTGCCCACTGGTGGATTATCCATGTATTGCATGTAGCTAATTGTATACATTAGGTATACATAAGGAAAAAAGAAAAAAATTACACCGATCATGGCGATCAGGGCTTCAAAACTAATGCAGTGAATGAAACAAGGTTCATTATGTAAAATTCGAATGTGCTTAAGCGCCTATGCGAAGTTTGTGTTGGTTTCCAGGTTTTGCTGGGAGTCTTACATTAGGCTCCAGCGCTTTACACCTATGAAAACAGCATGTGCACTGATCTCTATGTAGAGAATCTTGTTTATTTTCCACTCAAATACCCCTTTTCTTGCTCTTAAATTCCTCGGTTCCCCTCTTCTGCTCCCCTACAGTGGCATCAGTTTTACAGTGAGAGTATAGGTATCGTAGAAACAGACTTCAACACAAACTTCATGTATGTGTGGATCTCATACAGTACTCAGCATAAAGGGGTACATCCCCTTTGAAAAGTAAAGTTTTAGAGTCTGTTTACGACTCTGATTACGAAAGTGACCTAATCAACATCAGACCGCAGATGGCACCAAAATATTCATTGTTTAATCCATCATACAACAAAAGGACAACACCATTGTTGAAGGTAAATATATCAGAAACAATATCCTCAAACAGGATAACAGATAGAACAGTATTGTTTGTTTTGTCACCATTGTAGACAAATGAATAGAGCAGTCGCTCAGTTGATGATGTAAGGGTTTGTCTTCTTCTGACTTCCGCGTTTGTTGCACTGCGACAGAATTCCTTCCACATTGCCACCTACTGGTTTGGCCCCATAACACCCATTCGTACTCATACCTGGGCTGGAGTACGCACATGTGAATGCACACAGCTGGAGAGGTGTGCAGCATACGTGAGTACAGTACGGATCTGAGTACACTGTGTGAAAAACGCCCTTAGTATACTTTGCGTCCGTGCCTATGAAACAGAATTATGTGCCAGAATAAAAACTCTGTAAATGTCAGTCACCGACCTTACAATCATTGTGTACAATCAGTATACTAATTTACCGTGTTCAGCCATTTTAATGAGCCTGGAACAGAGTATTGTAGAACTTATTTACATGCCACTCTATAACACAAAACCCATACATCACCACGGAGATTATTAACAAGCAACATAACATTCCAACCACAAAAGTCATTTTACTTTACCACTGCAAGGAGACCCCACTGATAAAATGCACTGTTATAAGTGAACTGTGAGGCAATAACTAGATACATTCATCACACTTTATAACAAATTAAGGGCAGGGCAAAATAATTGATACAAAATACTAGTTAAAAGAAAGACAAAGGCAGGCACAAACATCAATTTTTCATTCAGTGGTCAATTTTGAGGTTTTAGGCTAGTTCACTCCTTCAATATGTGTTTTTTCAAGCTGCTATAAAGAAAATGCTGAAAATATACATTAAGGTGTTTATTTTATTACAGTTTGTTTACTTGTGGCAGTAAGTTTCTCCAGAATTTACCAAGAAGTTAACATTCCAATATGACATGCTGAGATTTGTCTGTTTACTGAAGTCTGTCATGACGGTATAACTTATGTACACCAGACTGTACACTTATACACTTAACAGTATTCTGAAAATATTTACAGAAGGATTTGTTAATAAATCATTCCTAGCCTGATTTATGAGAGATTTTAATTTAAAAAACTATGGCAAAAATCTACTTTTTTAAGGCTATGGACAGTATATTTTGATTTTCTCTGTCATTTTTTTTTATCTTGTGTTTGAACAAAATGGAAAAAATTATTTTACACCTGGCTTTATCAGATCTATCTACTGAAAATATCAGCAAAATCACACAAATTTAATGAGACAATGCCTAATTTGCATAATTAACATAAAGACGAGCACTATTTTTGAGCTGGGTACTTTTTCACTTTTTATGACATTTTCCTCTATATTTAATTTATTTTAACCCATAAAAGCCAAACATCCACCATCTACCAAGATCATGTACTGATATAAACTGTTTAATCCTTGTTGATCCACTAATACATGTAAATAATTGGTGTAAAATATAGTTATTCATTTTTTCATGGTCATCAGATATGACCCATTTGGATGCTCTGTAGTTACTGTGGAAACACATGTTATCTTTTATAACATTGATTCACTAGTAAAACCCATGGAGTTAAATCAATGACAGTGGATGGACACACTGGATTTATGTTCAGTTAATCATAGATTTGCTGAATAAGTCCCTTTTTACTCAGTTTTTATATTATAATCCTCAATTTTACTCTGAACTTTGATGAAATCTACGAGATAAGTAAATTAAATGTTGGAAAATACCTGAGCTATACTGAATAAAACACAAAATACAGAGATATTATTACAATAAATGACAATAAACCACTTAAGGATGGTTAAATATAAAGAAAAAAAATATTTGTGAAGTGACACAAATATCATACTGAGTCCTTATGGGTTAAACATACAAATTTCAAAAACTTAGAATACATTTTTTCTCATATTTATGTAAGTAATGAACTGAGAAAGTTTCATAGTGATATCTATTATTGTAAAATTCTGCCTTATTCATCTGTAGTTTCTCGCCTTAAAGCCAAAATAATACTTGCCTAATAGCATGTGAAGCTAAAGCGGCATCAGTCAATACCTTGATCAGCTATCATCGTGACTAAAGACATGAATGGGAAAGCAGTGGAGGAAAGGGGGAGAGAGTGTATTTGCCGGCAGCGTCGTTCAGGCAGCTGTCATTTAAGTAAATTTGGCAGAAACCCAGTCCAGACTAGACCAGCCCATCCTAATTTGTGTCTCAGACTCCAAAATGTCTGGTATGTATTGCCAATGATACCTCTTCTTCTAATAGTAGCTTACTGATGTGGCTGATGGTGGTAGCAGAGGAGCAGGCTGATTAATTCAACAGAGTGGATTTCCGCAGCTCGCTGCACACGCGTACAGCGCAAGAGAGAAAGGGGGAAATTGAGCAGAGGAAGACAGAGAGAGAGCGCGGAAGAGAAAAGGAGAGAATGATGGAGGAAGGGTGTTAAGGAGGAGTGTCTTTGGGGGTGGGGAGAGAGTGAGAGGAAAGGGAGAGTAGGAAAAAGAGAGAGTGGAGAGGGGGCGGAGGCAAGAGAGAGAGAGAGAGAAAGAGAGAGAGAGAGAGAGAGAGAGACATGCAGGCCTGTTACTGATGCTGCTGCTACTGCTGCAGCCGTTTGACAATTCCCCACCCAGAGAGAACAGGGAAGAAGGGAGGAGATCAGAGGAAGGAGGAAGAAGGAGTAAGCTGCATCTTAGTCGAGATGCTCCTGTTCTAGCCAGCGTACACGGTAATTACTGACAACTACTTTGCTTCCTCTCCATCTCTGTGTATCTGCATCATTGGCTCCAGTGTGTTAGTGTTTGATTTAGCTCTGTTGAGTCCTATATATAGTGCACAGGGTTAGCATAGCCAAGCAGCTGGGGAAAACCTGTCTGTGCTGCTGCAGCAGGAAGAGACAGCCATCCACAGAGGTGGGAAGAAGGAGGAGGATTTGTACATTGTGTCTCTTCTGGGACGTAGTGGAGATAAAATAATATCCAGCTTCTGTGTTTCCTGACAGTAGCAGAGCCACCTGTTTGGAGATGTGTGGGTGTGTGCGGTGTGCTGAGGGGTGGGGGGTGGGGTTACAACGGACTGGCTTTTAAATGGTGTGTTTGTGTCTCGATAAGGTTATTATGCACAGTAGCGGTATTTTCATGTCAAATGTTAATATTGTCTTTATATAGTAGATGTGCACATGGATGTTTTATTCTTTGCAAAGTAACATATGTCCAGACACATGTTCACATGGTCAGAAAGACATGCTGGAAGAGACGTGCGGTGCTTTGTCAAACAAATTGATTTTGTGTGTGTGTCTACTTTGCCGTTATCTGCTCTGGTAACCTGAGCTTTTCCTGGTTTCTGCCTGCTGAGAGGTTGCCAGGTGTTTGTGATGAATATTAACCCGTTCGTGGCTGTTTGATGCGCGTTCTTCATCAGTCATTCTTCCTCATGGGGTAAAGTCTCTGGGTAAAATGGGCTTTCTATGTGGTTCCTTCGGCTCAAGGTAACACAGTGTAATACCAGAGTCCTAAAATTAATTCCTTCTTCGTGATGGAGATTATAATGTTCAATCTGATAATTGTAGATGGTTGTATTAGTAGACAGTAATAAAAGGGAAGGCTAATTTGCTATAAACTTGTTGCTAAGTGTCATACCATATTGTTGTTCCTTTGTCATTAAAGTACGTCTTTTTGTGAACACATCATGAATCACTTAAATAAGGTGTAATCAAGTAAAAACATGTAAAACAAGCTTGAAAATCCTATGTAAAGTTTTGATCGCAATTAAAAACTTTTGCAATGTTAAAAAATACACTTAAACTCTTTATAAAATGAGTTGATTTTTGTTTTGGCTAAAGAATTCCAAACACAGAAGTTGTAACGCTGTCAGCCATTCAGTCAGTGCATCAGTATGAGTGTTTGATGTCATATGGTGATTGGTTTAATGGCTCTGAAGTGATTGACGCCCATTTGTGACACTGTATATGTGTGTTAGAGTGTACAGCACCAGGTTCATATGGCTCCACCACGCATATGTTTGAATATGTGGCTGTGTGGGTGAGTGAGAGACCAAAGAGAAATATCACCGTGGAGAGTAAAAGAACTGGTGCACAGCCTGCTCTGCTTTAGTCTCATTTGCAGGATTTTGCTTTGTATGACTGGCATTGTTTTCTCTCTCTCTCTCTTTCTCTCTTTTTCTCTCTCACCCTGTGTATCTTTGCCGTCATTTCTCCTCATATTGTGAAGATATAAAGAATCTGGTAGATATGACAGATAAGATATTATATACTCTCCTGATCTCTGTACTTTTGCATCCTTCTCCCATTTCCTCTTGTTTCACTTCTTCATCTCCATGCAGCAGTCTGGTCGGCTGTGCCAACTGATGTTCAGTGCGATGCCAGAGGGCGAGAAGGAGAGAGGGAAGATAGGGGAAATGAAACTTGTGTTTTGAGTCTCATGGCGGATTTCCTTGCTCCTCTCTTGAGATTATCAGTGAGTCTGCCAGCCAAAAGACAGCCTCCTTGGCTAATCAAATGTTCCTCAGGACATACAGGCACTGCAATAAGCCCTCAGTAGGGGTGTGGCAGCAGATATCAGTAAATACATATGTACATATGTGCTCAAATGTGCAGATGAATAACATGAAAAGCTTGTGCAAGCATACATTCTATGCTCATGCACATGGGCAAGCATATTTCAATACTACTGTGAATCACATACCCTCACCCCCCGTACTGTCACTGTATTATTAACAAAGTGAGTGTATCCATGCGTGTGTAGTCTTTCTGTATTCTGCTTCACTGCTGCTCATCACAGAGATCATGTGTGGTGTGTTAAACTGTATCTTCACATGCACATCCAACCTTACTTAAAGTGTTTCTGTGGTGTACAAACTGTTGACCCTTTTCAATCGGAAACACAGCTTTACACCGTTTGTCATCAATGTTAATGTGTAGACTCACATTCAGACAAATCAAAGGGCATCACATATGTTGGATGTGATAGTTCATTGCTACTTTTTATCATCCTGACACTCTATACCTGAAAGAATACAGTTTCTATAGCAACCCATTCATCCCCTCCCCCTCCCCTAACCCCTAACCAGTGTGTGTACATACACGCACACATGCACACACATGTCTTCATGTAACATGTGTAAGTACAGATGTGAGCACATGCCTGAATATGAGTGAAAGCTGTATTGATTACTTGCAAACACACAATAAGTGTTGATGTTATTTAGTCAGCAGGGGAAGCAGAGAGGGAAACAATAAAGGAACATTTCCTGGCAGCTTTTCAAGATACACAGAAGTTATATTAAAGCAAAGACACAGAGCACTGCAGAGGGAAAAAAACAAAAGAATGTGGGTGGGGCAAACCAAAAAAGAGAAGTAAGTGTCAGATTGTAGTCTGAATACAAATACACTTAAGCAAAAATAGTACAAATAGTGCTGTTAAGCAGTGTTGACAACAATGTCTTCTTCAGAATTTTAGATTATTTAATTTCAATCAGCATGGATGCCACTGCTCTACATAATTTATTTCATAATCGTATAAAAGTGTGAAATAGATTTCTGTGAGGCTCATTTCTTCAATGAGGCTTACTGCTCAGTTCATGTGCTATTATACTATATCATTCTTCTGAGTATCCTTTAAGGACATATAGTCCTCTGGAAAGAATCACTCAGAGGACAGTTTCAGACTAAAAGCCTTCGTACACCAAACTCTGTTATATTGTTTATGATGTTGGCACATACGTGGGATCTCAAAGTGCCCTTTAAAAAGCTTCATTTGGTTCTGTATTGCTGGATAATCTCAGCATGACACTACCAGGCTAGGTAAGCCCTGTAGCAAAGGAACATGCTGATAAAAAGTCTGTTAACACTACATCACTAATTGTCTCCAACTGCTCCCTGCAGTTTTGGTGGTTGTCTTGTGCTTTTTTTCCTCTCTTGTCTTCTTTACCTTCAACACTTTCCTCTTTATAGCTCACTTTTGTCTCCATTTGGACTTTGTTCTCTATCTTCTGAACTCCCTTTTTGTATCTTAATTCCCTGTGTGCTTACATGTAATGTAAGGCACTGGGGACTATTGTTCATCAGACTGACTTATGACTTCAACAAAAAACTTGAACAAAAAATGCAGCCCAGAGCATTGGAAATAAACCAAAACGTATTACTATAAAAAGGTTCAGCTTGGTCTCGAAAGATGTGCTATTATGTGGATTGACATTCTGATGGATGGATTTCGTTAAAGTTGCAAAAAAACAGCCAGATTTGTCCATCTGAAATGAATGGGACCATTTTCAAGTAGCTACCATTCCCACATGATCGATCCTAAAATTATTCTGTCAAACAAAAATTGCCCAGCTTGACCCAAAGATTATCTATGTCATCACGTCATAACAATATCTCGTCTGTTTTTTTTGCACACAAACGCGATCAAAAACCCCATTCAGTTTCATTGGGAACAACAAAAAAGTAAACATTTTTCTGACCGCTACTCCTTCACCTTACTTTCACCTAGAGACTTCATTTAAACTTTAAAACGCTGGCATTTTTGTCCTCTTTCCAGGAATGTGTTTATTTATGTCATAAATGACTTGTACATACAAATACAATGGAGAACAGCATAACTTTAAGAAAAACTAGAAAAGAAAAACTAGACTTTCCCACCTTTTCTGAAGGAAATGTAGCCTGTGTGTTTGCCCCTTGCCAGATTGGTGGACTTGTGGCTAGGTGTAAAAGCAAGAAATGGTCTTGGTCTGGATCTGGGTTATGGAAAGTTGTTTGTAGTTTTTTGACCATAAAACCCAACCCTCTCAAATTTAGGAAATGAGTGGCTACCCCATCCCCATTAAGGTTGATTTTCTTTGATTGATGTTGTTAAAGTGTCAAAAATGAAAAAGCAACAATTTTATAAATCCTTATATTCTATTGTAAAATGGATGTGCTTTTACTATAAAATATTTTTAAAAAAATAAAAAAATCCCAACCCTCTCTACTCAAAGTTAGAGTGGGTCTGATTTCAGCCAATCAGCTGTCACCATTCTGTTCCCATTGTATGTGAATGGGGTTTGGTATGGCATTCTGGTGGGAAAACCGTATGGGATATCATCATGACGTGTCACATATATAATCTTTGGGCTGGGCTGCACATTTGTTGTGTTTTGTAATAATTTTAGGATCAATCATGTGGTAATGACAGCCACTTGAAAATGGCCCAATTCGTTTCAGATGGACAAATCTGGCCGTTCTTTTGCAACTTTTATGAAATCGATGCATTGGAATGTCAATCCAGGTTGCACATTTTTGTAATATCTTTTAGTTTAGGGCGGCACGGTGGTGCAGTGGTTAGCACTTATGCCTTATAGCAAGAAGGTCCTGGGTTCGATTCCAGCACCATGACTGCTGGGACCTTTCTGTGTGGAGTTTGCATGTTCTCCCCGTGTCTACGTGGGTTTTCTCTGGGTACTCCGGTTTCCTCCCACCATCCAAAGACATGCACTGATAAGTTAATTGGTTAATCTAAATTATCCATAGGTGTGAATGTGAGAGTGATTGTTTGTCTCTATATGTCAGCCCTGCGATGAGCTGGCGAAATGCCCAGGGTGTATCCCGCCTTCACCCTTAAGTAGCTGGGATAGGCTCCATGCGACCCCTGTCTAGTGAGGATAAAGCGGGTTCAGAAAATGAATGAATGAATGTTTTGGTTTAGTTCCAACTCTCTGGGATGCATTTTTTGCCAATGTGTTTTGTATAAGTCAAGTCAGTCTGATGAACAATAGTCCCCTGTGTCTTGCATGTAATGCAAGACACAGGGGAATAAATGTAGTTCTTCATAACCAGTCCGTCTCTGGTACTATTTCTTTCTTTTACATCACACCTAGCCACAAGTCCACCAATCTGGCAAAAGGCAAAAACACGGGTTCCATTTCCTTCAGAAAATGTTGGAAAGTCTAGTTATACCTGTCTTGTCCCACCCTCTCTACGGTTACCTTTACTCTTGTCTGTTTTCTGTCATTCTTTCTTGCCTAGTCCCCAGTGTTTAAGGCCTTGAATGATTAAACACAGGACAAAAGCCTTCAGTGGGGTGGACACAGAGGACAACTAGAGGGAGGAGAGGAGAAGGTGGATGGAGGGAAAGGAGCGCACAATGTCAGACAGGCCATCCTGTTCAGATTCCAATGACATGACAGGACCTGTGCTCCTGTAACTGTCACCTATTGCTTTTTGCCACTGAGACCTACCCACTTGAGACCTCAGACTGAGTCATATACACAGGATGTGTTGTGCAACGATACAAGAAATTATAGAATTCCCCATCTTTGTTTCATTGCATGCTGCACAGAAATTCAAATAACAGAAACAAATTGATCTGTTGTTACTGTATGTACACTAAAATTACATCTGGGAGAAGTGTAGTGTACCAAAACAGAAAAGGGAATCATATCTGCTGTTAAAGCGGGTGTTTTTCCCAAGATGTATTATTTATGTATTTATGAATAAGAGGTTCGTCATCATTGTGGTATGAATACATAAAATTAACACTTCACAAATGGCAGCCTGGAATTCAATGAATAAGAAAAACTGGTTAATTTTCACACAGCACACAGAAAACATTTGACCTGTCAGAAGGAGCCCTGGGCCATCCATTCACACCATTAGGTCAATCAGTTGAAGCCCCAGTTAGTTGTCAGTTACTCTCACATTAATTGGTGTCAGTTTGTGGGAAACCGCAGTCTACTTTGCAGTAGTTTGTGTATTTTTTCCAAGATATGTTGTCAAAATAGTACAGTAATATGCACATTGCAGGTATTTGTCATAGTGTGCAGGCCTGACTGCCATGGGAACATTTAAGTCACCATATAAGAATCCTAATTCAGAAACATCCAGAGATTCCATTATCAGGGCCTAATGCAGTTGTGGAAAAAATGATTAGACAACCCTATGTTTTCTTCAATTTCTTGTTAATTTTAATGCCTGGTACAACTA
>JAPTGZ010000005.1:4816253-4833383 GCA_029814645.1 Fowleria isostigma | reverse complement strand
TCAGTGCGTTGCATGTTTATATGTGAATGTACTGACTAAAAAATGATTATTAGTATTATTTCAGATTTGATATTTATCCATTTTCCATGGTTTTCTTGATAATAACCAAAATCACACAAGTTCTTACATCAATATCTGTGACATTGTACTAAAAAAATAGAGCTTTTAGTCATTCCATGTTTTTTTCTGTCTGTTTTAGTCACATGATACACACAGGAGTTAGTACTTGATTGTTTAATCATTGTTTTTGATGACTTTTGATGATCTAATTATTTTTTCTGCGACTAGTTTACCGCCACCAGAGTTTGAATGTGAGAGTGAATGAATAAATGGATCAATAATGTAAAGTGCTTAAGGTGCCTTGAAATACATTGTAGAAATCTAATTCTTTATTATTGTTGTTAATTTAGGTTAAAACAGATCACTTTACAACAGCACAATCAAATCCTCTATGTTAGAACATTTTTCTAAAGGAAAGACTTAAGTGTAAACTCCTCCTCTGTGCCCGTCCTACTACCTTTGCCACATTTGGACAATCCTGGTATCGCACACCTGCTTCATTTTCTTCAAGTGACTGAATGCGCTGTATAATTACCTACAATTATCTGCTCTTCAGTCGCTGTGGCTTCTGTGATTTAATCAAAGACTTCCTTGTCATGATGCAGAAAAGACTCTTATTTCAGCTTCAAAAACAACAAAAGAAATGTTCTGTATATTGTCCGCTATCAGCAGAGAGAGTTTAAGGATACTGTTGAAAAATCATCTTTAACTAACATGCTTTATCCTCTCTCTGTAGCATATGCACGAAGCTGTAGAACTGAAGCAGCAGCTGCACATAGAGCATGAACAAGCCTTGGCGGACCTTCACCACAAGCAGAAGGAGATCAATCAGCTGCAAAAGGTACAGGAACTGTTGGATTAATAAGGCAAGAATTCTGACAGGCCACTCCTGGGTCGCTGATCTGGTGATTGGAGCCGTGCCACAGATCCCTTTTTGCAGTTATTGATGTGTCAGTTGTCCTTTTGTGCTGAATCATTGTCATTTGCTACTGTATCTGAAAATGTAAAGCACTCTGAAACCTGTCCAAAAATCATCAGATTTTATTAGAAGTGCAGCTTCAGCTCTAACGCCTTTTATTATTGTGTTTGATAGTTTCATGCTAAAAATGCTGCCTTTCTAGTTGTTGATAAATTTGTCCACGTTTGAAACAGCTCCCAGCGCGCAGACATCTTATTTCAAGGGAATTGATGCTTTCTGGTTGCTTTCAAGAATTGACTGTATGTTTATTTTTTCAACTTAAAAGTAAAAATATGAGATGCTTTTAGCTCGAGCTCATACATTTGAGATGCTAAAACGTCTCTTTTACTTTGTGCCAAATTTGCCTGAATTGCTTGCTCAAATGATTAGCTGCTTGTATCTTTTTTTTTCTTCCTAGATTAAACACATTTCATCACTTGATGATCCTCATGTTCAGACACATTGCTGCACTGCCAATTCTTATTTATATTGTGAAGCTGTAATTTTTACAATTATAGTGTTTTTGCACTCTATTAAAAAATACAGTATGATACTAAATGGCCATTTAAAATGCTCTTATCCAAACCAGTATGTAAATTTAGTCAAATACCCACTGGATTCAAGCTCACAAAAGAGCTGCTTAGTGAATACAGCTGTTGGTTGTCTCTATAACTGTTTTAACACCAGTGGTTTTTCATTGGTGTTTGTTCAAAGGCAATAACCCATTTACAGTCAAACTGACACAAATGTCTATAAAAGCAGGAGAGATTCATACTATAACAGAAACAGATTTTCAATGTTGAAGACAGTCTTTTTACTTTTTTATACCAGCAGCTTTTTAGGCACAAACACACCCAAAATACATCAGTTACAGTTTATCAGAGGCTGTAGCATCACAAGTATTTCAGAAGCATCTATTGAAACACCAGAGCTGTGATCAACCAGTGAGCCTCTTCTAAGGTATCGTTCTGACAGAACGTCAGCTGTGTGCTGCTTGTTCTACCTCATGCACTGTAATTACAGTGTCAGCTGTCACTGTGTGTTTCTGTGTGTTCTCTGCAGGCTCGGGTTCAATCTGACCAAGAGCATGAGGAAGCAGTACACCTGTTAGAGGTACAGTAACATAAACAAATAGATCTTTACCCAGGTCAACCTCAGGAAGGGTGGGGGCATTTAACACAACATCAGCTCTTCCAGTTAGCAGGGAAATACTCTGAAAGGAAAAAAAAATCCTAAATCAATTTGTTATATCAGTGCAGTTCTGCAGCATTTGATAGTTTTTGGCATCACTGAGCAAATATTCCACATTTACCTTTTAACATATTATTATTCAAGTGGCTTGACAGGAAAAAAAGTGTTGTACAGATTCTGTGAATTATCACGGTAGCAGCAAACATCATCAGGTTCATTTGTATTTATATTTAACCATTTGATTTGAACTGAGAGGAGAGAGCTGCTAAAGGGAGAATTCTAATATTTTCTCCATCATGGTTGTTATAATGCTAATTATTAACCTTATAATAATGAGGATGGGGCTTGAAATTACAGTTATTTTTATGGTTGATTAATCTGTCGATTATTTTCTCAATCAGTCATTATATTGTTTGGTTTATAAAAGAAAATGGTGAAAAGGTGTTTCCAGGAACCCAAGAAGTCCTCAAATGTCTTTTTTGGTCAGTAAGACGAAGATATTGTTTACTCTCATAGTAAAGACAAAATAATCCAAAGGACATTATATTTAAAAAGCTGGAATCTGCATAGCCCCACTAGGGTCATAGTGGGAAATATATTTAGACTCAGCTATTGTGTTCCCATGCAATATCTTTGGCCAGTGCCTTGATATTGCCCACTGTCTCTCCTGAATGAAGAGCACAGCATCTTCCAGTGCATCATACCTCCATGAAAACAGATTGGTTTCCTTTAAAATGTGCTTCAGAATCTTTAAGCTTATAATTACATTGTGTCCCAGAGACAAAGCCTTCAGTATATAATTGCATGGGAGCCCCAAGTTAAAATACAACTCAATCGTTTAGGTTATCCATGATGGTGACTATACGGAGCCTTATGGAGCTATGAGAAAAGGCAAAAGTGTGTATATATAGTATATATATATGTGTGTGTGTGTGTGTGTATGTGTGTGTGTGTATATTGAGTATAGTGGGCTATATATGAACGTGATGGAGTTTTACTTTAACTTGAGATCAGCGTCTAAAAAAACAAAATATTTCTCACAATGACCCTTGCAGGGCTCTGTAGAATCAGAATTTCAAAAATTTGTATTTGACTCAATCCAATCATTTATCAAACTAGCTGTTAATTAATGTAATAAACAACTTTGATTAACAACAAAGTGATTATTAGATATATTGTTGTTGCTGTAAATAAGGGATATAGGTTGATTTTTTTTATAGTGTTATAGGGTATAAACCTCAAAACTGCATGACAATTCTTGTAAATCAACATAAATAAGTCCACCCCCTTTGAGAAATAAGATTTTAATCAATATCTCAATAAACATAACCATAGTTTCAAAAAAATTGAACAAAACTGAGTTTTATAGAACATTTCCTTAACTGAGAACATGATATGTTGTATAGTGTCCCATAGAAAATGTTGATTTTTCAAGAAAACTAAAGGTTTTGTGAAAAATCTGTTGGGGTGTACTCATTTATGCTGAGCACTGTAAATACTATAATATTAAATGCTAATGTCATTTTAAAATTAATCATCTTATTCCAAATATGTCCCATTGTTTCAATTTAATACTGTACAAATGGCATTTTAAAGCAATCACCTGTTACAGAAACATTAGCTTTACCTTGAATCAGGGCTGAAAAAAGGAAAAGCACTTGTTTTATTTCATTTCACTGTAATAAGAGATTAAACCAAACATCAGGAGACATAATTAGAACCTGGAATCACTTGTTAATACCATGTTGTTACCAGTTGTTAATCCAAATATTGCGCAGATAGAAAAATCACTGGCCTGCTGTGTTTCATCACCATCTTTAAGATGCTTGTCAGTCACTGGCTTATCTACGTGAAATTATTTTCTCATTTCACTTCAAATCCTTTTGTCATGACGTGGGGGGTGGGGGTGGGGGTTCAAGTAAGGTCATGTTATTATCCATCTTAAGCATTTTAATGCGATTTTGTTTGGTGCACACACTCTGACTTCGGCTCAGACATTAAGAAAGTGGTCAAGAAATAGAAACTCTGCCATCAAAGAGTTACTTCTCACTTTGCATGAGTGCTATTTCTTGCTATTGGTGAATTAGGCGAATGCTTAGGGCCCCCAAGCCACCAGTGGGCCCCAAAACCTCATGTCCAGCCTCATCTGAGGGCCTTTTCACACCACATACCCGAGTCCGTATCCGATTACGCTACATACTCGAGTCTGCTTTATTTTGTCCGTGTGAATGCGAACTTACTGTACTTGAGTACCGTACTGGAGTCCAGATGACAAGGGTGGACTCGGATACGGGCCGTCTGGACTCCAGTACGGTACAGGTGTGTGAATGCAACCGGATCGGCTCGGATCACAGATGCTTGACCGGATGCTACGTCTGTTTACGACACTGATTACGGAAGTGACCTAATCAACATCAGACCGTAGACGATGCCAAAACATTCATTGTTTGAATCCGCCATACAATGAAAGGATAACACCAGTGTGGAAGGTAAATATATCAGGGACAACAAATGTTCTTCTTCGATTTGCCTCAAACAGGATAACAGAACAGTGTTGATAACAGAACAGTGTTGATAACGTGTAGAGCAGTGTTGATAACGGGTAGAACAGTGTTGATAACAGATAGAACAGTGTTGATAACAGATAGAACAGTGTTGATAACGGATAGAACAGTGTTGATAACGGGTAGAACAGTGTTGATAACGGGTAGAACAGTGTTGATAACGGGTAGAACAGTGTTGATAACGGGTAGAACAGTGTTGATAACAGGTAGAACGGTATTGATAATATTGATAACAGATAGAACAGTATTGATGACAGATGGAACAGTATTGATGACAGATGGAACAGTATTGATGGCAGATTGAACAGTATTGTTGACAGAACAGTATTGATAACAAATAGAACAGTATTGATGACAGATGGAACAGTACTGATAACAGAACAGTTGCTCGGTTAATGATGTAAGTAAGGGTTTGTCTTCTTCTGAATTCCGTGTTTGTTGGATAGCGACAGAATTCCCTCCATATCGCCATCTACAGTTTCGGCCCCGTAACACCCATTCATACTGACATATGAGCTGCAGTACGCGTATGTGAATGCAACACTGCGGGAAAGGTGTAAAGTGTATCCAAGTACAGTATGGATCCAAGTACGCTGTGTGAAAAGGCCCTGAGGAGAATTCATATGTCCTGTCTTTATCTGTATTTATCTCATATGTTTATTACATCCCTTTTATACTTAAAAAAATAAACGTAGGATATAAGTAAAATAAACTGCAATGATAAGTTGTGGCTGGTGTTTTTGTGTCATTATTAGGTCATATTCGTCGGACCGCACTGTCATACAGTTAGTGACGTAGCAGGCCGCTGACAGGTATGATGGGAATGATTGACAGTTACCCACCTACCATTCCCATTAGAGAGAGTATTAGACAAAACAAACACCGTAATGGCATCCAAAAGAAATCAATTCAGTGGTTGTTGTATTTTGTTATTTTAAATAAAAATAATTATAAACACTCAAAACCTGTTTTATTTATTGACATAGAGAGGATTGTTGTTTCCCTTTTATTATAGTTTTTTTATCAGTTTAACTTGTCTGAGTGGCTCAACTTAAGATGTTTAATTTTAGTTAATAGCCTGTTTTGCTCATGAAGTGTAATGATTATTTTATCTTAGTCAACCATCTAAAAGGTTAGGAATCTCTTCATCATAGTTTGACAAACTAGGGGCCCCCAAACAGTATCTTGCTTAGGGCCCCCACGAAGCTAGAAACGGCCCTGCTTTGCAAATGCACCGAATGAATGTAAAGTCTTTTCTCTACACTGAAGAGCAAACACACACTTCTGCTGTCTGTAGTCAAGCAAGCAATCCAAATGAATCTCAGCATTCTGGCTTTCAAGAACCTTAATCTCCCAACATTACTCATCAAGTGTTTTCAGTGTGACAAACATGCATGCCTGTGTTTCTGCTTGGTTTCTGTTTATTTAAGCATCTTTTCCTTCTGTACATCTTTCTGTTTATTATTGCCCCTTTCTTTATTTGCTTTTATTGGTGTGTTTTTTAATGTTGTTAACATTTTGTCTTTGATTTTTTTCTTTCTTTCTTTTCTTTTTTATCTGTTTTTAACCAGAACAATAAGGACAGAATGTTTCAGGTATTTATTTTCCTCCATAATTGGTCCACTGCTCTTTTCCTGTGTGTCCCTTTAAGCTTTTTGTTCGTTCTTCAAATTAACAATCTCAGTGTACAGGATAAGTACACTGAGCCAGAGGAATGTAAATCAGATATTGCTGTATTTCTCCATACTTTCCTCTCCTTGGATCTATCTTGAATTCCTTCAACATATATATATGTATGTATATATATATATATATATCTGATGTCGTGCCATGTATGATAATCATACTAACTACTAGCAGTGTTGTTATCATGGTTTAGCTGTGTAATATATCAGCAGCTGCAGACACACTTCTGTGTGCTTTGATTAGATGGTGGTGTTTCAATATAACATGCTGTACCAAGGTAGAAAATAGCTCTTCGGGGAGCTTTTCCTAATTGGTTCTGTGTTTCGATCAGCATTTACAGATAAAAAAGGAAGTCTTCCAGGGACTTTTATCAGAACAGTTACATGTGAAGGAATACACTCTATGCTCTGTATATTATCCCCTCCCCCTCTTTTACTCTCTGTGGGTTTTGCTCTCTCAACCCTCACCACCCCCTTCTGTTCTTTGTCTTTCTTTTTTGTCAAAGGTCAAGGTTCATGACCTGGAGCAGAAATGCATGTTACAAAGTGAGCACTTCCACCAGCTGTCCAAAGAGCTGTTGAATTTCCGTCTGCAATCAAATACTGTCCTTCAAATTAGTCCCACCTCCAAATCCCACATTCCCTTCTCACCAGAGAAGAAACTCGCACAAGTCGTGGTCGGATTTGAGCCCCAGCTACAAACAGGTGAGTGAGTCAGTGTCATAATCTTATAAAGTATATACAGTTTTCAAATACTAAAAACTGAGAAAAAATAATCCCCATTTATTTTGATTTCACAGTTTTACCATTTTTACCATAAACGGATTATCTTTAAGGGCCAGATCTACAAAGGGACAGTACTATGTTGGTGTGTAGACATTAAGTCAAAAATATTGGATGTAATTCAAAAAACAGCTGCAAACAGTGGAATTCACTGCAAACTGTGCTACCAAGCTGATAACACCAGTACTGTATCATTTGAAAGGATGGAAATTAGAGAATGTTTATGCATTCATCCCAAAATTGGCCCTTTCTATGCAAATAAGCTTTATTGCAAAAAACCAAAAGACCCACACAAATTCATACACAGCTGAAATCTGGTGTTAACTGCACATAAACTCACCTCTGACTCACTGCCTCTCTTTGAGTATCTTTATCTCTGAAACTACTTGTATTGGAGGAAACAAGTCAGTATCAACGTTATGTCGAAGTTTTGGGACTAAAATATAAAAAGAGCTGGTGGTCAGACTGCCTTATTACATATCCATATATCTTTATCATCCCAGAATCCTGGAGTGTAACGGTTGCAGAGCACACATCATGAATGACTGTTAAATCCTGACTGATCTGCTGTTAATAGAGTCACAGCTGCTGCTGCGTGTGTAAATGCACACAACCTCTTCTGGGGTTCAGAGCTGCCATGGAACAACTCCAGCTGTGACACCAATGTGATCATCTGTACTAATGTTTCTGTAGCCATATTCAGCAGTAAAGTAGTGTCTGTAGTCAAAGACTCCCAAACATTTCTAACACCTTTTTTTTTTCTTTAAAAAATTTGGAATTCTAATACTTGAAAGCAGTTTGTTTAACTAAATCTGATTAGGAGAACAATTTTATGCACAAACAGTTGCGGGAAAAAAAAATTAGACCATCAAAAGTAACCAAAATCATGGTTATGCAATCAAGGACAAACTCCTGTGTGTATCATGTGATGAAAACAGACAGAAAAGAAAACATGGAATGACTAAAAGCACTGTTTTTGTTAGTACAATGGCATAGCTATTGATTCAAGAACGTATGTGATTTTGGTTATTTTCAAGAAAAACATGGAAAATGGACAGATATCAGCTCTGAAAATAAAACTCTTATGAGCTATTTTTGTTGTTATCATTATATTTGTCCAAATAATGTACCGTTAGTTGTACCAGGCATTAAAATGAACAAGAAATTGAAGTACACATAGGATGGTCTAATAATTTTTTCTGTGACTGTATGTTACATTAACAATACTAAAGAGAGTAGTGTTTGTGGTGGGGCTTTACTATGGTCCACTATTTCCAGAATGTATGCATGCTCTCCCTTAAAAGACCATCCAGATGAAAGCAGCACCTAATCACATGTGATCACAAGGCTTATGATCAGAATCATCTAATTCCCCAGGCAGCTCACATAACAGCTGGTTCAGCTCACTCCTGACCAGGGGTGGACCCCATTAATGGGAAAACTGCTTATTCATGATCAATATCTTCCCTAATTGATCACAGACCTGATGTATGACATGAATGCTGTTTAACACATTAGTATTCTAAAAGCACACAGGGTAACCTGCACAGCCGGTAGATAGAGCCAAATTTAGCAATGGAGATTTGTACAGTCTGGCAAAGACCAAAGGTCTGTGAAGTGCTGGAAATCCTGTTTTATCTCCTCTTGAAACAGAGGGAAACTCAGTAATGGATTTGTGCTAATGCATAATATTACACACACAAACCACAAAACCAAATAATACAAGGGATCTATGTTGTGTTCATCAACAAATTCAGCTGTTTGTACACTTTGATTGCAGTTTTTTCCATTTTACGCTGTATTTCCTGCATTGGTATTTAGGAAGAAATGTGTTGTAGATGTAAGGTATTGGGATGTGTCAGCCTTTGCCATGAGGAGTGTTTGCAATACACTCAACTCAACAGGAGATCAATAGCTGTGCAATGAGCAGCAAATAGGTGCAGAAGGAATGACAGGTGCTCTTTATTTGCTATGGAAATCAATGTCTCCCAGGCGATGAGAGCGCGGCAAACACGCCGCAACTGATCTCCCAGTTCTTGCCCTGCCCACCGCAGACTGGAGACAGAGAAAGACCAGATCTGCTGTCTGTCAAATCCAGCACCGTGACAACGGCCCGCCCAAGCAGTCCACTACAGCTGACCCCCTCAGAGGTCAGTCAGCCAGAACAAATTAGAATTTTTTTTTTTTTGTCTGTTTGTAGTGGATAGATGAAGTTGAGCTCGTCTTATCATGACAAACTACAGACCATGTTGTGCTTTGTTTTTTTTTTTTATTCATCTTTGACTCTGTTTTCAATCTGCAGATGGAGGATGAGGCCAGCCCTTCACCCAGGTCCAAGCCTCGCTACACAGGCCAGGTCCGCCTTTGCACTGCCCGATACAGGTATATGAGACCAGGGTCTGCTGCTGATTAAATTCTGTATTTTATATTACATCATCATGACTTTGCACCTCACATTTTTCATATGTTAACAGAGAGTAGTATAGTTAAGGCTCAGTCACAAATCCCATTACGAATGATTATGACCACCATGCTAATAATTTATGGACCATTTCTCAAGACAGACTTATAAGAATGGAGAGTCCGTGGGCTGTTTCTAAGTTCCTAAGTTTGTAGCCAGGTGGATGATTTTGTGCAAGATTTTCTACAAACAAGCCATGAAACCCCCTTTCCTATAACTGCCCCCTTTCCTATGAAACCCCCTTTTCTTATGAATGCCTTAACCTAAGAACAACACATGATGTCTGTGAATCAGTAGGCCATTCCAGTTCCTGTGGTGGCCACAAGTAGATCACAATGACACATGTTTTTAATATCGGCCCCTTACAACGTTCACAGAAACGGATGCACAGACGAAGAATCACAGTGTTTCTAAGGTGGATGTAAGGTGTTCCTATAAGTAGCAGTGTGTCATTCATGCAGCACAAATTGTCAAAAAGGAATGAATGCCTGGACTCAAACATTCGGTGCTGAAGGGAAAGTGTTTTATTAACAGAAAAATAAACATTAACAACACTGGGTGGGTGATGGAGAGAATGTGGGTGATGGACAGTTAAGGTTAGACACTCGGTGATGGATTGTTAGTGTTTTCAATGTTCAGTTCCCTCTGTTATTTTTGTGTATCTTTGTTTTATTTTTATATTCTCTTCTTCAAGTTTCTTTATTTGATGTGTTATCATGACTTCTAATATTTATTAGGTTTAACAGTATAGGTCAGTTTTTTTCCCCACAATTTCAGCACCATGGACAGCACACAATCCCAAATACATAATAATGACCAGGACACGGGACTTTTAAGAAAGTACATGTCCAATATTTATACCAATTTAAGTATTCTGAGAAAGCGTAAGATCTTCCTACCATCCATGAGTTGCCCATTAGGCCACCTAACAAAAAATAATTCATGAGGTGGCTGTAAGTCTGATGTAAGAAGGTCCTAAGGCTCCCTTATGCAGAACGTGACAACTGTACGAGTGTTGATATGACACAAAATCATGTCCTTTTCTCACGGAGACCCCAAGTTGCTCTTGTGAATTGAACAGCAGCCGTACCAACTTTGTAATACATCTATAAGAAACTACTGCTCCCTCCATGAATGTCTACAAACTCCAGATATCATAAGAACTGAAACATTCGTATAAATCCATTGTTCATAAGAAGCTTTGTGACTGAGTCTTTACACTAGTGGTTTTGGTCTAGATTGAAACTGATCTGACTAAAGAAAACAGTCATCTATACTGACAGACATATCATAGCACCAACATGATGACAGCAGGATGTAGACTGCTCCCAAAATTGTAGTGTGAAAACTAAACTGACCAGTTGGGCACAATGTAAAAAAACCCAAAAAACAACCTTCTGGATATTGTCAGGAAAGAGTTGATTTGCAAATGTAAAAGTAGGATGAAAAAAATTATATCTGAGAAAATGTCTTCTTTTAAGGTACTAACGATTACTGACATAACAGAGTACAAATTAAGAGGAAAAACCAAAGCAGATTTTACTGGTAAATCATCTTAATTTCAGATGATATTTCACTGTCCACAGTAGTTTTCATTTAGCTGTCAAGTTTTTAAAAACTGTATTTATTTCTTTTAAAAATTTTCATTTCAGCTAATGAATTTTTTTTTTTTTTTATCTAAAAATTAAGCTGAATTTAATTTGCCTCTTTCTCAGTTATAACCCTTATGATGGACCAAATGAACACCCTGAAGCAGAGCTCCCCCTTGTGGCTGGGAAGTATCTGTACGTGTATGGCAACATGGACGATGATGGCTTCTATGAAGGTGAGAAGCAAAACAAGACTTAGTGTTGTGTGTGAAATTGTAACTGTGGTGAGATGACATTGAAACTGTGCTTGCAAACTGTGATTTCACCCAAGGATCAGCCAGTTTGTAAACATACTGTCAACACAACCACATTTTTTAAAGTAATCCTCACTATCAGCTACACAAAAAGTCAGCTGAGATTCTACTGCACTGAACCACCTTTGTCCCACTGATTTTAACTGATTATTCTTTAAAAATTGTTGTTTTTTCTACAAGATGTTTACTATATTTAGTTCAGTTTAATCTAGTTTAAACTTATAAATAAACTCTGTGTTTGTGAACCAGAGTCACTTAGATTAATTTTCATACTGCTGATTGGTAGTGATTCTCTGACTAATCTCTTTAGAATTATGAAGCCTTCTCCATCAGAGGCAATCCTAATCCCTGCAGCTAGCAATCCAGCAGCCAGTGCATCCCACCGCAGACACAGTAGTACTCAGCTGCAGTGATTCATTAGCTGTGGGCGGTGAGATTGCATGGCATCATGGAGGAGCCTTGTGTTTATGACGAAGGATGGAAGCACAGGCTTCAGACCAAGCTGTTGTCAAGATGGGACCTTGGTCCCTTTTAGCTTGATGACTAATCCAGTGGGGCTCAGCTTAATCATAAGCAGACACAAAAACAACACACACATACTCACAAGTACACAGACACACAGATGGTCTTACGGTCTCTGTGGAAAAAGGGATTGAAGGACAAGAAGATAGTTTTTTTTTTATATATAGAAAACTTAGTTCCTTTGGGTAAAAACTACAAACCTAAGCAGTTTTTCTGCACTGGCCACTTCTCCTGCATACTCAAGGGTGTTCCTGGAGATGCTGAAAGCACGAAAGTTCTTGGAAACATTCAAAACAACTCTTTTCCCAGTTGCGTTTGCTGGAGACGATGTAGAAGGCAGAATCAGAGCAGCAAATGGTTAATGTTACATCTTAAGGAATAGTACATACTGTGTTTTTACGAATCTCCCACCTCTCACTCACTGACTCACTCCCGGCCCACGAAAAAAGTAGCTCTTGCTGAAGATTATGTGTATTTAAGTTATTATTTTCCTTTTCTCTTTAGCTTGTAAGGAGGCATTGTTGAGGATTAATTTCAGGGGGCAGCGCAGACAAGCTGATGTGCCTTGTTATGGAGGCAGATGTTGAAAGGTGTTTAACATAAATGGCATCTGGCAGCAGGCTGTTTTGTTCATTTATGTGAACATAAAGAATTTACTGATAGATGCTTTTGTAAAAAATGCAACAAATTTACCCTGCAAAACAACCCTGGCCACATACCTGTAAATATATTCATCTTATTTGTCTATGCTGTTGAGCTTTACTGTCTGAAAACAATTAAAAAGTCACCATTAAGCCTTATTTTGGCAGGGGTGACTTGTTTCTTCTTAATGAAACACAAGGTAAGCTAGTTCTATTTAAGTCTACTGTTGGTTGTCATTTTTTACTCAAAAGTCTGCTGTCTGCTCAGCTGCATTCATCTCTACTATAAAATATTATGGTTGTTTTTAAGACACTGAGACACTGCTGTAAGCTTGTGTTCCCTTCATAGTAGAGAACACATTTTTAGGATAATTTATGTCATAGTTTGTCTTCCCACCTTTGCTGTTGTAGAGATGCAACAATTCCATCGTTGCCTGCATAGTTTATGCTTTGTGCTGTTGTTGCTCATTAAAAGTGTTTCAGGTTTGATATTTTGTGGTCATACCAGTAGGCCAAGAATAATTTATGGATAATAGATGGTAATCCTTTATGTACAGCGCTCAACATACACCCCCTTGAAAAGGAAGTTTTTAATCAATATCTCAAAGCACATATGCACTGTTTGGACAAATTTGAGTTTCATAGAACATTTTCTTGACTGAGAACATGATTATGTTGTATAGTGACCCATAGAAAATGTTGATTCTCAAAGAAAACTAAAGTTTTGGTGACAAATCTGTTTGGGTGGACACATTCATGTTGAGCCCTGTATTATGTTAGCCAAGTAAAACTCTACACCTGTGTGAAAGAATAGGCCTCTGCTGTTTTCATCTATTTAGTCCTCATTTGACTTGCCCTCATCAAGAATGTGGGTTGTTGCAGAATGATCTGACTGATTTTTTAATGAATCGGCTGAGCTGGAGCTGGACGCAGATAGATCACACTGACAGAGAATTGTCACTATGTTGAACTGTTATGACACGTGCCATGTGTTAACTCTCCTTTCTAATCCCTCTCTGTCTCATTTACACACAAACCTGTTCTTGTTGCAGCCCTACTATTTTCTTCTTTGTTTCAGGGGAGCTGCTTGATGGCCAGAGAGGACTTGTCCCTTCCAATTTTGTGGAGTTTGTCCAGGACAAAGAAAAACCAGCAATTCAAGCCGGGGATGGAGGGGAAGACCTCAGTTCACTGGACCATATACCCCTCAGCCTGACTGCGGTGGATGGTGGTGCCTCCCAGGACAGCCTCCTGGGCTCATCTAAAGCCTTGGTTCCCTGTAGCAATGGGACAGGGGGGGCCCTGGACCCTGAGGACCTGGCAGAAGATGTAGTGCCTTATCCCCGAAAGATCACTTTGATAAAGCAGCTGGCACGGAGCGTCATTGTGGCCTGGGAGCCTCCAATAGTGCCTTTGGGCTGGGGGAACGTCTCTGGCTACAATGTGTTGGTAGACGGGGAGCTTCGTGCCAGTATACAATATGGAGGTCGGACCAAGTGTCTGCTGGAGAAGTTGGACCTGGACGGCTGCGTTCATCGTGTGTCAGTACAATGTGTCACAGATCGCGGTTTTTCTGACGAGCTGCGCTGCACCTTGTTGGTAGGGGCCAACGTAGTGGTAGCACCGTGTGGTCTGAGGGTGGATGACATCCAGCGTGACACTGCCGAGCTCTCCTGGTTGCCAAGCAACAGTAACTATGGTCACACAGTGTTCCTGGATGGGGCAGAGCATGCAGTGGTAAAGCCAGGAAGATATAGATTACGCTTCCTAAACTTGAAGCCCTTGACAGTTTACAAGGTGACGGTTATGGCACAACCTCACCAAGTGCCATGGCAACTGCCGCTGGAACAGAGAGAGAGGAAAGAGGCCGGCGTGGAGTTCTGCACTCAGGCTGCAGGTTTGCACTGAATATACTGTATATTATAACAAGAGTTTTAGAATAACATGCTTTATTTGTGATGTTTTGAAGTAGATTTATAGGAAAGATGGAGATTGCAGACTGCTGCAGTTCTCTGTATTTCATTGTAATGTCTGATCTAATATGTGTCATAATGCAGAATATGACTTTTGGTACAGCACTGTGCTGTAGCACAGTACAGTACACTGCCTTACCATACAATTGTTGTGTATTGTATTTTGTCTAGGTCCAACACCATATTGCAGAACAGGTCAGAATGAAAGTCCTGGGCTGGGTTTCCCATAAGTCTTAGCACTAAAAGATCATTTTCTATTGAGAGATAATGGACAGAAATGACTTTAGTGCTTTGCTACTTTTGGAAGAGGGTTGTCATCCTGGCACTAAGAGTGATTATAACATACTGTCTGGTATGAGCAAATAATCAAGGGATCTGGGCAAAATGGCGTTTCTTAAAGAAAAAACCCACATTCATGAACAAAACAACTTTATTTTTATAACAAGTAATGTCATCTTTCATTTGTTTTTCAAAAACAGAAATTCTTGCTACCAAAGAGTTTGCTAATGTAGGATTGTTTGTGTTTGTTTCAGAAAATAAGATCTTGACCTTACTGTATTTAGTACCTTGAGGTGACTTTTTGTTATGATTTCACTCTAAATTATACTAAAATTAACTGAATTTAAACCTGAATTGACATGAATTTAATTTTATTATTTGACATAACTGAAATGCAGTTTTGCCCAAATTTGCTTTCACAGAGCACACCACTAATTAGATTAAGAAACAAGCACCAGTTATTGTTCTGTTGACAGTGAGTCATTTCCTCAGCCTATAGCCTAGCCTGGAATAACTTCCACTGTATAATACAATACCCCCCACTGCTCACTGAAATGACCATTTTGTATCAGTGTGCATTTGCTTCTGCCTGAATGCAGTTGTGCATGTTTTATCCAGTGACCCAGGAGAGTAGAATACAAAGAATGAGCTGTAGTTAGTCTGTCTGGATTGTGTCCTGCATGCTGAAACAATAGTGTTTTTTTTTTAAAGGGGCCCAGAGGCCTGCATTGTTCGGAAGAGTAGCTTGAGGTAGCAGTACAGCACTAAGCTAAAAGAATATAGTACTGAGACTGGACGTAGAGTTCTAAAAATATTCTGCAACAATACGCCACTATCACAGGATTTTCTTCCACAACTCAGTCTGATTGTCTTAGTTTTGCTCTTTAGTGTCAGTGTTGTGCGATATATTTCAATGTGAATTCATAAACACAGCACAAAGCAACTAGTGAATGTCACCCAATAATAATGTCACAGTATCAATAGTGTTTGCATGAACTATGTATCTAAATGTATAATATCCTACATTATGTTATTCTTTCACAAAATATCTACCACAAATTACAAGTAAATCCAACTGTCTTGTCTGTTGACTTCCATAGAATACCTTCTCGCCGTCAGTGTGTGCATTTCTGTGCATGGTTGTGTGTATCCCTGTTTGTGCATCTGATCAACCCCTTCCCTTTTCCTTTTGTTCGTATGTCAGTGCAATTAAAGCAGTAAATAATGACATAAATTATGCATTTCTCACCCGGTTCTCTTGCTGTGCAGGCCCTCCGTTGCCTCCCCAGGATGTGCAGGTGCTCTGTGGACAGGCCCCGGGGGTCCTGCAGGTCCGCTGGAAGCCCCCTATCCTCTCTCCCACAGGCACTTCTAATGGGGCAAATGTCATTGGTTACGCAGTCTGCACTAAAGGACAGAAGGTGAGCGAGCAACTGTCTGAGCCATATCCATATTTTATTCATTTAAAGAATGAACAGAGGAGGTGAACAGGCTTTATATGGACATCATTACAGCTAGGATCATGTTCTTAAAATGGTCAGTGTGGACGGTGTACTCATAGTAAGTACAGTTTTTTATGGTGTCCTTATTTTCAAGGCTTACATCAAGCACACACACAGACAGAATAGAAAAACACTTCTTAAAATGTTTAATCATGTTTAAGCTAGTTGAAACATGAAAACGTACATCACAGATGGGATGCTCATAGCCTCTGTTGTTGTGTGGCATTATGTCATAAATGCTATCTGTGCACCTTGCAGTGCCACCTAGTGGTAAATCACTATCAGTACAAGTCTCAGTCCAGGTGGTGTTGATATCTCTGGAAGGTGTATTACGCCCTCTGGTGCCTGCCGAAAGTAAATCAGTACATGGGTGACAAATTAAAGGAAAAATCTGATAGGCATATTCACATCCTGGATGATTATGTCCGTCCATTATAGGTGTCATTTAAAAATTGAGGGACTTTTTGAGTTTGCTTTAATTGACAGGTATAGTTGACTTTTTTTTTTGCTGTTTTCAAGCCTCAAATTAACATAACTATAACATCACATCTTCTCCTAAATATCACATATACAGTCGGTAGCCTACAATTGAGTAAAATTGAAAGTTA
>JAPTGZ010000005.1:4798915-4809183 GCA_029814645.1 Fowleria isostigma | reverse complement strand
TATAAAAACTGTCTGCAGTTATATATATATATATGTATACATATATATGTATATATATATATAACTCTCTGCAGTTAGACGTGGGCATTAAATTTGTTTTAAGTGACATTAAAAAAGGCCTTAAAAAGCAATAAATTAGATTGGCTGACACCTGCTGTAATCCTGAATAAATGCTTTGTATATTGGCCTGATTGAATGCAAAAGGATATTTTGAACCTTGTGATTATTCTAAACTCACACAAACATGTAGTAATCCAGATCCACATGCAGTAGCCAACACTGATCTGGTTTCATTGTCAGTCCACCGTACTTGTGCTTCACTTTAAGCACTTTTGTTGCACATTTTCAGGGGGACAGAAGGCCAGGCAGGTATGGAGAGCAGGGTCAGTCATTTCACCAGCATCACTCTGATGAGGAAGAGGAAGATGAGGAAGGATTTGCGCGAAGCCGTCGGAGAGGGCCCTCTGTCGATGAGTTCCTCAGAGGCTCTGAGCTGGGGAGGCCGGTAGGAAAAGTAGCGACAATGTGGAAGTTTAACCTGCCATGTGTGTGTATGAGTGTGTCTGTGTGTGTGTGCATGTGCATGCATGTCTGGGTGATGCATGCATACACTCTGTGCCTACGTCTCTGTGTGTGCTTCTAGGAGTGTGTTTGTCATCCATGTTTAGGTGCTCATATGAATGTGTGCATGTATATATGTATGTGGACTTACACAATTGTGTCTGTGTGTTTGTATTTGTTTGTGTGACTGCCAAAAGCCTCACTATAGTCACAATGAAGATTATCACAGCGAAAGCAGCCGGGGCTCTGACCTGTCTGACATCATGGAAGAGGATGAGGAGGAGCTGTACTCTGAGATGCAGCTGGAAGAGGGACGGCGACGCAACTCGCACAACACACCCAAGGTGCAGTTCTTTGCACTTATTCTCAACCCAATAGTCATGAAACACCCAAATCTACTATTATTATCTCATGAACTGCACAGGCACAGATACTTCAACTGAGACTGCTGCCTTGACTTGCATTTGATGTTCTGACGTGTGTGTTATGTTTTGATGAAGTAATAATATCAAACAGAAAACGACATAACAACGGAGATTGGGTTGGAATGACAAAGGTTGGCTGGGTTGAAATATTTCAGCACTAAGCAGAGAAACATAATCTGTTTCCATCTGTATTTTTAAGCCACTGCATCTGAAAAGCTTGATGTAAACGGCAACAATTACCATAATCTAGGGGTGTGCGATATAACGATATTAGATGAAACATAAGAACATATCGATGTATGCGTTACATGCCGCACATACCCCACAGTGAGTATGCACAGCGAAAGTGAAACTTAATATGGCAGGCCAAGTATATCATAACTTAAGTCTTGGCCCCCACAGAATCGGGCGTACTTGACTTCGCGGACGTCTGCGCACATCAAATTGGGCATTTCTTCAGTGATATTTTGTTCTGTATTTTTTTTTTTTTTTCATGTTTATTGAAAGTTACCTCAAAAACCAACTGCAGTTTAGTGTTTATGTTACAAGAGTGCACTTACTCAAAATGTTATTGTTTATATTTTAGTATGTTTATGCTTTTGGCACATGTGGCAAAATAGTACAAACTAAATTAAAAATGTTCTGGATGGTTTTTTAGGCTAAATTTTCTGTTTGTTTTTTTCTTCTTTTTGGGCTATGTTCTACCGAGGGAAATTGGTTGTACTGTTCAGACACTTCAAATTAGTCTCAAAGATCAGTGGAAAGAATTGTGATAAAATCAAGATCATGGTTTAGTCTTAAAAAATCGTGATATGACACTTTTGCCATATCGCCCACCCCTACCATAGTCTGAGGTAGTTTTGGTTTTTTTTAAGCGTTAATGTACTCAAAGCTTATGTACAGAAACCATAAGAACATGTACACACACCATATAATTAAAACAATACGACTTGTGCATTTTGCTCGTCACCATCTTTGCTTTTTGCAGCACAAGGGATACTGGTTGAACTAATAGTCGCTTACTGACACAGTCAATTATTCTTCACATTATTCTTCAGTCTCAACAATAAAAATAGCATCACTTTGGAAAGGAAACGGCAACAAAATGTATTTCCTCTACTCTACTCTAATTTATTTGCTCCAAACCAGGTGATGGAAGCATACCTACTACACATCTTCACATACACCTTTTGCTGTGTCTCATAAATTCCCAAAAATTGATTTGACAATTATATGGAAACACAGCTGTATAGAAAATTAAATGGGTTTCACTACAGTCTGAGTGTCCCAGCCTAGAACATGGTTGAATGGATCAGTCCAAACCTATCTCCCACTGACAGAACTAGACATGTGCACAAACAATAAGTTTTTTTTTTTTTTTACATATTCTTTTTATTGTTTCTTTTTTAAGAATATGTATCAGATAGGGACATACAGAAGGAAGACAAAAAATAAAATAAAAATAAATAAAGAAATACAAACCTCAGAAGAAAAATAACAGTGGATTACCATGTTTCTATCGTGTGCCTGAATGTTTTTTTTATCAATAGGACCATCCTGATGCGATTGTTAAATAAACAGTTCATTTCTCCCACTAAATAGATTTTTTTTTTTTTTTTTGCGCATATAGAACAGCTAGTGAAGTGTGAGGTGATATGTGCTGAATTTGACAAAAAAAAGTGTATTGGATTAGAATGGCTTGTTTAACCCAGTAATCACAAACTGTATTGCTGTACTAAGCACAGAGATGAAACATGCTAGAATAATCTTGCCTCCATTTCAACGACTCAGTGCATCAGTGATTGTATTAACTGGAAGCGCACTTCTGCGTGGCTAAAGCAGAGCAACGATGGACATGACAAAAAAAACAAAAAAAAAAACAAAACAGAATGCATGAAGGCAAGAAACACATGCATGGATATATTTGGCCCTCTGGCTTCAGATGAAAGAAAGGTCAGAAGTGCATTGAGATGGTCCCCATGGGCTTGACATGAATGTTTCGCCTTGTTAAGGATTGCTAGAAAAATGAGTTATTTTAAAGCACCACAGAAACAGATTGACATAATGTGAGATTAGATTTGTTTCAGCATGATGGAGACACAGGAAGAGACTTTACCACTCCTCAGAGAGACAACACACTGCAGGTTTTTTTCTCTGACATGGATGTATTTGGTAACAAATGTCAAAGGTCAATCCTTATTACAGTATTGCTTCACTTTGGTACGATTTCCTGCAGGCTTGTGCTTGTGTTTGTGTCTCCCGTATGCGTCTGTTGTGTTTCAGTGTGTCTGCCTGTGAGTGCTGCATGATTTTGTTTACACACAGTACACATATAAGTATGCTAATGTGTGTTTCTTCACATGATGCGTGCAAATATGTCCACATGCCTGCAAGCAAATGATGAGTGCTAAATGTTTGTGAATATTTCCTGTGCTTATTCGCACTTTAGACAAACAATCCAGCCGGAGGCCGTCATGACCGGGATACAGGGAGAAGAATTCATCATGGTGGTCCTCAGAGACGACCTCTAATGGTCCCTTCCATTGGTCAGTATGGGACAGTGGAGACCACTTAAATGTTTTCTGTGCCATAGTATTGTACTGTGTGTTGCTGTGATCAAACCCTCATGAGCTTCTTTTTGTCTCCAGATCACCTCTGTGGTTTTGAACTACCACATGTTCTCATACTTTTCATTAAGATGAGATGAGATGAGATGAGATGAGATAAGATATTCCTTTATTAGTTCCATGAATGCAGGGGTCTCAAATTCATTTCAGTTCAGGGGTCATATTCAGCTCAATATGATCTGAAATGTGTCAAACCAGTAAAGTAATAATACTGAAAAAAGTAATATTACAATATAATATTATTTACATCTACCAAACTATCTTTTAAAAATTTTAATAACATAAATTACCTGAAATCTCTTAAGAAAAATAAGTGCAACTTTAACAATATTATGTCTCAATTTATTATATTCACATCTTCATTACAACTTACATATCAAAGCGGATCTACAAATATACAAAACATTTAATAACAGGCAGAATACTGGTAAAAAATGCACTTGTTTTTTCTTTTTTAAAGATTTCAGGTTTTTCACTTTTTTGTGAAAGGATAGTTTATACATGTCAACATCTTCATATAATTTAACTTTACACTAAAAAAAAAAAATATTGTTTATCATTATTTTTAAGTAATTATGATAGTATTTTACTGGTCTGATCCACTTTAGATCTTATCGGTCTGTACATCCTTGATTTTTAATACCATGAGTGTAATTTTTGCATCTCAGAAATTCATCCCGAGGGCCGGATTGGACCCTTTGGCGGGCCGGGTTTGGCCCCCAGGCTGTATGTTTGAGACCCTTGCACTAGGGGAAATTCCAGATTCACAACTGCAATAGTGGAGCACAAACAAAGCACACAAAAGCAAAAAACAGCAAAATAAAGACAATCAACAAAAGCTATAAATTCTATTTACAGTGTGCACATGCTGATCATGCCACAGATTGGATAAGGGAGATACTCATACATACACCTAAGTTAAATCTTGAAATTAAAAAATTTAGCTATAATATACAACATTTCTACATTAAAATCATATTAAAATTAATTGAAGTGACTAGGCCTACGCATGTTATAATGTTATGTAAAATATGCTAATATGCTAATATGTTTTAGCTTAGATTAGATTAGACTTGGCTTGTAAGCAAATTTTTGACACATTTGAGAACTGGCAGACTGATTTTCCAGCTGATAGACACTAGTGTTGTGATCTATGTTCAGCCCTAAATCCCTGTAGTATAAAAGCACATGACAGTTTACATCTCAATCTCCTCAATATGATGTCCAAAAGTTGTACTATATTGCCTGTTCTGGTACTAGTAATGAATCTGTGTCAAATTTCTCTCCCATTTGTTTTTAGGCAAGTTTAGCAAACAGTAACTCACCAACTCTAAGCCTAAGGTCTGCTCAGTTTTTTCCAGCCCTGATTAAGATCTGATATGGGAAGACTGGTTGCAGAACAACAGCACACAGATAAATATGTGAGAAAAAGAGACAACACATTAACACAATGCAATTCTGAGTATATATAATAATAAATATATGGGTGCTTCTATGAAACTGGGTTCATTTCGGTACCTGGAACTTTGCCAGCTTTTTTAGACCCAATAATATTAGAGAAATTTAGACATATCCCCCCCAGGATGTACCTAATGATGACCTCAGATAAATGCAAAAAAATATTATACTCTTGCTCTGAGCCATCCCAAAATGAATGAACTTTTTATAAAATATCAGGGCCAAAAATAGGACCTAAATTGGGACAGGAAAGGCTACCTATGTGTCAGTGCATTTGATCTGGAGTACATGTCTGTAAATGGTCTTATATATCACTATACATAAAGACACTGTGTTAAATGTGTCGATCCTAGTGGTTTTTGTAATCCAGACATTTGGGTTTTTCATAAATCTCAGTCTCATTCCAGATTTCATGTGTAACCTATCGTGTCCATTTGTGTTACATGCAGAACCTGAACATTTAAACACAAATAAATCACGAGTGATTTTGCAACATCAGTCATTTTTGTGAAACACTCTGCCTTTATAATTAGTTAAATTCCCAAAATGTACCTGTGAGAGAATACAAAGTTGTAAAAAAAACATAGTCGCATGTAATTTATGGTGTTACACGTAGATTTTTTATGAAAATAATATTTTAAAAAATGTGTTTTATCTGAAAAATAGTTAATTTTTTTATCTCAGTAAATAATTATTTTTAAAATAGACCCAACAACATTCATATTGTTGCTGTGTGAATATGTTCTGTTTGTCAAAGTTAAAGACATGCTGTAAGATTATGAGTAAAGGGTCGGCAAAATAAACAGAAAGCTTCAGCACACACCTTTTCAGTCTGATTGTCCAAATTAATTAATTAGTAAAGATTGTATTAGAAATTTTTATTTCATGGAGTAATTTGTTGAATTTATGGATTGACTGGATCTGTGGATTGTGTTTTTTCAGATTGAAATCAAACAATTACATAAAACATACATAAACTTATGCGCTTCTAAACTTGCCTCATAACATTCGTCTACATTTGGGTTGAATTTCCAGCCTCCATGTCCTGTTTTTATGACCAGTTTTATAGACGCACCCAAATACAAAACATATTAAAAAAAATCCTGCAACATAACATAACCATTTAGCAATCTGATTTCACTGGGAACAAACAAGTATTCATAACAGTTCCTCCTAAACCCATCTGTAGCATGAGCCTGAAGGCAGAGCAGTGAACTCTGGGTAAAGAGAGTGATCGCTGTTTGAGAGCACAGTTAGAGCTTAATAGAAAACGTTTCTGTCAGACAAATTACACCGGCTTTTCTGTTTGTTTCCTGTGATCTTCTCACTGTTTCCAACAATGCCGCTGCTTTAGGTCCTAACACAAATCTTGAGTTAACATTTTGGGAAGCTTGAACTCTGCATTGTGACTTCACCACACTTTGATTGGTGTTTCCCGTAGAGGTAACCTCTGAGAATAACAGTGAGGGAAACCTCTCCCCCATCACTGAGGATGTTTACTATGGCAAACTACCTCGGCACAGGACGTGGTCATCCCGCAGGCACATGGGCGGCACCCGGTCTCCCCATGGTATGTGCCGCTGCCCGCAGTCCTGTCTTTAACACCACAGCACGGCAACAAAATGCCACGAGCACCTGGGAAAACGTAGCTGTGGACACATGCGAGTGCTTGTTTCTACTTTAATTAAATAATACAGGTTATGATTATGCTTACAGCTGAACAGCATGACGACACTGCACTGAAATGGTAGACCCACTGGCAAGTCAGACCTGGGGTCCAGGATGAACATTTCAACAGTTGCGGATGAGACATGATTGACTGCTCAGAGAATGCCTCACTCACTGCACTGAAACTCCAGATGCCTGCTAAACCCCTCCCCCCTGTGGTCCAACCACACACCCACACCTGAAACTGAAGCATTCATGCATGGAATTACAAATATAGTGGTTTAAGCACTCCTCTCACTGCATTAATATTTATTTAGATGTTTATGGGCTGAAGTATGTGCCACCAGAAACTGAATTTGAATCACATCATTTGAATTTGTATTGTTTAATTGGAATCATTGCACTGGAAAACTGAATCTGAATGGTGTAATTTGAAATTGAATTTATTAGTTTCGAACTTAAATCCAGTAAACTTGAAACTGAATGTAAGATTATGTAATTTAATTCAGTTTCTCTGAAATTATATGTGATCCTCACTGAAAATTGAACTTGATATATTTTCACAATGTAATTTCAATCAACTTGTGACCGACATCTGGGTACTGAAGGAAGAGCAATCGAGTACAGATACACACGGCTCCTCTTCGGCCAATCAGCACCTACATTTTTGAGCACATAACATACCCTTTTCCACTGCATTGTACCAGCTCGGCCCGGCCTGGCTCGGTTCTACATGACTCTACTCGGTTTGGTACAGTTGCTTTTCCACTGATGCTTTTCCAAGTTTATTTGACTAATAAATTCCACTTCAGATCACACTATTCAGATTCAGTTTTTCAATGCAATGACTCAAATTAAACAACACAAATTCAAATTATGTGCTTCAAATTCAGTTTCTGGTGGCACATGTTTCAGCCCATAGATGTTTTGCGTTTTTTTTTTTCTGGACATTTGAGTTTGAAATTAGTTGCTGATGATTCAGATGTCCCTTATCACTTCTGTAAGATGGCATATGCATTTATGGGAGCAGTTTTGCATCATGCTTGTTATTACAAGCTTTAAAATAAAGCATTTGCCAGACTGTACAGTATCACACTTCACTTGTCAAATAAATGGCGGGCTCACAACAAGCTTCACTCTGCAAAACTCTGCAGCCTTTGCTTTATATCTTTAGAAGTAAGTGATATTTTGAGGAATTAAGTTAAATATGCAGTTTGATTATTTTTAGGTGCATATTTTCACTTTTCTGTATGATGCATGTCAGAGTCTTGTGTGTTGTGTTGTGACCATGAATCACTTCTGTGTGTTGCACCATCTTTTGTCTCGCTGCTCATTTGTCGCTCACTGCATATTCACATGAAAACGGACACAAAGGACACAAAAATACATGGAAGGTGTAGGAATGTTTGTGGGTGCATGTGTGGGTTTAATTATTGAAATATGTGACTGGTCACAAAAAATCTGCCTGCATACTGACAGATACAAATATGTCAAGACAAGAAAATCCTCAAACGACAAAAAAAAATAATAATAATTTGAAACCTAGTCCTTTCCACACATCTGTCTTGTCTGCACTAATTGGTTTTGTCACCAAATACAGTTGTAGAAAAAATTATTAGACAACCCTGTGTTTTCTTCAATTTCTTGTTGATTTTAATGCCTGGTACAAAAAATATGATGAAAAAATGTATTTTTTAAGGTTACAAACTATATTTTTTAGATTTCCTAGGTAATAAAAGCTGATAAATATCCTATAATCCCTCTGTAATTTTTTTCCGTCTTACATTTTGAAATGGAAAAAAAAAAGAAAGTTGCAGCAGTTTTTATCACATGTTCAGATCTATCTACTAAAAATATATGCAAAATGGTGCATATGTAATGAGATAATCCTAATTTGCATAATAAAACATACAAATTTCAAAAACCTGTAATACATTTCCTTTTCATACTTGTGTAATTAATCAACTGATGAAGTTTCATGGTGATAGTTATTATTTAAAATTTTTATCCTATTCACTTGGAGTGTCTCGCCTTTATGTCTGGTACAACTAAAGGTGCATTTGTTTGGACAAATATAATGATAACAACAAAAATATATCACAGTTTGTTAGAGCTGATATCCATTTCCCATGGTTTTGTTGATAATAACCAAAATTACACAAATTACTGACAAAAACAGTGCTTATATTCATTCCATGTTTTCTTTTCGGTTTGTTTTAGTCACATGATACACACAGGAGTTTGTACTTGATTGCATAACCATTGTTTTTGATGGTCGAATAATTTTTTCCACAACTGTATTTGAAGAATACACATTTTAAGACTAAGCCCTAAAATCTTCTCAAATTTGTGACCAGATACCACAAACAGAACCTTTACTTTTTTTTTTTTTTTTTGTTATTACTGTTAAATATACATGTGAGAATCAACCCTTTCGACTTTCGTTGGTTGCTTTGTCAGTGTTTACACATCGATGTATTGTTTTATCTCAGTCTTTAAAGATGGCTACAGGGATCGAGATCGCCGCTCGCCCACGTATTACGATGAGTCAGAGCCAGAGGAGTCTTTCCGGATCTTTGTGGCCCTCTTTGACTACGATCCTCTTTCCATGTCCCCGAATCCAGATGCAGCTGATGAGGAGCTGCCCTTCAAAGAGGGGCAGATCATAAGGGTGGGAGTTTACAATTGTTGATATTTTGACATATAGAACATTGTCATTCTATTTTAGTGCAATTTGGGCTTTTTTTTAGCACCCCATTGTGTACGATTTATGAGGTCATAAGAGAGTCGAACTGAAGAAATGAAACATAAACCTCATTATGTTTTCTGTAGTGTAAAAAGTGAAAATATGAGTCAATGTGTGTGTTTGGATTTCCATAGAATGAGCTCAAAACGGACTTCATTTTCCTTTTTTTTTTTCTTCATCTTTGCCAGCCCATTGTGTACAATTCAGATGTTTTTAAGAGAATCTAATTGAAAAAATGGAACATAAACAGCAGTATGTTTTCTCTAGTGTAAAAAGTGAAAATAAGTGAAAATGTGTATTCAGATTTTCTTAGAATAGGGGTCTCAAACATGCGGCCCGAGGCCAAAATCGGCCCTCCAAAGGGTCCAGTCCACCTCTGGGATGAATTAGTGAAATACAGAAATTGCACTGAAGATATTAACAATCAATTATGTTAAAATAATTTTGAGTCAGTTCCATCTAAAGTGGGTCAGTCCAGTAAAATACTATCATAATAAACTGTAATTACAAAACCTGCATTTTTTTTATTTTTAGTGTAAAAAGGTAAAATTATGCAAAAATATTTATATTTACAGACTATCCTTTTACAAAAAATATGAATTAAGTGCAATTTTAACAATATTTTGCTTGTTATTGAATGTTTTGTGTATTTGTTGATCCAGTGTAATCTGTAGGTTGAAACAAACGTGAAAATGAGAAGCTGAGGCAAAATAATGGTGTAAATTGTTAAAATTGCAGGTTTTTTTTTTTTAAATAAATGTAATTTTGTTCATGGTTGTTAAT
>JAPTGZ010000005.1:4388353-4400970 GCA_029814645.1 Fowleria isostigma | reverse complement strand
GATAGATAGATAGATACTTTATTCATCCCCATAGGGAAATTACTGTATCCAGCAGCTCATATAAAAACACATAAAAAACAAACACTTAAAAACACATAAAAACATAAAAACATCATGACATACAACCAAGCACATGAAACAAGCCGAATAAATTAATAAATGCAAATGAGCGTGTGTGTGTGTGTGTGTGTGTGTATACATGTGCGTGTGCAAGTGGAAAAGCTATGCGATTTTGCAGAAAGATGTGCTATTATCCGGATTGACATTCTGATGCACCGATTTTGTTAAAATTGCGAAAAACACAGCCAAATGTGTCCATCCGAAATGAATGGGGCGATTTTCAAGTGGCTACCATTCCCACATGATTGATCCTAAAATTATTCTGAAATATGATAAATGTGCGGCCTAGCCCAAAGATTATATATGTGACATGTCGTAATAATATCTCATACCATTTCCACATAAGAACACCTGTACCAAACCCCATTCACATACAATGGGAACAGAATGCTGACAGCTGATTGGTCGAAATTGTCCGCACTCTAACTTAGAGTGGAGATTTATCGTGATTGGAAAATAAAATGAAATATCAAACTGTTTAATTGTTTTTAACATATCCATATAAAAGGGTCTGTCCATTTCAGTCATGACAGAATGGATTAAAATTTGACCCCAAACATTTATGTGGACGCAAGGATGAAATAAAGAATTTTAGTGGTCAAAGGTCAAGCTCAATGTGTCCTCATGTCGGTCTGTTCTTATGAATGCAATATCTCAGAAACACCTTGGGGGAGTTTCTTCAAATTTTGCACAGACATTTGGACTCAAGGTTAAACTCAAGAGCCACGGGTCAAAGGTCAGCATTGCTCTGACCTTATGTCAATCTATTTTTATGAGTTTGATATCTCAGAAACAGCTGGGCCACATTTTCTCTAATTGAGCACAAATTTTCATTTAGACTCCAGGATAATCTTGTCAGATGGTGGTAGCCAAAGGTCAAGGGTAAAGGTTGCCATGGGGCTCACAAATCACATTTTGACCAGAAGTGCTAGTGTCTGAGAGAAGAGCATAAATAGATTATGACTCAAGACTAGTGGACCTGGTCTGACTGCACTTAGTTCTTGTTTTTGGTAAAATGAAATTACAGGTTGTTTTTTTTTCCTTCATTTCCAGCTGTTTTAATTATTTGTAGTTCAGTTACTCTCCAGCTGTGCAGTTGATTGTTTTCTACATTTTCACTACTCAATGTCTGAAAAACAGAATTGTATTTTGATTGTAATCGGTTTGAGGACCTCAAGGGAAATCTAATAATATCTCAAATGAATGAAACCTTGTTCCAAACAGGAGCTCCATCTGCTCTAGCAATAAAGGTCACTCCACATTAATAGTGCCCTCTACCTCTGACTGCTTCAGTTCAGTAAAAGCTAACCTGAGTATATGTGTAATGAGGTCATTTAGCCTGGTGAAGCTGAGGTCATTAGAATATTGTGATTAATAAATTAGTATCTGGTGTAGCAGAGACCGTATCATAGTCTATGTGTGTGTGGGTGTGTGCTTCCCAGGAGAATCTAGGCTCCTCTCTAATGAGTTTCAGTATTTCAGGTCTAATATCTTTCTCTTTACTGCGATGATGCTAATGAGATCCTATTGAAAGTAGCAGAAGTCAGCCTCCAAAGTCCTCCGCTCACAGTGGGCTGGAGTTCGATCTGAAGGTACGAGGACGGTGGGTAAAGGTAGGGATGGAATTTAGAAACTGGTTCCAAGTGCTGCTTCCAGATTGGAAACTGCATTAGGGTCAGAGCTTATGAACCTTTTTTTGTTTTTACGACTTGAGCAGAGTGGCTATATATGCTCAGTACACATATAAAATATAAACCAAACTTCCCCCGCATGTCAAAGTGGGCACAACAGTAATGAGAGTATGAGGCGGATATTTTAGTACAAGAAGGCAAAGTTTGATCTTCGGGCGTTTTCACACTGGGTATCCGAGTCCATATCTGATACATTGGACCCTAAATTCCACTTAATTTTTGTAGAACTAGCATATGGCTGACTCACGTTTGAAAAAGTGTGTCTTCTCAGATTTATTGGACAAAATATAAAAATAAAATACACAAAAGAATCCACAGCTTAAGGCTCAAAAACGTACAAACTTCTTCACACAGTCTCAAAACCATGCGCTCTTCTCGACTCTAATGCCGAATACTCCTCAGGCACGTTACACCCCCGGAGTTCACTGGACTTCTTAAAGCTACAGGCGCTTATTTTATCCTTCGCACTTGGAAGCACATTAACATGACATAACCAAAATTCTATGACCATGTAAATAATAATGATGTAAATATTAAAATCTAAAATCATTAAACAATAATTACTAACAGAATTGAAATTTTCATTAATTACACAAACTATACATACGACAACCACAGTTTTATCAATGTGAACGCAAATATTCTGCGTACAAATACTGTACCGGAGTCCAGCTGAGAAGGTAGTCCTAGGTACGGACTGACGCCCCTTTTCCACTGCATAGTACCAGCTCGATTCGACTCGGTCTGATTACAGCGCCGTCACTTATCAACTGCAATTCGTATCATCTTGGTGTGAATGAGAAGGACGTAGTCAGCAGACTCGAAACATACGTTTTGGTATTGTAAGTTTGAAAAGTATTATCTGTGAACAGAACAGTTGCTTGGTTGATGATGTAATGGTTTGTCCCTTCCGTGTTTGTTGGATATTAAGAATTTCTTCCACATCGCCACCTACTGTTTCGGCCCTGTAACACCCACTCATACTCAGGCACGGACCACGGTACGTTAGCCGAGCCAGCCATGCCGTTTCCTCAGTGCATTCAATACTAACAAAATAGTCTGGAATTGCGGGGCTGAAGGCAGGACTAATGGGTGCTGAGTAAACAAATCACAGATAAGATGGACATGACGCTTTTGTCAGAGAAACTTAAGAATGCAGGGTGTAATCTGTAATTCAACCCTTATTTTTTAATCAAACAACCAACATCTGTTGTAAGGAGATTTACGAACTTGGAACTGACTTTGACTCACAATAAAAAGAAGTCGGTGTGTATGATTTATAGTAAAACACCCACCTCCAACACTTGTGATTGGCCCGGTAGCATAATCAACAGTGAATGAAGCAGTTCCAGGCTGTTTTCTTAGTACTGAATACACTGAGGAAACAGGATGGCTGGACAGGCTAGTGGCTCATGAACGCAACATTTGAGGGAATGGTGTGAGCATATCCAAGTACAGCACGGATCTGTGTACCCAGTCTGAAAACACCCTTAGCTAGTGAATGTAATGTTAATGTTATGTCACAGCGCATCTCCTAAACATTGTACTATGTTCTTTGACTTAGTTCCTGTCTGACAAAAGTGAGAGGAAATACAACTAGTTACAACCCAAAATCAGGAACTTACAATGGTACATTTAATGTAAATTCAGCTGTACAGTTATGATGGATACATTCATTCATTCATTCATTTTCTGAACCCGCTTTATCCTCACTAGGGTCACGAGGGTTGCATGGAGCCTATCCCAGCTACTTAAGGGTGAAGGCGGGGTACACCCTGGACATTTCGCCAGTTCATTGCAGAGCTCATCAAAAACAATAGTTATGCAATCAAGTACTAACTCCTATGTGTATCATATGACTAAAACAGACAGAAAAGAAAACATGGAATATCTAAAAGCACTGCTTTTTGTCAGTACAATGCCATAGCTATTGATGGAAGAACTTAAGTGATTTTGGTTATTATCAAGAAAACCATAGAAAATAGATAGATATCCGCCTTTAAATTAAACTCCTATGAGATATTTTTATTGTTATCATTATATTTGCCCAAACAAATGTACCTTTATTTGTACCAGGCATTAAAATTAACAAAAAACTGAAGAAACAAGAGGGGTCTAATAATTTTTTCCACGACTCTATGTCCTCTAACAGTTAATATTAATGTCCTTGTATCACATAATGGAAATGGGTGATGTTTATTCTCTGTTGCTTATGTTTAAAATAATAAAAAACATTTTGGGGGAAAAAGATCACTAAACATCCATGCATCCCCTCTTGTGAATTCTAACCAGACTCTGCAGCTGCATCCCACCTCTATGGAGCATTTTATTATGTTTGAGCTCATTGTGTTGGATTTTAAAGCCAGATACTTCAGTGTTTTGGTTCAGTCTCACTGCCCTCATCAGTGTTGTATTCAACCCAAGCAGGCAGCTGTTTTGGTTAAAAAGCTCTGATGCATGAAACAGCAGTCAGTCAGCGAACAACTGCTGGACACACCAAAGCATTTAAGCAGACACATTTCTCCCAAGACTTGATGGATATAGTGGGTATTGTCAGATGGGCGTATGCAGAACTCTAAGTGGATTCTCACATCCACTAGAGCTTAGATAAAAACCTGCCTTAAATATTCCTTTTACTTAGAGAAAAGAGCATTCGCCAGAGAAATGTTTCTCCCATCATGGTCAGGAAACACAACACAAGACACATATATGCACACACTATGTACTGTATATGACCTTTGACCTCATCTTCCACCTGACTTCCCCACAGATTGAAGATATTGTCACAAGAATACAAGATGAAAAAGCAGGAGGTGTTGCAATCCGGACTGTAAAAAGCTTCCTCTCCAAGATCCCCAGTGTGGTATCAGGTCAGTATGTGTGTGCATGTGTGCTTGGCCGTTTATGCTGCAGTTGTGGTTCTGCTGTAATGATGTCTTGCCTTACCTGATGTGCCGATAATTGGGTGCTTGTGTGTGTTACTGTCTAACTCACTGAGCAGGCTCAGGCACGATGTAAGAGTTAGAATCAGTAAAGCAAGTGTGACCTTTTGGGCTCATTTAAATTGCTGCAAATGCGGTTGGAGGCAGATGATGTCTATGCTGATAAGACCTTGGCCACTGAGGAAACTGCCTGTGGTGTTAAGCCGCCCTTGTCAACTGCAAAAAAAGCTACTTTTCTTCTCTTTTCTGTGTGTGTCCCTCTGTGTATATGCACTGTACTGTTTGTGCTTGTGCATGTATGTGTTTATGTATGATATGAGTCACCAGTGTTGGGCAGGGGTTGCTCCCGCTCTGCCAGCGGCAGTTTCTGAGTCACTCCTTCACATGGCTCCCCCAGGCTCGATGGCCTCACAATCTCTTTGCAGCCTCTGCCAAGTACAAAGATGGGGCCAGATACTGTGCTGTCCAGGAGCGGAGAGAGACAAGACTGCTGCAAACTAGATGCATTATGTTATATATAGACACCTACTCAGCTTTGAAAACTCTGGCTCACAGCTTTGAACAAAAATGAATCACAAAGACTTTTTGCAAAGCTCATTTGTGCTTGTGGATTGCAGCTTTTGTTGAAAGTATTGCAGATGTGTTACTGTGATGCCACTCCTAATCAGTGCCCCTCTCTGAATACCAGGGGCGGACATTGTCCAGTGGCTAATGAAAAACCTCAGCGTTGAGGACCCAGGTATGCCTGCTGAGAAATCACACATGAGTACAATAGAGTTCAATTCAAGAGGAAGGCAATTTCAACTCCATCTGTGTGCCTTCTGTCATAACAACAGCTGAAGCCATCCACCTCGGAAGTCTGATCGCCGCCCATGGCTACATCTTCCCCATCTCTGACCATGTCTTGACACTTAAAGACGACGGAACCCTTTATCGCTTTCAGGTAAAGAAAACACTCGAGAGCCATGAGTGTCTTCGGTATGTGTTAAGAAGCCTTTAGATAACTGGTATACAATGAGGAGATGATAGTAGTTTATCAGAGGGATATGTTTATTGCGTGTTGCTAATGAGAACAATCCTTGCTAAGCCTATTACTCATCCCACCAAGGTCGATACTGCACATCCCTGCTGGACGCTGTGTTAATCAGGAGGTGGGCTGCAGAACACGGCCTATGGGCCAGCCGTGCAGCTTGTCAGAGGGGTGTTTTTTTCCCTCTCTCCATCTGATCCAGCATGAACTTTGACAGGTCTCTCTGATGGCTACGGGCTCCGGGATGACTCATTACTGTGACTGGGCCATTAGCATCTTAATCCGGCCAGCCAGCTACAGTAGGCAGCCAGGCTCTGTGAAGCACTGAGCCGGCTGCACGCTTTCTCCTCACTTCACACTGTCACCAGCCTGCTCTGCTCCTCCCCCTCAATCTACCTCTGAATGCATTTATCTTCACCTCTATTGCACAAGATTAAAAGCCACTATTGTGGCTGCTCTGGGAGGGCAGCATGTGTCACACTTGCTCATTCAGCAGAGGCTAAAAATATTCTTTCTGATGTTGTCGTGACGCAACTGGTCCGCGTCATCAGATACTCTAAAATGCATCCACAGAGCATTTGAAATGCACTGGCAAGCCTCCGTAGTCGTGCTGTATGGCTCAGTGACATGGGATGTTTCATGTTTAAGTCTATAAATAGATACTATACTGGTACATCGCTCACATTAGTCAGCAACTGATGACAGCAACTGATTTGTGTATGCATTGGCAGTGTGTTATGGATCAACGTCATCCTCTATTAGTTAAAATGACATTCATAACGTTCAGTGGGAACATGTTAGCCACTCTGGTTATCATTCTCAAACAAGCACATTCATCAGCATCATCCGTTTGCTCTTAGGCTAATTACTATATGAGTGATAGTGGAAATGAAATATGTGGTCGAGTACCACCAAGTTCTAATTCTGCCCACTATTAAGAATGCATGATAGATGTGAGTGATCAATTATTAATGGACTTGGGAATGAACTTTGAATGTGTAATATCAGTTGCGATAGACAATTAAATATGGATAAAGAGAAATGTAGCTCCCATTGCTCCCCGGATAGTTATGTGGAGCACATGGACATCAGGAGTTAGTCATCAAATAAAGAGTCGTCTCTGACAGGGAAGACGAGTGCAGACGGCGTGTGGGTGGTGGGAAAAATGAAATTCCAACATCCATATTGGAGAATCGTATTGTTTATCTTGACACTTAACAAGAACGTGTTTATGTGATATTGTTTTAAGCACACAAGTAGTAAACCAGCAGTAAGCCATTACCGGAATTAACAAAATGCTTTTCTCTGTTTATTCCCTTCTGTGTTATCAGTCTCCATACTTCTGGCCTTCAAACTGTTGGGAGCCTGAAAACACAGACTATGGTGAGTCACATACTGTCATTTTCGGTCTTTTCTCTAAACCAGAAGGATGTCGCTAATGCCTTCAGCTGTCCCCTTGTTTCAGAGTTGAAACACGGCTCATACTGTATATCCGCTGGTGACAGTCACACAGTATTGATCCACTAGGCCATTCCCTGTAATGTATCTGGCCCAGAGGAACCTCCACTCCAGAGAATCCTATGGGATAAGATTAGCTTAACAAAACACAGAGACAGACACCGATATGTGTATGACCACATCTCTGGTTCTCAGCATGGCATTTACTTGAGGCTTGTTATTTCAGAGGACAGCACATCGCCTGCCTGCCCCTCTATTGTCTACAAAACATTCATTAGTGTTGGTTCACACAGCTGAGACCTCTGTAAAAAATAGACCGCCATCCTTTTTTCTTTGTATTTACACACCAGACAACTCGTATGACTTTTTTTTTTGTTCTCTCTATTGCCACTTTGTGTATCTCTCTTTCCTCCCCAGCCATTTACCTGTGCAAGCGCACCATGCAGAATAAAGCCAGGCTTGAGCTCGCTGACTACGAGGCTGTAAGTACAACCATTACGTTATTTGGCAACTTTGGCAACAAGCACCAACCATAATATGATGACACTCTGATTTTCTTGTTTTCTTTCACTTTACTGAAAAACAAAGAGCTGAGGTAGTATCCTGAGACCATGAAATGCCAAAATCCATTATTCCAAGCAAAAAGCCATTAAATCACATTCTAAATGCACATACAAGCTGTCAAAGGGAATCTTTATTTTTCAGTAGTGCTTTTTGCTAGAATACGATGTGGCTATTACTGGCCCTAAAATATAAACAAAAAATATCGACAGGCTTATTTGACATCAGCAGATCAATGCAGTCTCAGGAGGGGTGTTACCGCAGTGCTGATCTTTCACTCTTATACAATAGCAATCCACTGCACTTTGATATTCTAATTTACTCTGCCGCTACGATTGTCCACTAGACTTCCTTTCTCTCCAATTCAGGTCATTTTATGCCCCCAGGCCTCATTGCTCTGATCGCTGTATGCCTACTCCTGTAGTTTGTAGTCAGTTTCTTTCAAATGGGGTCATCTCCTGTATGTTTGACAGATGCTTTTTGGGCACCACTATTAAGGTCATACAAAGTATTTGATACATTTACAAACACACTACAGAGCTTTCCAGGTTAATTTTTTTTTTTTTACTTTTTTTCATTAACAATGCAAAATATATTTGGATGCTTCTATGAAACTGGGTTAATGTTGGTACCTGGCACTTTACCAGCTTTTTTAGACACAATAGTAAAAGAGAAATTTAGACATATTTCTCCCCAGAATGTACCTAATGATAACCCCAGAAAAATGCAAAAGAAATTATAAGCTTGCTCTGAGCCACCCCAAAATGAATGAATTTTTGATAAAATATTGGGACCAAAATTGGGGCATGAAAAGCTACTTAGGTGTCAGTGCATTTGATCTTGAAAACATGGCTTGAAATGGTCTTATATAGCGCTATAAATAAAGACTTTATGTTAAATTTGATGATTCTAGTGTATTTTTTAATCAAGACATGCAGGTTTTTTATGAATCACTGTCTCATTCCAGGTTTCGTGCATAATCCATTGAGGTCCACTTGTGTTACATGCGGAATCAGCCCACTTAAACACAAATAAATCATGACTAATTTTGCAACAGCGGTCATTTTTATGAAACACTCTGCCTTGCATAAATGACTTTGATTCCCAAAATGTACCTGGGAGGGAATAAAAAGATATTTAAAAAAAAATTGAAGTACATGATTTTTGAGTCTTTATTACCATGTTACATGCAGATTTTTATTTTAAAAACAATATAAAAATGTGTTTTATTTGAAAAATAGTTTCTCTTTTATCTCAGTAAATAGTCATTTTTAAAACAGACCCAAAGTGCTTCCAAACTTGCTTAATAACATTAGTTTACATATTGTTTGGATTTTTAGCCCCTCTGTCCTGCTTTTAGGAACCAGTTTCATAGAAGCTCCCATTTAGATACAGGTTTGTGGCTGAGTTGTTATAAAACATCTTCTCTATTAAAAATTCACCTTTCTAGAAGTGATTTCCAATGGTTTACTGCCAACAAAAGTGAAAACTGAATGCAATTTAAGCGATGCCCTAAGTGTACCTGCACTGAAGTATTTAAATATTTAACACTATAGCCCCTAATGGGTCAAATTTACCCGCAGCTGTTTTTAAATTCTGCATTACTCCGTTTAATAAAATATTAAAGCCCCCCAGTTTTCAAGTTTTTGTAAAATGGGGTTGTTACATACCATATAACCTATACGGTCAAGACAAATCTGCATTATAAATATGGGCATTTATACCCCTACAGCAACCGCACTAAATTTACTCCTATAGAAATGCATCAATTTTCACATCATTTATGTGTATTTTTGGGCAAGAACATTTGTTTGTGTGTCACCTGAAAGATATGTCAAGTCATTTATGATATTTTGGACATCTGATTTGACAGATTTATGATTATTTTTTCTTATAATATCATGTTCACTGTCATTTTAAATTAATTTGTACTAACATCTAAATAAAATGATTAGTGATCATAACTGAACAGCCAAAACATGGGATGATTAAACCAAAACTCATGTTATGAATTGAGAAACAATGGTAAAGAGAATGATTTAATGCAATTACAGAGAGCATTTTTGCAGACTAGAGCTTGTGACATAATAAACTCAAAGATAATTTTATGAAAACAAAAAAGTGAAGAAAAAGTGATGTTTTCAGCTAAATGTATTATTAACTAAACATAAAAACAAGTAAAAGCCACTGCTATTTGTTAAACTACATGGATTTTACTGGTAAATTAATGTTGCAGAGTATGACGGTGTTTCCACGTTCACTACAGAGCCAAACGTCCAAATGGCTCTTATCTGATGATGATGACAGCTGAGAAACAGGTCATATTTCAGTTTTCTTTTATCCTGTTTAACCCATACAGACCCAGTGCTACTTTTATATGAGGTCCCAAAAGAAATTTTCTTTATATCTAACTTTTCTTCAGTGATTTATTACCATTCAAATTAAATATAATCCTCCATATTTTGTACATTATCAATATAAATCACATTTTTTCCTGTATTTAATTTACTGATCATGCAGATATTTATAAAATAGAATAAAGAATAAAGTTAGGGTTATAATAAAAACAAAGAAAATTGAAGAAAAAGGGACTTCTTCTGTGAGTATATTATTAACTGAACATAAACCAAGTGTCTTCATCCACTGTTGTTGATCAAATTCCAGGGGTTTTACTGGTGAATCAATGTTGTACAAGATGACGGTGTTTCCACATTCACTACGGAGCCTCTGAACGTCCAAATGGCTCATATCTGATGACGATAAAAAGCTGATAAACTGCATTTTACACCAATTATTTACATATAATTAATGTAATAGGATAGGATTAATGGTTCAGAAGTTATTAAATGTTTTATATTAGTAGATGCTTTTGGTCACTGGCACCTGTTCAGGTCTTTAAGGGTTAAACATGTAAATACTAACTCAAATCTTGGCCACATTTTTCACTACATAAACTCAACATTACTGAAATATGGCTAAATTTATAGAGAAGATATTGAGGAAAGCATATACCATGCAGACAGGCACGTTTCTGCATCAACTGCATCATGTGAGTTGACTTGTAATATAGGTTCTGTAGCTGTAGGATTCAGGTCAGGTAGATGAAGGAGAAAGCAAAAGGGGATTTTCCACATAATATGCATGAAAACAATAAGCCCACGTTTTGAACTAAAAAAAAAAAAAAAAAAAAAGCTGCTATGGTATGAGCACTATAGTGACTTGTTCAGGGACATGTCAATGAGAGGTCGTCCTATCTGAGCAACAGTAATCCAAAGTTATAGCATGCCATCACACTGAATGGATAATGTAATCACCTAAAGGCTTGGATTCAGATAACACCCTCCCCTAACTGTGAGGTTGACTTGTTCCTCCAGGAGAACCTCGCACGGCTGCAGAGGGCTTTCGCCAGGAAGTGGGAATTCATTTTCATGCAAGCAGAGGCTCAAGTCAAGTGAGTGGACAGGTGTATATAGGAGCGGGGGAACACCACCTCCTCCTGCCAGTGTGTTTAATGTGAACTGTGTGGAGCTACGAGGGTAGAATAGGATGTTGATTCAGTGGGGGGTCTATAATTCAGACTTCCAAACACTAACCTTTTTTTTTGGCTGCATGCATGGTTTGAGTGTTATTCCCCAAGGAAAAGAGTGTTTGAGTGCATGGGGTCATTTGGGTGTTATGTCAGTAGTGACTGCAGGGTTACATATTAAATACAGCAAGTACTCCCCTGTGAAATTTAACGTCTACACATGATTCACCCCATCAGCCATCTCAAGACTTCCATCTGGTGGCTGACACATGCAAGTACACCACTAATGTCTACTGCCACCCAGTTAATAAGACATTGTTCTCAGAAATGTTTAAAGTCATGCCTTTTTTTTTTTTTCTTTTTTTTTTTGCATTGCTCAGAGCAGAACGAGGAGGTAGAAAAGGCAGTGAACCCTCTTACCTTTGGGGAGTAAACAATCCCAAGCAAGGCCTGATCAGTAAATGTCAGTTATGTAAGACGCTGAGCCACCAGAGGCAAAAGCAGCCAGTACATGTAGAGAGCAGACAGGTTAAGACCCACACTGGCTCTCTGCTGTGTCTGGCTCATTCACTGTGTGTTTGTGTCAGACTTAAATCTGAGGCCTGATATTTGACTGGATATTTCCAGAGGTCTGTGCCCTGATTATGAGTGCCCTCTGTTTCCCAGAATTGACAGAAAGAAGGACAAAGCAGAGAGGAAGATCCTGGACAGTCAGGAGAGGGCATTCTGGGACGTCCATCGGCCTGTGGTGAGTTAGGACAGAAGAAAAGACCAGAACAATTAGAGGGTCACATGAGATTTCTTTAAATCATTATTTAACCCTTGTGTGGTATTTCTGTTAATCAGCCAGTGTTTATGGATGTGGTGGATCTGCTTCATTTGTGGGCTTTTATATAATTCAATATAATCAGACAATTTTGTGTTAAAATACTGAACAGATGTTTATTGTATCCCAATTACACGCAATATAAAAAACAAATATGTTTAATATTTGTCTTTTGACTTTGCTAGATCACATTTATGAATAAAAGTGCTACTCAGTTTTATTTTATTTTTTTTAAATAAATTGGAGTATGGTCAAGATATGACAGGAAGAATTAAATAAAAAAATAATTACTCATCATTTTTCTGTAATTCTTTCCCCCATAACAACGACATTCGATGACCTCTCTGAACCCGTAATGATGAGTTTTGACACCTCTGTTATATCAGTAAAGATGTGATTTGATGACCATTAGAACAGGTTCTGTTTTTCAAATGTAACAGATGCTGTGATAGGTGGAGGTGAA
>JAPTGZ010000005.1:4013126-4024758 GCA_029814645.1 Fowleria isostigma | reverse complement strand
TTTAATAACAGGCAGAATATTGGTAAACTTGCACTTCAGATATTTCAAAATGTTAATATTTGTTCATGTTTTTTGTGTTTTTTTGTGAAATCATAGTTTGGTTTTTTGTAAATACAGTAAAGTGACATCAAAATTGTGAGTATTTTTAAGTTATTATGATGGTATTTTACTAATCTGACCCACTTGGGATTAAATTGGTGTTTGTGGAACCTGAACTAAAGTGATAAATATCTTCAGTGTAATTTTTGCAGAAATTCCTCCTGCGGGCCGGACCGGACCTCTTTGGTGGGCCGCATTTGGCCCCCAGACCACATGTTTGAGACCCCTGCCTTAGAGTTTCCCTCATTTCTAGGTAAACAGACTCAGAGTCTTCACTAAACCTGCTTTGTGAAACTGACCCTGGGGTCTTAAACTCTCTTTAGTTCAGGGGCCTCATACAGCCCAATTGATCTCAAGTGGGATGGACCTGGATTTGCTTTCTGTCTCATGTGGTTCTTTAGGAGTTCTATGGCTGTTTGCATTTTTTTACTTGATAAAATAACTCCGGTACATGCCCATAGTCAGTTTATGAATGTAAATAAATATCCTGAAAAACAACCATAATAGTATTCAGATAAAAGGTTTGAAGATGTTTATATGGACAAAAAATCAGGTGGAGCTGAAAACACTGACTGAGTAAAGGCGTAAAATTCCAGCTATTCTGAGTTCACAGTGAAAACATATTTATTTCTAGAAATTTCACAGAAAAATATCCATTCACACTAAAAGAAATTGTTAAATTTGGGCTCTGGTTCACACCTGATGCCAACTGAGGTCATCTGATAATGCCAACACTATTCTAGAGCTTGGAGGGATTGGTGACCTTCCTACCTTTGGATGTGTTTGTGTGTGTACAGGTTCAGTCTTGCCTCTCTTCCTTTTTTGTTCTGTTTTTGTTTACTGAGTTTGAGTGTGCGTAGGAGAGATCAGTTCAGTCTGTTTGGTGTGTAAAATTTAGAGGAACTGAGTGTGGAGGGATCTTTGGACAGAAGTGGAGTCAGTGGACGCCTGATCAAAATTTTAAGACCAGTTGAAAAATTGCGAGAATTCACATTTTGCACTGTTGGATCTTAAGAAGGTTCTAAGTAGTGCTACAAAATGCAAAAAGAAGAAATTGGAGTGAGACAAGAAAATATTTTGAGTAAGCAGTTTATTACAAACAACCATTAAACTGAAATAGGCTGTTCATCAGCTGATCAAAAGTTTAAGACCACAGCCTTTAAAAGCCAATCTTTGCAAAAATGTGGCTTCAGTGTCATTTTCTTCAGGTATCCACACTGTCATGACCTCCTGATGGCAAAGGCAAAAAAAAGTTCTGTCTTTGAACACAGTCGGATTGTTGAGCTGCATAAGCAAGGTCTCTCACAGCGTGTCATTGGTGCTGAGGTTGGACACAGTAAGACAGTCATTTTAAACTTCTTAAAAGATCCTGAGGGTTATGGGCAAAAAAAGTCCAAAGACCCAAAAAAATGTCACCGGCCCTGAGCTGGAGGATCCGAATGGCAGTCCGTCAAGACATGGGACGATCCTCGGCCCAAATTAAGCTTGTCACTGGTGCCAACTGCAGTCCCGTAACCATTAGACGGCATCTGCCAGAGAAGGGTTTTAAGAACAAAAACGTCTTCAAAGACCTCGTCTCCTTCAACGGCACAAAATTGCCCGTTTGGAGTTTGCACGAGAACACCAAACATGGAACATTGAAAGGTGGAAGAAAGTTTTGTTCTCTGATGAGGAAAAAATGTAACCTTGACAGACCTGATGGCTTCCAATGTTACTGCCATGACAAGGAGATCCCACCTGAGATGTTTTCTACACGGCACAGTGGAGGGGCGCCATCATGATCTGGGGGGCTTTTTTCTTCAATGGAACAATGGAGCTTCAGGTTGTGCAGAGGCGTCAAATGGCAGCTGGCTATGTGGAGATGTTGCAGGGGGCATCCCTCATGACTGAAGGCCATCGTCTGTGTGGTAATAACTGGGTTTAAAGACAGGACAACGCTGCAGTTCACAATGCCCGCCTGACAAAGGACTTCTTCCAGAGAAATAACATTACTCTTTTGAACCATCCTGTGTGTTCCCCTGATCTAAATCCAATTGAGAACATTTGGATTGGATGGCAAGGGAAGTTTGCAAAAGTGGACACCAGTTCCAGACAGTGGATGCCCTCTGTGAAGCCATCTTCACCACTTGGAACAACATTACCATTAGCCTCCTGGAAACACTAGCATCAAGCATGCCTAAACCAATTTTTGAGGTGATTAACAAGAATGGCGCAGCTACTCATTACTGGGTCCTTTTTTGAAAATTTTATTTCTATTTAGGGGGAGTTTGGGCTTTTTTTGAGATGTGGTCTTAAACTTTTGAGCAGCTGATGAACAGCCTATTTCAGTTTAATGGTTGTTTGCAGTAAATTGTTTACTCAAAATATTTTCTTGTCTCACTCCCATTTCTTCTTTTTGCATTTTGAAGCACCACTTAGAACCTTCTTAAGATCCAACAGTGCAAAATGTGAATTCTTGCAATTTTTCAACTGGTCTTAAAATTTTGATAGTCATAAAGTTTTCATTGGTATGTAATTATATTCACATGTAATTACACACCAATGAAAACTTTATGAATATTACCTTTACCGGCCACTTTATTAGGTACACCTTGGTAGTATGTAGTATGTAATGAGATGTAAATATAATTACACACTGTTTTGTTACCTTACAGTGAGTCATTTCTATCTACAGAGGGGGTGGAACAGAGTCTACACAAGCTCATAACAGATTTCCTTTTTTTTCTTTCAGTGTATGGCAGGTAGCAACTCGTGTCAAAGTGCCTAACTGTCCTACTGACCTACTATGTGTGAATTGTGGAACTGTCTTAATACAAAAAAGCCCAGATTGAACAAAAGAAACACAAGCTCTAACTATGCACTGACATGTGTCTATTGCCCACTGTTGGTCTGGGTCTGATCAGCTGAGGCTAAAGCCCTGCAATCTCCAACCTCACCTCCAAAATGTCACTAAATATTGTACAACGAACCTTTAACCCACATTAATGTTTGCTTGCATTCAAACATTTTTGGCTGTATTCACAGCTTCCAGTGTTCCCAGTCCCCCCCTCCCCCCCATCATGAGCTCCCAGCAGCCCCGGCGGGTGCGGCTCAAGCCCTGGCTGTTGGCTCAGGTGAGCAGTGGCAGGTATCCCGGTCTGCAGTGGCTCAGCCCCGAGTGCCGCCTCTTCCAGATTCCCTGGAAACACGCAACACGACACCTGCCCGTGTCAGAGGAGGAGAACACCATCTTCAAGGTGAGATGACCTCTGACCTCCCTGAGCAACCCACTGTACACATGTAGAATGCTTTCTGAGAAGTGAAAATGACACCTGTACGCTGAGAAAAGACATTTACCTGAGTAGGTGAAAGGTTATGACGAGCCCAGGAGTATTTTCTAACATAAGGTTCATTTTTCATTTACAGCAGCAGTTTGAAATGGAAAAAACATAACACATTGGATATGATTTATAGTCTGTTATAGTACATTATATGGGTTTAGGGTTATAGTTGGATTAACTTCAGTTTCAAGTCTATTTTACTTAGTTTTGGAGTTTTTTAGAGACAAAAACATCTCAACTCTGGGGTGTCAGACTCATTTTAATTTAGGGCCAACATACAACCCAATATGATCATAGTATAGTAACCTCCAAATAATGACAACTCCAAATGTGTCTCTTTGCTTTAGTGCAAAAAAGTACCATTACACAATAAAATGTTCTAATTAAAAATGATCATTTCACACAAAAATGTGAATATCCTGAAGAACAATGAACAGCCTGAAATGTACAATTTGAACAATATTATGCCTACAAATTGCAGTGGATCTACAAAGGCAACACACAGGATGGCAGTGTTAGTAATAGGTGTTTGTAACTGAAAAATGGAGCATTTTACTTAAAAATCAAAACAACTTGTCCAGACTCAGTGACACCCTTGACTGTTAATGTCTTCTGTGTAATTGTTACACACTGCAAATCCATCCCATGGGCTGGATTGGACCTTTTGGCGATCTGGTTTTGGCCCACCGGGTCATTTGACACCCCTGCCTTGTATCCTTTTCCACCAACAGTTTCAGGAATTCATTCATGTGGATCACTGAATTCCTGGCAATCTGTGTGGTTCGCATTTCCACTGCAACTCAAAGACCCTGGAAATGTATTCAAATCAGGCTCAGTCGTTTGGAGTCACTGACTTGGAAGTCCTGCTGAATTTCCTTTGAGTTCAAGTGTGTTCTACCAATCAGTGTTCTTCAGCTAACAGCCCAAGAATTCTGGGGAATCTGAAAAGTCCCACCACCCCCCTGCCAAGACGTTTTTTGTAAAATTTTCTGTAAAATTAGGCTAATGTAGTGATTCATGATGCTTACAAATGACAATAATAGTAAAGGCTACATTAGGTTTTGTGTAAATGTACTGTATATTTTTCTCCTGATGCATTTCAGGAACAGAAAATGAAGAAATGAAAATAGAATAATGATTTGATTCTTATCCTAAAACCCACAAATGTCATGTTGTTTTGTTTAGGATTTAATTGTCCGTTTAATTTCTTTGACACTGAGAGTAAAACAAATCCATCCATTAAAAAAAAGGGTGTGGGGGGGGTCTTAGTATTAGTACTAATGGAGAGTATGTATAAAGTAAAAAGTATTGGATCTAGCCTAGAGCCCTGTGGAATGCCATGAACAAACTGTGATCTATCTGCACATGAAATACTAGAGGAACATGTAGTTGTTCCAGTGTCTAACTTTCATCACTCTTTTTACCTGTGCTGTGTCTTACAGGCATGGGCTCTCGAAACAGGAAAATATCAGGAGGGTGTCGATGAACCCGACCCTGCCAAGTGGAAAGCGAACCTTCGTTGTGCGCTCAACAAGAGCCGCGAGTTTCAGCTGAAGTATGACGGAACTAAAGACACGCCGGTCAAACCGTACAAAATCTACGAGGTGTGTGACACGATCGGCTGTTCAGGTGAGATATTCACAGCTGACACTGATCCACCGAAAACAACACACCAGGCTGATGTTACCATTCATTTTTGACGCAACAGAGGTTCATTTCCTTCTTCATGGTGTCTGTGTCTTTACCCTTTTTCAGACGCTGTCGATGATGACGAAGAGGAGGAGGTAATGAAGACAGTACTTTGAATATTATTGTGACCCGAGTAATTATAAAATAGTAATTCTTGTTGTATATTTTACTCTCAGATGCCGAATCTGATGGAGCTCACCATCAGTAAGTAACAGCAGTGTCAGTGCTTTGTAATGTTTCCACTGCAGAAACGTGAAATGTGTTTGCTCACTGGACGATAATTAACACACTGGTTCAGACAACTGATACAAAAACTAAGTTGTCAAATAGAAGATGAACTTTGCTAAAACCCTGTAGTGTCATATTTAGTATAATCGACCCACACAATTAGCCACTACAACTAATGGTAGTTATTTACAGATAGTGATGCAGGTGAATAGAGTCAAATTTTAAAATAATAAATATCATCATGAAACTTCCTCAGTTGATTATTTACACAAGTATGAAAAAAAAAAATGGAATACAATTTTTTTTTAATTTTATGTTTAATTATGCAAGTTAGGTATTATCTCATTAAATATGTATGATTTTGCATATATTTTTAGTAGATAGATCTGAACATATGATAAAGCCAGGTGCTCAAAAAAAATACAGAGAGATTTCGGAATATCTGCTTCCATTACCGACGAAATCAAAATGTACTGTCCATAGCCTAAAAAAAATCAATTTTCTCCATTGTTAACAAGTCCCTCTGTAAATATCTTCAGAATACTGCTAAGCGTGTAAGTGTACAGTTTGGTGTACATAAGTGAAACTGGTCATGACAGACTTCAGTAAACGGACAAAAATCAGTATGTCGCCTTGGAATGATAACTTCTTGGTAAATTCAGCAGAAACTTACTGGTAGTATAAATTCAATTCAATTAATAAATTAAACATCTTAATGTATATTTTCAATGTTTTCTTTATGGCAGCTTGAAAGAATACACATTGAAGGAGTAAACTAGCCCAAAATTGCAAAATTGGCCAGTGCATGAAAAATAGATATTTTTCCTGCCGTGTCTCGCCTTCAGCTTTTCTTGTGTTTGGGTTGACCCATTTTAGGTTTTTAATGCATAAAAGAACCACATAAAATATGTTTGTTGCATCAAGGCTTTTTGACTTTGTCAGGAACCTTTATTTCAACAAAATAATACAAAAAAATGTTTTCACTAAATTATAAAATGCTTGGAATTATGACCTCTGTGTTGTTAAGGTTGATTTCGAGTTCACATCCAGAGGTATACTGAGCAAAAAAAGACCCAGAGGTCCACATCAAAAATATTAAAATCAATATTTTCATGGCTATGGAAGTCTAACAAGGTAACCAAGAGATGAGAAACAAATTGGATGATAGAGAATTGTTTTTAGTGAATTTTACAGCTGATCAAAACCAACCCGTTACCATAAGAGATGGAAACAGAAAGAGAATACAAGAGAAAGGATAAACGCAGACATACAACAAACAACCGTTTTAGATGAAACTGACCATTTTTATTTATTTAGTGGATTTTATCATTTACTTTGGTTGATGGTTTTATGGCTGCAACATGTTTCTTAATGTTTCTTTTACTGTTGGTTGTTGTATGCATGTGAGGAAGCAGCAAATTGCAAATTGTCCATTCTGGAAAAAGAAAGTTATCTGAACTAAGCTGAACTGAACACTGACATGATCAAACCAAATATTATATCAAACATGAATTTCTACCCCGCTGTTAAAAAAAAAAATCTCTGCGGTCGGACAAAGGACCGTTAAAGTTTGACGCTTCTTTACTCACAGCGAGGAGTCAAGATAATCATGTGGAATACAAAAGCGTTGATTGACTCTGTCAGCCTCGTATCTCTTCTTTTATACTCTTGAGTTACACAACACATTCTTAAACACAGCAAAAATCTTCTTGCTGCCATTCTTCTTTGATCATCTTATCTTCTCCTGGTTCCCTATCATGACAGAAAGGTCAATCTGCAGTGAGTGGTTGTTCATTGTCCTGTGCAGAATATCACTTTTACAAACCATGTTCTTGTATTTAATATGTAAACTTCAGAATAATTTCAAATCACTTACTAGGTTGACAATATTTTTCCAACACCCACTACATTTCACAAGAAAGTATTATTTAATTTTTTTAGTATTATAATTTTTACTTCACAATGTTTTTGGGACCATTTTAGTCACTTGTTATTTGTCTCTCTTAACATTTTGACATTATTTCCATTTACTGGCATTAAGTCCAACTGATTCCCAAAATGATAAAAGTTAAAACAGATTCATAACAGTGATTTAAAAAGCATTTGGTAACATCACTGCAGCTCTGTCACCTATCCATTTATGGAATCTGTTTGACGGTTCAGATGTCATCACGGTTCACCATATGATGTCATCTGATGATGTCATCTTCTGTTGTCATCAGACCCCCGGCTCAGTGACCCCCAGTCCTTCGCCTCCTTTCCGATTCCCTCTGAAGTGAACCCCTTCAGTTTATCGGCCAACGGGACCCTGCCTCACATCATTCCAATGCCCCTCCTCTCTGACGCCATGCACACAAACCCCACCGTGACCTCTGACCTCCCCCGGCAAGACTTCCAGGCTGCCGGTCATATGGTGGATCAGAGAGGCTTTGTGGGGCTTCAGGACCTAAACCCCATGCCTCCACCTCCAGTGATGGAGGCCGGATCCATGGAGGGGATCCAGACCCAGACCGACCCGCAGACCCAGACCTGCAAGTATGACCTACTGAGCAGCGTCCCATGTAAGTCTGACCTTTGACCGCCATGATTTTATGTATTACAGGGTTTCATTCATTAATTCACTCATTCATTCATTTTCATTTATTTCGAGCGAGTAAGCAACACAAATGACCTGCATACCTCAGTATCTGATAATGCAAAGACATTCAACAGAATACATGTAAGTTCAATGAATTAAATTAATTCATGCCCGAAAGGGAGTGGGAAGAAGAAAAACTTACTTAATTCCGCCTCCATTTCTCACCAATAACTGAACAGAAATTTCAATCCAGTGGTTGATGTGGGTGCTTGAATTTCAATGTTGTCTTTTCAAGGTCTGAAAAATGCTTGAATTTTAGTTTAAGTGCTTGAAAGTGATTGCAATTATAACTCTGTGATGTGATTTATTTATTAATTTTTTTTAACTAACAACTCTGCAAGGTTAGATGGCAAGCCAAAGCTACTTATAGAGAGGTGATGCATTTTGAAAAATAAAACTTTTTGTCAAAAAAGGTAAATTAGCGAGTGATTCTCAGGTCAACTTCAGGTAAATTTTTATCTGAATCTTTAGCTTGGTGCGAGTGTTCTCTTTTTTGGGGGATAAAACTTTGTGCTCTCCTTTAACTTCTAAACTTTTTGCCATTATAAACATAATTTTAGATGTTTATGGCATTATAAAATGTACATCCTTGGGAGAAAAAGTGAGAAGAGGAATCATAAGTAAATGTAGATATTTTACCCCAGCAATAAGGAGCCTTGTTGGAAACATTTGAAAACGACCCTTAAAAGTGCTTGAAAAGTTCTTGAATTTGATTTTGAAAAATGTACAATAACAACTGTAACTCAAGGGTGATGTTTAGTAACACTTGGTGCCCATGCAGAAACTACTGATGAGGTTTACTAAAGGATGCAGCAAAAAATTTGCACCACTGGAAAGGTGTAAACAGTTACTTTTGCACCGGACATGGTTTGTGATGAGCAATGAGCACAATGTGATTCGCTAAGGTTTGCAACTGTTGATTATTTTAAATTTGCACCAGCCAGGACTGTGAGAGTTACACATAGGAGATGCTGTAGAGAGCTGGTGGTGGAAGAGAGAACATTTGCTTTACTCATCTTAATCCATTCGGAAATAGAGGAAAGCCTTATCAGAGTCAATTAACTATAGAACAGTTTGCGCTTATTTTTGAAGCGCACTAACATCTTACTTAATGTCATGAGGCTTTGTGCCAATAAAAATATTCAAATGAATTTCTGATTCCACATCAATTACAACAGAACAGCTTGTTTCTTCTGTATTACTGAAACTAAAAACAATCTATTCCATGTATAATTTACTTAGTACAAAGGTTTTACCACAGACTGCTGTAAATTGTTAATAAAAGTGTTAATATAGTCAGAATCAGTTCTATACGTGCCTTTTCCATGTGTCACCTATGTGCTGTGCCCTCTTCTTTCATTTCCTCTGTGGAATGCACCTTTATCCTCCTGTATGTACCTCGCTCTCCGTGGTCGTCCAGATCTGATCTCCAGAAATCACAATGTCCAATCTGTTCACAATGGCTCATAAACAGGTTGGACATTGTGATTTTAAAGCCTCTTGTTTAGATTTGGTTACATATATCCACTAACTCATCCACTTTTAACACAGAAAACTCTTCCTTCTGCTTTTCTTTGACCTATGTTATTGTTTCCAAGGAGAAATGCATGCGTAAATCCTTCACTGTTATTAGTAGAGTCCCCATGCCTTCGTCAGGCTCGGTGCTGTCATTGATGACTTTACTGCATCTGTGTTTAATAGTTAATAATTTTGAGAGTCACAGTTAATCACCTGATAACAGTGGCCATCTCATTTATACTTTTTTCTGAATGGCACCCTAGCTAAATTGTATTGCCTTAATTAATTTGGCCCTAAATCAGTAGATTTTTTTTTTTTTTTCAGGAGACATTCTGCAGTCATTTGGTTAAATGAGTGTTAATTATTGCACTCTTAGTAAGATAGTAGGATTAATGGAAGACTTTGGTGTCTTGGTTGTGCTTTGACTGACAGTTAGTTTTAGTTTTTGGATACATTTTTCTATGGTAAATCTACTGTGGTGGTGAAGTTAGTGTTTTTTTTATGGTGTCGACTACATTGCCAGGACAGGAAGTTAGATAACATCAGCTCACCCATTTCACCACCTTTTTGTCCATTACTTTTGCTTCCAAAAATCAAAATGATGGGTGATGTAAAGCAGCTTCATTCACATGTGTTATGCTATGATAAATCTGTGTACCTGAAGAGTCATCTGTTGATGGTAGAGTCCAGTATTTTTATTTGCTTATCTGCTGTATTTCTCATGAAAGGTGAGTGCTGTGGCTGTTAAGGTCATACTACCTTTTTTATTTCTACATGTGCTGTTGAGTTTCAATAAAAATAAGTTGAATGAAATGGTTCCTAGTCTAGCAGTCCATATTAACTTCCCAAATTGCTCAGAATGTGTATGACTTCATTCATTTGTGACTGAGTCAGAACAGATTGTTCCTGATGTAGGATTACCACGAAATACAAAAATCTGGGGGGGAAATGCCCATCTGACACGACTTCATTTATATCCTTCCTCACTTTCCTTCCTTCCCCATTTTATCATTTCATTTTATTTCAAGCACATGAGTAAACAAAAATGACCTGCTTACAACAGTAGCTTTCTGATAATGCAAAGATATTCAACAGAATACAGGCAAGTTCAATAAATCAAATTAATTCATTTATGCTCGAAAAGGAGTAGGAAGAAGAAAAACTTATTAAATCCCACCTCCATCTCTCATCAATAACTTGACATAATGAAGTTTCAATCATTTCCTCTCTCTATGAACTTCACAACATTTCATTCTTACTCAAGAGACAATTGTTAATTGTCCCATCTCTTTGTTGCCATAGTAACCGATCTGGACCTAAAGTTTGTGTATCGTGGTCGTACAATGGGCTCACTGACCGTCAGTAACCCCCAGGGCTGTCGACTCTACTATGGTCACCTGGAGCCCACCCCCGAGCAGGTGGACCTGTTTGGACCCGTCAATCTGCAGCAGGTCCTGTTTCCAGGGACAGACCAGATTCAGAACCAGAAGCAGAGGTTCTACACTGGGGCCCTGCTGGATGTGATGGACCGTGGTCTGATCCTGGAGATCTGGGAACAGGACATCTACGCCATCCGCCTCTGCCAGTGTAAGGTGTTCTGGTCTGGGCCCGGTGTACCTGAACGGGCTGTGCCAAACCCAATAGAACGGGAGAAGAAGATCAAGGTCTTCAGCCTCAATGACTTCTTGCAAGGTGACCCACAAATGCACTCACCTAGACCTGGGCCTGTGTTTGTGTCAGAAACAGTTTATCCATAAACAAACCACTAGTGTCCAGTAGAACAGACTCCAAACACAAACTTCACATGAACGCACAAGCTCCGATATACAGCACACGTCACATAGAACTTATATTAACTTTCCCCCATAAAGACTACATTTGACGACACCCCCACCCCCCCGTATCCTTAATGATGAGTTTTGACACCTCTGTTATATATGTAGACATGATTTGATTTGACAACCATTAGAACAGGTTCCAGTTTTCAAATGTAACAGATGCTGTGATAGGTGGTGTGATCACAATCCATACCAATAGGATTAAATTTTTTTTTTCTTAATTTCTTTTTTTTTTTTTATTATTATTATTTATTTTTAAATATTATTTTTTATTTTTTTCTTATTTTTATCTTTATTTATTT
>JAPTGZ010000005.1:3987907-4000078 GCA_029814645.1 Fowleria isostigma | reverse complement strand
CAGTATTGATTATTGTGCATGTATACGAATTACCACTGTACATGAAGTGCATAAGCTCGAAATAAACTAAACTAAACCTCAGTGCCACAACAATAGCAGAGATACAGTAGTGTTACTTTCATGTATTTACTCTCATCTTTCCTACAACTCCAGATTCTCCTCTTCTTGTACATTGTTATATTTGTTTAGCTTTACTGTTTCAGCATTTTGCTCATTACACTACCTTGCTGATTATAATGTGCTACATAATTAAATAAAATTGCTCTTATTATTCATCAGAAAAACAGGAGCTCTGAAAGTCCAACTCAACTCAATTCACACTTGTCAAACAACGCCCACACAGCAGACATCATAGCCTTCTATTGGCCCGAAAATATTATTTCATATTCACACAAGGACAATTTTCAAAGACAACCAGGGAAGGGTCCAAATAAAGTTGTAGACATTTCCTGAACAGGAGACAGTGACTGAGTGATTTTCTGGAATTAAAGACACCACCACAGTGGCTTCAATTTCAAGCTGTGGTTGTTGCCCTTTAGTGCGACTGTATCACATGCCATGTGAATACTGTCAGCCAGTTAGAATGCTGTAGTAGCTGACCTTTAAAACATAGTATTCATGTTACACAGATGCTTTAAAACCTGCTGATGGTACAAAATCTGAAAATAACTCCAGAATTACAGAACAGCAGCTGGTAGAAGTTCACTGTTACTCACCTGGTAACCTGTTTGTGGAAGTCTGTGAGCTGTTTGTGTGTCACCGTCACTGCCCCACCTGACGTCTCCTTAGGTAAACCCTTCAGAGCGTGTTCCAGCCAGCGGCAGAACGTCTGCAACATCAACAAGAGTCAGACATGAGAAACAGGTAGGTGGCACAAACCTGAGCAGCAGTGAGTAAGTGCATTTACTGACCGGCCGGTCGAACACCATGATTTCCCACAGAACCTCCGCAACGTCGGGTAGCGTGTACGGCGGCAGACAGAAACAACACGAGTGCATGAGCTGGGTGATGAGCTGCTGTCCGTGCTGCTCCATGGCCTGACCGATCAGCTGCTTCCTCACCTCAAAGTCCTCCTCATGCTGCAGAGGAACAATTATAACATCTTAGAGCAAATTAAATCAACACGACAAAGAGAAGACAGCTCCAAATGGCCAGAAGAGACTTTTTAATACAGACAGTGGTGCATGTATTGATGCTGATCAGATTCAATCCATTGGTCACATTTTGGTTCCTGCTGTTAACTCTTTCCCCCTTGGATGCCTACTAGGAACAAACCATATATATGTCACTAATTCTACCCATGGAACATTTTGTTTTTCCAGTGTGTTGTTTCTTTTTTCAGTGGCTACAATTGTCACTACTTTGGCAAACTTCAGGGAAAAAAATGAAAATTTATTATAACAATTTAAAATTTTTGGAAAAAAAATAAATAACAAAATAAAACAATTTTAAACTTTTCTTTTTTTAATAAAAAGAAAGAAAAGTTATTATTTAAGCCTTTTGATTAGCCTAGTATGGGTTGTGGTCACCTCCACCTATCACAGCATCTGACAAAACAGAACCTGTTGAAATGGTTGTCAAATCATGTCTTTAGTGATGTAATGGGGGGGGTGGGGGTGTCAAATGTCATCTTTATGGGGGACAGAGTTAAAGCATTAAAAGCAGTCATCAGCTATCTACTAAAATGTTCCCATCACTAATATTTTATTTCTCTGTTTTGTTTTTTTTTTGTTCTGGATGACTCACATCATTAGCAACACCGCTGTGGATCAGGTCTCGGACAAACTTCATGACGCTACAGTTGGCGTCTCGGTGATCGAGTGAGGTGGCTGCGATGGCGCACTGGATGATGTGAACAATGATGCTGCTACTCAGTAAAGTGACAGGACTCCGCTGGACAAACCTGTGGACAGAGACACTAGATGGTTACAACCGAACACCTCACCTTATAGGATGACAACGTGACTTCAGGAGACCTTAAGTCTCACCTGGTGGCCAATCTGAACAGGTCATCTACGGTGTCGGGATGATTCCTCAAACCATTCGGCTGCTCCAACAGCTGGAAGGTCGGCATACACAAGGCCTGGGGAGAGGGGGAGACGTCATTGTCATCAGATTGTTGTTGACTTGGCAGGCAGGTTTATGAGTCATTTATCTGGCAAAAGGGTGTGTTTACCTTTCCCTAACCTTCAAGGTGAGGTTTGCCATTTTGTGCGAGTTTTTGTAGTGGACCTAGATTTGTAGGATATGTGTCCTCTTGAGAAATGTTCCAAAAAAATGTATAAGTACAGGGCACTTACTATTAAAAGTGAGCCCAAATAGGCACTTTCTTGCCATCTGCTGGTATAAAATTGGAACAGCTAAAAAAACTGAACGCTCTCATACCCACAAAAATAGTTTTGTGTTTAAAAGCAAAAGGGACAGAGACAAGGAAACTGAAGGCATTTTCTCTTCAGCATTCATTTTGTTTGTTCTGTACACACAATGCATTTTCAGTTATCTATTTATAATGCCAGGGTTAATTTTCTATTGAACTGTAGTCATTATTCCCAATGATTAATCAACTGATTGTTATTAATTGTTACTGATTGCCTTTTAGTAACTAGACGTCACATCATTTACACTGTGATACATTTCAAAGAAACACAGAACAGTGGTAAGAACTGTTTAACAAATACATTTTTAATCTGAAGTGCATCCACAAAGGAGGTCACTCATTAATGATGAGTCTAACTGCATCTAGAAGGCCTAATCTAAGCCTGAGCAGCAGTAAGTGGTTCATGTAGTTTTTTGTTTGTTTGTTTGGTTGAGTACCAGTGTAAATACAGTATTTTACAGAGAGCATTTCATCATTGTTGCTACTAAGGTTACTGTTGCTAACCTAGTGACTGTAAATGCATTTAGGTATTTTTTTAGAGCCTACCAACACAAAAAAGATCACTTTAGTCTGGAGTATGTTGCTAATGAGAGAATAAAGTGCACAAAACACTTTACAGTCATTCATTATAAAAGAACCGTAAAAATATATTCAGTTCATTATGAACCAGAATGGAGCACATTAACACAATGGCACACCACCATAGTTTACTTAATTGTCAGATAACACTGTCCAACACACAGAATTACTTGAAAACCAGCTGTGTAAATTATAATGTCGTTGCCCAATGGGGGCAGCCCTATGTTACTGACCTGTAACATGTCGAGCAGCCCCTGCCTGCAGCCCTCCTCCATGCCATACTCGTCCACAAGGATGCTGCCCAGGTACAGGAAGCAAGAATGTGGATACACCTGGTACACGCTCACCATCTGGACAACAAATACATGGTCAACATGGTGAGAAATATAAACACTTCCAAGTATTGCTCATTAAGCCTCATCTTTTCAACAGGCTTGAGTGGGTAGGACTCACCTGAGTGACCAGTGGCTGCAGTAGGGAGGCGGAGCCTTTTCCAACACATCGCACAGCGAAGCGAAGGCAGCGACAGCAGCGCTCCACAATCCTGTTATCAGCCTGATGAGTGTTCAGAGTCTCTGAGAGTACAGGCCAGATCTAAGGAGGTCACATGACACAAGGGAAAAGTGTTAAAAACATGTTAGTATTGTATGTTTGACTGACTCACACAAGGAGTCACATTATTAAAACAGTGGCTTTCAAATGCAAGTGTGTGTGTGTGTGTGTGTGTGTGTGTGTGTGTGTGTGTGTGTGTGTGTGTGTTGAAGGACATTTACCTCCTGGATGACTTTCTGACAGGGGTGTGTTTGTCCGTTTTCTACAATGGGGTTTGTGTGTCTGAAAACAAAAGCTCAATGTCAGCTCAATATTATTTGGTTGTTATTTGACTACAGGTAAATTAACATGTAAAATCTCACCTAAAAATAACAGCAAGTCTGTCGAGCCAGACAGTGGGATCCGCTGATTTACCGTTTGTTGACTCTTCAGCTAAAAGCTAAGAATGAAAACATAAACTGTCCTATTAGTTTCGAGGGATATATGTAAATTCTCATGATTTTCACTGTTTTATTTTAAACTTCAGCTGATTTGAAACAAAGTAGTCAAAGTCCTCTGACCTTTTTCAGGGCCATGACCTGAACAGCACAGAGGTCACTGAGACATTCAGCGATTTTCTCCAGAGGAAGACGAGCCAGGACAAGTGCTGTACCTGCAAAGATTAAAAAAATATACAGTAAAAAATAAACTTGTAACACCACTGAACAGTAGAACCTGCATATACAGGTGAGGAATGGAACAAGAAAGTAAACTGTGAACTCTGTCCAAAATATTAAGTACTGCATTTTGAATTTTGGTTGTGCCTATCATTTCTTAATATGACAAATACTTATTACACTGCAAATAAAGTGAATTTATCTGGAAAGTCCCTCCATACTGTAGCCAAGAATACAGCTGGGCACCAAAGTGTAAAATAGTTTCATTTTGGTAAAATGGATTTCATTAAGCAAGTATTAAACATAAAATATTTTTTAAGGAGTAATATCAAAGCCTAGGTATCAATATCAATATTGGAAAAACTGTCAGCGGTACCCATTCCTGTCTGCATGGCTATGTTCATCATGGATAAACCAGCCCTCTGGGGCAGGCAGGGTATAACAAAATAGGTATTTATTCAGTGAACTGAGACACTTGTGCCACAGGATTCCATCCAACCAGATCAGTCTCATCTCCTTTCAAAGAGAGGAGGTTGTGACATGGTCACACTGGGAAATCGCAATCTTTCATTTTTAGACAGAAAATCATGGATCAAACCTAGTGTTTACACATACAGGACATACATAAGAACATACAGGAGACACCTGTATGTTCTTATGACAACAGTTTTATTTACAGATACTCCAAAGCTTTACTAGACCTCAGGTGTTGTGGCATACCTTTGAGCAGCCCCACTGCCGCCTCTGTGGACAAGGCGAAGGAGTCGAGAGATCGTGCGATTTCCAACAGACCCTGGAAGTGCTGAGCCATGTGGTCTCTGCACACTGAGCAGATATTATGGATTGCTTTGGCCGCTGCAGATGCCAGAGGTTTGTCCCTCAGGCCCTTCATCAGGTAGTTTAAAACCGGGTCTGAGGGGAAGAAGAGGGAGGAGCCATGAGTTAACAGAATGAAGCATCAACAGGTAATGAAGATCATCTTATTAATGAAAATTTTATCTAAATAAAGAGCAGCAGGCTCTAGTTCTGAGGTTCTGTTCGTACCAAGGAATCGAGGATTCCTATCCACCACCTCACTCATCTCTCCAACCAGCTCAATACTCGTATAACGAACGGCCATATGGACGTTTTCTGGAAGCAACACCACCTGCTGCAGAACCTCTGTCAAGGTGGGGTTATTCTCTCTGAAAAAAAACAACAAGATTGAGTCAGGTCTTTAAAAAATAACTCATGTGATGTCCTACCAATCTTAACATAGATCAGGTTCTAGCCAAGGTGGAATCTAGTTCTATTAAGTGAAATGTCAGGTACTCACGGGTCGACACTTTTTGCAATTGCAGCCATGATGAAGAGAACAGCCTCCGTTACCTCCCAGGGTGGGTTCCCCTCTTTTAAAGTGGAATATAACTAAGAACAGAGAGGGAATATTTAGAGAAACATCATAATAAACATGCACTGTACAGTCTTAGTGAGGACAAACATTCTTTTTCCACCCTGCAATTCCAGGACTGGTTCAACCAGTTTTGTCACCTTTCAAACTAGGAGTTTTTGTGTTTGTTCTGGCACAATAATGTCTCACAATTATAATTTACAGTTGTAAGTTTTCTTTAATTGATTTAGAATAGACTAAATATTGCTTGGCTGTGTTGGTAATCCAGTACCAAGTGTTGTTGCCACTCTGAAATCAGTTTCCTGGTCAAGAGCATTTTCTTTGATCAAAATAATGAGTAAGAAACAGTTTAAGATTCAGTTCTGAAAGTCGCTCGTGAAAAAGGGGTATAAAAGAATAGAGGACATTATTCAGTAGCAAGGTACAATAGGAAATATAACGTTTAATGAGACAAACCTGAGCGAAACACTCCATAGAACCAACAAGAAAAATAACATCTTTAACAAGGTCAGAGACCCTCATCCTGAACTCTCCAAAGTCATCGGTGTCCTCGGGGATCCCCTCCTGCGGTGCACAAAAAAGAACCTGTTTATTGATCTGTCCTCTTTGACACATGACCAACAGCGGTGACACGGAATCCTTACATGGTCTGGATCCAACTGACAGTGTCGGGCCAAACAGTGAAGTAGCCTCTGGATGTACGGTCTGAAGATGGAGTGAAGAGCCACATCGCTAATCTTATACAGATGTTCTCCAAGACGGTACCAGAAGTTAAAGGAGATCTCCACCACCTGAACCAGAACAGACCCAAATTATTAAAGAGGTAACAATTCTGTTTTTGTTTGTTTTACTAAGAGATTTACCAAGTCAACCTCAATTTAGAATATCAAGAACACTATGAAGTAGCTAAAATACATGTGACATCATTCTCCTCAAACCAGCCTTATATATTAACTTGACAAAGTAAATAAACAAAAATATTCACATGACACATGGAAGACCATAAAACAAGTATAATTTAAAATAGTTATAACATATTGCTTGGTCCAACTATAAATAAACCAATGTCATGACTTGCATGTGATATGGTCTTACATGGATTAAAATATACATCATGAAGTTTCAACAGCACAGACCGAGTGGGCTAAAGTGGTAGAACTGCACACTCATTAGCGCTGTAAAAACTTTTTGTGGAGGTATAACGCTGTACTTGAATTTTTGTACCTCATACTGTGGATGCCCTGCACAAATCAGCAGCAGCTCCAGCGTCCTCAGGTCTCCCATGCCCTGACCAGGACTCCTGACTGTGGTCTCTAAAAACGTCTCACAGAGCTCAGTGAAGATCCGGCAGTAGTTCAGCACTCTGAGAACATAATGACAGCACATGTGACAGACAGAACATCTGCAGCACCCTGACACAAAAGCATCTGGTAAAAAGGCCATTATAGGTTTTTCACTGCCATCATGACGAAATCTACAGGGTATCTGCACATTCTAAGTACAATTTTATAGGAATTAAAGCCTTTTTAATACCGCCCCAAACGAGATATTAGTGGAACTACTGTGGCAATAATTGCTGTGACACTGAAAAGAAACTGTGGCAAGACACCGAGGTAATATGGTGCCTCATACAAATAACTGAATTGTTTCAGTCATGGTATTTGTTATCCTACAGCTGCATCTCATTCCATTTACTCACCAACTGCATTATATGCGCAAGGCCCATTTTTTTTTAACATATAGGACATTGGTTAATGGTCATGGTTTTGGGATTTATAAAACACTGCTTAAAAAAAAAACATAAAAATTTAATTTAAAAAAAAAAACAGAATGAAAAAAAAACAATAATAATATCTCTGCCAAAGATCACCCTTAACACTACCACCTTCAAAGATTCAGAGGATTTTAACAAAAACTCCAGCAGGCATTTTAAAACTTTTAAAGGATCTGTGAGGACTTTGATCCCTTAGTTGAATGGAATATCTGTGCTACTAAAGTTCAGTACTTCAGTGAGCTCGGAACCAGCTCAAATTAAATTGAACAGATTTGCTTTTAAAAGTTTTAAAAAAGTTCCAATTTTTTATGACTACGTCACACCCACCAATTTAATTGTTGTGAGGGAAATTATTTCATAATTCATTCTTGGAAATTTGCCTGCATTGGTGGAACCGGTTAAAGTCTGTTGGTGCATGCCTGACCTAGAACTAGTACAGACTACAGTTTCCTCCTTCACACTCACTTGTCGAGGTCTTCTCGTGCCACGGCCATGTGATATGCCGTCTCCAGCGTCAGGACGCCCTGAAAAAGCTGCAAAGCCAGTGCCATGTTGGTGTCCACATTCTCTATGGCGTACAGGGCTGAGCAAACACAGTCTGATGCCGCCTCATGGAGGTTGGTGGTGGTTTCATCTCGCTGCTGCAAACAGAAACATCACATCAACTGTTCTTGTTTTGTATTTGGCCTCGAGTTTGTTAATAAGTATATCCATCCGGCATGATGACTGTCAACAGACTAAAATCAAATCATAAATAAACCTAATAAACATGTCAGCCTTCAGTATAAGACTGTCCTCACCAGCACTTGGAACAGCACCATCAGCAGCTGGTTAGAGGCCATAAAGTTACTGTCGAGGACACCAAGGTTAAACCAACTGCCCAGACAGCGAAAAACTTTAATTAACATCTTCTCATCATTCCCCGTCTTCTCTACACAGGTGGTCTGTAAAATAAAAATATACATCAGCGAATGAGCAAGGTAAGTTTCTAAGCAGCCTGAATGTTGATGATTAAAGATATACATTTTAAAACAGTAGATAACTGAAATATAAACACACCAGCAGTGTGACAACAGTGCTCGAGTAATATGCCAGGTCCTCGATTATCTCCGTCCTACGATTGGCTCCAATCCTTAGTGAGCGGCTGTGGACTTCCTCTGGCAGCACGGTGAGAATCTCTATAAGGAAGGGCATGGAGCTGATGTCGTTGTTGTACCTGGGACACAGAGCAGGGAGAATAACCATAAACACCAGTTTGTCTATGATCATTTAATACAGACGTAATAGAGATGTTTGTTGCTAACTCTTGCATCTGCTGTTTGTGTTTACTGTCTAGCTTATGTTTTGAAACAGTCGGGGGAGGTATTATGAAATCTTACTTTTCTATGAGCGTGTGAACACATCCCTTCCATGAGGCCATCTGGAGAGCAAGATCTGCAATGGCTAAAGCCAGCTGCAAATAAAAACCACAACCACAATGGTAAACAAGCAGATAAGAGCAAACCAGGAACAAACAATCAAAATTACCTCTCACTACATTTTTTTGCACAACATTATTCATTAAGTAGTCCCAATATCACATGATATATGACAGACACAGTAAAGAATGCTATAATTCTGAATTTGATGTAGGTCTTGCAAGCAGTTTGTTCCATTTGGACAGATTAAATCAGGCCTTTTTCTAAATACAGACATGTGAGATACTTTGCTCTGATATTATTCATATTCTACAACAGTTGGGGACACATGGCTTACTGTTTGTTGATATTCACATTTGTTCATTGGACACAAAACAAAAAGGCAATAGACTTTCAAGCTGTAGGTGAGATGTATGATAAAAAACAAGCCCACATTTCTGCTCAGATGGAAAAACACAACTTTTAAACCCTTAAAAAAAGATCTAAATAGCAGGCATTTGGTGGTCGACAGAGGGAGACTATGTTAATCAAACAAGTTAAAGAAAAACATACAAAGAAATAAGTCATTCAAGCAGCAACGGAAAAACATGACATGTTACTACATCCTTCATCTGTGCGTACACATGGTCAGAGGCAGCTCTGTATTTGTTCTCAGAGTCAAATAAATACTGTTGGGAAACTATTCCTGTGTCCCAGATTTGACTTGAATATTTATATACAGGCCAAATGCATACTTGTGCATACATATTGTGAATGAGGCCCACTGTCATCCTCTCATTTTCTGTAACTACTTAATCCCCTGGAGGGTCATGATGAGCCAGAGTCTATCTCTGCTGACACTGGGAAACGTGGGGATTCAACCTAGACAAATCGCTGGTATGCTCAGTATCTTTGTGGTAAAACAAGAGCAAAAATCAGACTATATGGCACACGCTCACCTAATCCTTTTAAGCTATGTCTATTTCACTAAAATGAGGAAGTGAGGGTGTCGACACTGAGGCTGTGAAGTCTGATCTTACAACAAGAATACAAGCTGCAACATTTTGCTCAGTGTTCAGAATATAAAGAAACAGGAACTAATGGGGTGCTGTGAAACAAATTGTGTCATGGTAATACTTCAATTTTCCTCTATAACAATTTTTACTATAACTGCAATGGCTCAGATAGATGTGAACCCAAAAGCTAATTTATTATTTCTTTACAATTTTTTCAGAAATCAAACTATGTCAAGATCAAACTTTTCTTCTACTGTTTGAACCACGACTGAGAACTTTACAGCATCTGGCAAACTGCTGGCATTTTAATGACATTTGTTTCAAATATTCTGGTTCCTAACCAAATTTAACTTTTTTTTCCCCCTTAAATATGCTTCACTTCCTACAGTGAAGAACGCAACATCACTGGGTCATCAGCGTTACCTGGGTGACAATAATGGGTGATAAGTCTTTGAGGTTCTGGATGTGTGTCAGCAGCGAGTCCCGCAGTGCATTGTGGGTCTCCGGCGGTAGCTCATAGAATGATGTCTGGATCTTCATCTTCATGGTCTGAGCGGCAAAGTAGCATGATTCCACGTCCTGTTTGAGCTGCAGCAGCTGGTCCGAAATTTCCCATGCGTACATCTAGAGGCAGACACAACTTCATCCTTAATGTTCATTTTATATGGACTATATTTTGTGTATTTCCAACATTGTATTGTTTTAATATTATTGATTTTGACCTTAGAGAAATTACTTTTTACTCTCATTTGGCCTCATCTTTGCATTTAACCTGTACATACTGTATATATACAGTTGAGTTGAATTAATTTTTAAAGAAAGCCAGGATTAGTTATGTAGTGTTTTCACAGCTGTCACTCACAAAGCAACACTAGACATGATGCTGTGGTTGAGTGTGATCATCACTAAAACTCAATTGAAACCTGGTCCATGTTTCTGCCACGCCCTGTGATAAAACAAACACACCTCTAACACACATAACACCGTCAGCGAATCTATTAAACTAAAGGACAACCCGAGAGTTAGTTTGTGCCTTTCATACAAAATGTAACATTTTTAAAGTCGCCGATATGTGACCTTACACTGAGAAGTATTAAGCTGATTAAACAAGATTTCTTATAATCATCATTAACACTGTTGTGATCCAGTTAAAATGCCGCTGGACGTAAACACGTGATAGTTTTGATGCGAGGCTTTTTATGGCCCAGTCTATTCGTTAACATGACAAAAGCGGCATCTAAATTTAAGACAGTTTTTGGTTGACACTACACAACAAAACTTTACTGTGGCAGTATTATAAGCCATAATAGCATGCTAATGCAGCTAGCTTCGTGTAATAGACCCAGGCCCCGGCTGAATCCCCCGGAGACTTAAAAACAAGCCTCGCGTCTGAAAATAAAAACCTCGGGGTTTTAAACACAAAACCACCTGTATATAATGATATAATGGACACTAGGATTGTATGTACAGCTTTAGTTAACTGACAGCAGATCGCTGGCTAAACACATAGCTAATACTTTGTTTTGATCCATTCATTGAGTTAGCTTAGCTGTGATGCTAACCAGTCTGTCTTCTTTTGAGATTGCGCAGTTCGGCTCACCCGTTCCTAATTTCACGGGTAACAAATTAAACCTGGGTCCACGCAGACCACGTCAAACCACCTCACACCGGTCCCCCGGGCCGGTCCGGTAACCCAGCCTCTCCCCTTTTCTTACCGATCTCTGGAGTTCCCCAAGCCACACCGAGGCTCGCTCCTTCCCGGTGGGGTCCGGGTCATGATACAAAGCCTGGACCGCCTGATAGACCAGGGCCAGGTTCGGTTTACCCCCCTCCATGACTCGGGTCAGAAGCAGGTGTACGATAAGGCAAACGTTAAACCAACACGGCGGGGCTCAAGGTACTAATCGGTCCTACTGTCGACCGCCATCTCGCACAAGCTTCCCGTGTGCAACTCCGTGTCTGCTCCGACGGGAAACATTTTCTGTATGACAAAAGTTCCGCTGGTTGTGACAGCTACCACAGAAAATAATAATAAGATCTGTAGACGTGATAAGAATCACAGGTTTATCAGACTCTCCGAGATGCATGCCGGTTATTTGTCGGCCCACTCTTAAGTCTCTGTTCAATAACTATAAACCCTATGGAGACATAATTGAGTATACATTAAGGAAAAAATAATCAAAAGATTTTAAATACAAAGACATGAATTAAATTCAGACTTTTCACACTTTTATAATTGAATGATTATACTTTGTTTATTGTCTTTTAATTAAATAAATTGAAATAATGTGACCTCTCACAATGTTTGTAAACTTGTCCTGTCATCATCAAAACTAAGTAAAGTCTAGTCTTTCATTAATGTGATAAATCCTAAAAATTGAATTAGCTCAAGTTGCCTCTCATCTCATCTCATCTCATCTCATCTCATCT
>JAPTGZ010000005.1:3899083-3910002 GCA_029814645.1 Fowleria isostigma | reverse complement strand
ATTGCTTTTAATTTTCTTTTTCAATTTAAAAATTTGTTTTTATTTGTATTTTTTTTTTTATATTTAAAACTAAAATAAAAAAAAGATTATATTTAATAATAAATTTTCACTTGTTTTTCCCGGAAGTTTGCCAAAGTAGTGACAATTGTAGCCACCAGAAAAAGAAACGACACACTGAAAAACAGAATTTTCCCTAGTAACATATGTTATTCCTACTAGTGCCCAAGAGGGAAAGAGTTAAGCCAGTACAGTGGTTCTCTCTTACCCCTTAGTTTAGTTTTGATACTGGGACCAGTACAGGGCTGACTGTGGAATGATAGTGGTTATATTTATTTATCTATTTATTGCCATTAGACTATTGTAACATTTAGGTTATTGGTGGATAGTGTGAGTAGGAATTACTCTCTCTTGTTGTGTATTTGTGGGCCTGGTTTGCTGACAGTTTTGCTCAGTGGCGGTCCTTCCTACAGGCGATATAGGCGGTTGCTTAGGGCTCCACCCAGTGGAGGGGGCGCCAAACATGCAACAAAGAAAGCTAGAAGGATTGCACTGTAAATACAAGTGTGAAGTGTGATCACGCAAAGTAAAACATAAAGCAGAAATCATTACTTGAGGTGAATTTGCACCATTATTTAACATGGTTATATGGATCACATTTTGTATTATATAATTTTGCACACAATATTGTATTATTTATGATTAGTTTTCTAATTTTATGTTCAGATTCTTGTATACACTTTTTCTCAGCTCCTGTTGTGTTTTTAATGAAGATGTTACACTATATTACTGTACAAAAAAATGTGAAAAATTTAATTTATTGTTTTTATGATTTTTTATTATAGAAGATGTTTATTTGATTTTATTTGGAGGAAATATGCATATTTTTTCAATGTTTATAATCTTTGTTTAAATAAATGGGCAGTTTTTTGGACATGAGGTTTTTTTGTGTATTTTTTTTTGGGGGGGGGGGGCTGGTAAAGCCTGCCTAGGGCGTCGAATGGATTAATAACAGAGAAAAAGCTACTGTTACAAAGAGAGGCTATAATTTTTTGGGTCAGTTTCATGGACTTTGACTCAGAAACTGAACCTCCTGAACATGTGTTTAGGCAGAGGTCAGACAGTGAAACAGGTGGGTGTTTATCAGGTGAGCAGCAGTTACATCACTGGCCTCGAATGCTGATTCAGGAGGTTTGATATCAACCTCAAGTCCCATTAATAAATCCACTGGTTTATCTGCTGCAGACTTTGGACACCAAAGACATGAAGATCGACTCTGTGAGGGCCAATGGACAAGTGGCCAGCTTCACCATGGGTGCCAAACACAGCTTCAAGGGGACCCCACTGGAGATCAAGCTGCCCTTTGACCTCTCCAGGTGACCTTTGGCCCTATTTGGTTTTTATCTCCCCAGGCATAAAATGACATGTTAATCCATCTTTTCTTCTCTACTAAACATGATTATTCAAGGTGCCATTTTCAGAAACTACTCAACTTGAAGTCAGCAGAACTAAGCTAATATCAGTAACAAACACCAGTAACAATACCACTAAAAAAGCATCATTTCCATTTTCTACTGTATTACGGTTTCAATTCCTGTTTAACTAAAATACCCAGAAATACGAAAAGAGTTCAATAAGAGACTTCTACAGTTTTGTTGCTGTCATTGGGAGGGTGTGGGGGTGTTGACAGTTAGATGATACTGCATACTGAACCTTTAATGAGTAATGATGGACAAGAATAAAATGGTTTTAGGGTGTACAGTTTTGGACCTTTTAATAATAATTTTCTAAAACATGATACGCACTGTTTCATCCTGCCTCTTCCTCAATAATGAACTGAAACCAAGCACTCAAAAAATTAACTAAAACTTAAAAGCAAAACTCAGAACTAAAAACCGGAAGTAAATTGTGCATTCTATTATGTGTTCTGATCATTATCAGTTTATTTTTGGTGTGTGATCAGCCAGTCGCATCTTTTTTTTTTCTTAAGAATTTGCAGTATGTAGCAAGACAGGCAGCACCAACTTTCTATGTACTTTGTAGTTTTGGCTCTTGCTCAGATTTGGACTGAAACATCCTAAATCACAATAAAACTTTTAGCATAAGAGTTCTTAGGAGCTTTGGCCCTATTTGGTTTTTCCTCTCCCCCAGGGCATAAAAAATGGTGTGTTTGTTCATCTTTTTTTTCTCCATTAAATATGATAATTCAAGATGCCATTTTTAGAAACAGTTCAACTTGAAGTCAGTGAAACTAAGCTAATGTCAGTAACAAACAGCTGTTTTCAGTTTTTGGGGGACAAAGGGTGGATCATCCTTCACATAATAATATTTGAAGTCAGAGTCCTTAAAAAATGAAAAGCTAAAGACTGTATTTGTTTCTTGAACCAATCAGAGGACAGCATGTCATCGTGGAGGTGACCTATGAGACGACTCCTTCAGCGACGGCCCTGCAGTGGCTCGCACCTGAACAGACTGCTGGGAAGAAACAGCCCTATCTCTTCAGCCAGTGCCAGGTAAACACTCAGTTAGGCCTCACTGATGCACTGGACCCACTCTGTCTTTGAGTCTTTGGCAATAGTACAGAGTTTAAGTTGAAGAAACAAGGCTGATGACACGGTTAACTTCCCTTTTTTCTTCTTCATCTTTCCTGTTTTTTGTGGTTATCAGATATACTGTGAAAGTGTAGATGACTGTGTTATCATCCTGTTTCTGACAGGCTCATCACTGCAGGACCATGGTGCCCTGTCAGGACAGTCCATCCATCAAATTCACTTACTACGCCCAGGTAAAACACATACACACCTGTACGGGCAGCTGTACAAAGATACAGCAGTCAGAATGTCATTTCTAAAAGTGTATGCACTACTATAACATTCAAGGGAAATTTAAATACAATACTAATCTTGTACCTTATTATTTGTAGATGTGAAGTCTTAAATAAAAGTGATCAGTGTTTTGTTTTGGGTTTTTTTAGTTTCCACTCTCTGCTCTCAAGTATCCCACTAACGGTATTGGTTCTGACCAAATAAATGTTATTGAAATAAAAAATATTGTACATTGTTTATTCAGAGTTTCTGCAGGTTATTAAAAATCATTAAAAGTCATTAAATAGATTTGCAAAATTTAAGGCTTTAAATTCCATTAAAAAGCATTAAATTCAATGTCCAGATGCATTATAAAATTAAATGCACTTGATGGGGGAAAAAAACATTTATTTATAATTTTTGATATAAACATCTAATAATTTTGATCGATAGTGTGATGACTGTCAGGCAGAACCTTTTAATTGGCTATGGTTTTCAGTTGGTGCACAAAGTCACGACACCGGATGCTTGAAATGCAGCATGTTGCAAATGCGCTCATGCTGTGGTGAATGCAGAGGAATGTTACAAAAATGGGAAAATGCAAGTTTCAGCAGAAGTGGTCGGAGGAGGAACTATTCAGAACCTGGTTAGAGCTTGTTGATGGTAAACCCTACCTACCCCACTAAGGGCAAAGGGCGTCAATGTGTTAAGTCGCACGTTGTCAGAGAGTCACAAGTCGCAGCTTAAAGGCGGGCAGTAGTTAACTGTGCTGAATATTTTTGCCATGACCAGCAAAGCAACTTCTGCTGCTACCACCACCCTGCACAGTGACCGCCTCCAGTAAAGCCATGACAATTTTTAATTAACTTTTTTCATGTTTTTCTGTAGTGGCTGTTAATCCTAGTGGCATTAACTATTATTAGCCTTTTCACTACTAAATAGCAATGCATTCAAAGACAAATGGCATCAACACAGCTCCCGTGTTAAACTAACTGTAGCTTCTTGGACTCAGCCGTGTTGCCATGGTAATGCTACATGTTTTTTTTTATACCAATATACACATGCTCTACATCCAAGTATCCAGAAAACATCAGCTACAAGCACAACATTACCAACTGAACCACTTCAAAGAATCAGCACATACTGAGCAAATATCCAACCCAAGCTAATAGTCTGAGACCAATATATGTCATAAATTCAATAAAATCAAAGACCAATGTGACAAACTTTGCAATGCTAAGGTAACACTAAGCAAATCCAACAATGTAAGTATTTTCTCTGCCGCTAAAACTCACTGAATGAGTCAAAGAAGTGCAAAAATCAAGGTCACATTATGACACAATGACTATGAATTTAATCTTACCTTTGCTGTTTTCTGATCTTGACTTGGTTTTATATGAATGAAACTTCTGCTATCGGCTAATCCATTGTTTTGAGTTACATTGAAGTAACTCAGACTAAATAAATGAACAAAACAGGTCAAAGTAATGTTTACTGTGGACTGTACACTTGATCCCAAGAGAGAACCCAAATAGCTGGTGCAACAGACCACTTGTCCACTATGCGTCTACCCACTCTCAGGTGTGACTGTGATGTCATGTCCTCTCAGGTCTCTGTCCCAAAGGACCTGGTGGCGGTGATGAGCGCTATTCGTGATGGTCAGGAGGTGGACCCTAAGGACAACGAGCGCATCATCTATCACTTCAGACAGCCGGTTAGGCTCAATTTAAGTACATATTTCTCTGGAAATCCTCCAAAAATGAACTTGTTTGACCTCTGACCTCATGTGCAGGTGGCCATGCCTTCCTACCTGATTGCCATTGTGGTGGGAGCGCTGGAGAGCAGGTAAATATACTCGCCTGTGTACTGATGATGTCATCACATTTGCAGCCGGTAACTAGGGTTGTCTGTCATCTGATTGGTCCACAGGGTGATTGGACCAAGATCTAGAGTCTGGTCTGAGAAGGAGATTATTGAAAAGGCTGCAGCAGAATTCTCTGAGGTGAGTTCAAAGAGAAACTAGCTCATCCACATTTTCTGTAGAAATACTGAGGAAGCACAGACTTTATTTAGACCCTATAATGAGTGCACTGGTGGTGTTTGATAAGATGTTACAACTAACAGAAGACTTCAATGTCAGCAGGATGGGCTTTGACAGTTGTCTTCTCTATACTGAATTGTTTTTTTTCTAGTCAGACAGCTCTACTATAGCTGTGGTTAAGCAGTTAAACTAATTCATTAAGTGACCATCAAATAATTTTGCTATGCAAATGTTATTTCTGCCAAGTCTTGATTTACTTGCATACATTCAGTGGTTACAAAGACATAGAAATAGGCTGTATTTGCCCACTTTTATCATATTTTTTACTCAACACTAATATCAGCCTACTATTTTTATTATTAAACCTCAATAATTTTGGGTCAAGTATATTCAGCCTTTACAACTACATTTTGTGGAAGCATAAAGTGTAACTTTGACTTTATCTTATTCTCATTGGCCTCATTCACGAACATGTGCTTGGAAATGTTCTTTTTGCAAAAAATAAGCGCACCGGCAAAATCACCATGGGCTTCATGACACCTGTGTACCGGCCAGTTTTGTTCTCACCACCTTGCATATGTTTGTGAATCAGAATCCTTCTACATTGATGGGCGCGTGCTCACAATTTGTGATTAGCATACTACCATGCCCCCATTTCTCCATATAAGGAGAATATTTGGATTATTTCCACTTGCCTGGAGTCTATTTGTGAATGAAGGAAACTGTTACACAAGGAGGAAGAGGAGTAGTAAATTGTTTGGTGTCCTCTTGTATGTTGTTTTATGACTCCACGCTGGGTCTTACAGGACTGATATGGGTCATTGTGAGGTTTTGGATACACAGCATGGACTAGGATGATTTGAACACTGTCACAGGTTCAGTTTTCAAAAATGTGCGCTTCAGACAACCCTTGTGCGGGACACGGTGCATACAGCCGCTCCGTCACACACACCTTCTCAGAGTATAAAGTGGTTTACACCAGCTGTATTCAAGCACATCCAATGAACTTAAACACGACAAAAGTGACCTCTATTAGGGCATGTGTGTGGACATGTATGTTATTATAGCGCACCTCTGGAGGGGTAAAGGGTTTGCGTATGGTACCATCACCCATGTTTTTACCTAAACAATAGACCGTTTTAGCATTAACGGAATAGAGACTTACTAAAATAATTGACATGAAAGACAACAACTAAAGATGCTCACCAACGGCCCATCCACTTCTCACAGCCCCACCTCCAAACGCACATTCTTACTGGACTTTAAAAAACAATTGTCATATATTCCTTTGTAAACTACGACTGTTGTTATCGTTGACTATTTTGTCACAACGGTGAGGGTGAAAGTGTGTCAATTTCATGATTAATACATTTGGCCAATATATTGGTAAATTAATGATTTTAAAAATGTCAATTAAATCTATTTTTAATGTATGTGGGTTTTATATGCTCTGCATGGACCTAAAAGGTGTTTTTACATTTTCTAAATAAGTTCGACCTTCCTCATTTGTGCCCACTCATGGTCTGAGGCAGTTCTAAATTTGTTTGCAGATTCAGAACAAATTTGAGTAAGAAAATATTGATAATCCCATATTTGTGCATCAAACAATTGTACACGGAGTTGACGCATAGATTTGTGAGCATGCACTGTTTGTGAATGAGGCACATTGTTTCTGCATTTACTATAGTTTCTAACATTATCTAATCCCCTCTTCTTGATCTCCCCTTGTGCACAGGTTTTCTCTCCCAATATGTATATAATTATTGAAATGTAGAAAATATGTGGATGGCAGTGGGACCAAAACTGCGCTTGATATGTTATGGTCTGTAATTAAAAACTGCTATTCCAAAATAAAAAGGACAAAAAAATAAATAGGTCAATAATTTGGAGGAGAGTAATTAACTTCTTTACTAGTTACCATGAGAAGTAATAGAGTTAAAACATCACTTCCAATCACAGTTTGATTCCAGATTGTTCCATTATCTGGATCAGTGAGCCAAGCTGAGACATTCTCAAGGCCAACTCTGGATTTGCCATGTTTTACAGCCTTATAAGAAAAAGAGAGGAGAGCGATGAACATTCTGTCTCATTCTCTGTCTCTGTCCCAGACTGAAGAGATGCTACAAACTGCTGAACAGTTGGCGGGTCCATATGTTTGGGGTCAGTACGACATCCTGGTTCTGCCTCCGTCTTTTCCTTATGGAGGGATGGAGAACCCATGTCTGACTTTTGCCACGCCCACCCTACTGGTACGCCACTGTGACAGCATCGTGTGTAACCGGTCATGTGACTGTCAGCCAGCTGTTTCATTACTGTCTTTTTTTTTTTCCACAGGCAGGAGACAAATCTCTGGCAAATGTAAGTCAAATGTTATGTGTTCATTAGAGCGGTCATTAAGTAGAGGCAAAAAATAAAGTTGACAATTTTCTGGCTCTGACCTGTGAAATTTGTTCCATTTGATGTAAGATGCAGCCAGACCAACTTTCATACATTTTAAATATTCAGTGGTCGCTCAATGAGTGTGAAATGCGCAACCATTAAAAAGTTATATCCCAACCAAGTTGATTTTATTCTCCTTCATAAAGTTTACAAGTGTGATAAATTGATCATTCTAAAACTGTGGCTCACTTCTTGTGACACTAAAAATAAAAGTCACATATGATTTGACTGTGCGTAAAGAAACAATGATGAAGCAACCATTTAAATAACACTTAGAGTAACACTAGTGATGCTGACGCCATCTTTCAGTGAAGTCAGATAATGGTGTCACATATAGTACTGAAATACTCAATGTCACTTGTGTGCAAATTTGTCAAATTGAGTGATTTCAAACCCTTTGTAGAACCTATATCATGCAGAATTGTAGGTATTCAGATAAACTGTGCTTCAACTTTGGAGACATTGGACAATGGTTATTTAAGCATTATATTGTATGAGATCCAGATAATGACATATCTGCCATGGATTCCAATGTATTTGACACTGCTTCAGTTAAAATATTCCACTTTTTCTGAGGTCAAGTCACAAAAACTCTTATCATGATACCTGTCACTGATTTTTCACAAAAAAGAACATATTAAATTTCTATCTACCTGTAAACTTTTTGATAATCCTGTCAAAAATTAATTTTCTCCTGATATGAATTAATTTCAAGGGGTCAGACTGAAAAGTGAAAACTTTAAAAATAAGGACCACCCTAGTGTTTATGCCTGTTCATACTTTTCATGTGTTCATACCTGGTCATGTGTTTGTATTTGTGTTCAAATATGTGTTAATACCGGTTTCATATGTTGGTTTGCTTTGATTTATTTTGAGCTTGTGCACTTCATGTGCAGTGCTGCATCAATTCACAATAACAAATGACATAACATCTGCATATTATATACATTTAATTATGTGTGCACAAATATACATGGGGAAAACTTGTTGTAAATACTCAATAGTACACCAAGCTAACTTTAACACAACATGCAAAACAGAAATGTGCTCACACCAGTTCATGTATGTGTTTATATTTCTTATGGCGCTAATACCTCTTCATGTGTTGATACCTGCGCTCTGCTTCCTGTCAGGTGATCGCTCATGAGATCTCCCACAGCTGGACGGGAAATCTGGTAACCAATAAGACCTGGGAGCATTTCTGGTAAACAAACACCAACGGCCATTTAAATAAACAAACATCAGAACTTTTAAGCCTGTATTTCCAGCTAAGTCTGAACCTCTGAGTCACATCAGGCGTTTCTCTTCAGGCTGAATGAGGGTCACACTGTCTACCTGGAGCGGATGATTGGCAGGTCGATGGAGAACGAGCAGTTCAGGCAGTTTAAGGCCATGGGGGGCTGGAAGGACCTGCAGGATTCAGTGAGAACCGCAACATGAACCCAATCTAATGAATCAACAAGAGGTTTGTGTTTTTTCTTACCTGTGTGACATCACTCAGGTGAACACCTTTGGGGCCAACAACCCTGTGACCAACCTGGTGCCCAGCCTGGAGGATGTAGACCCAGATGAGGCTTACTCCTCTGTGCCCTATGAGAAGGGCTTTGCTCTGCTGTACCATCTGGAGGAGCTCTTGGGAGGTCCAGGTAACACCTGTCCACATCACATACCCACTCAACTATTTTGGATATGGCCTGAGTGATGACTGATATTTTGTGACTGAAATATTTCAGGAATTTTGACTCCTTTGGCACAGACTTTCACTTATTGTAGACTCAAGGCTGGACTGATTAGAGTTTCACAGTCAAAGGTCATAATTGTTGTGTTTTCTCATAGCTGAAGTTGGCAGAGTGTGGTCTTTGGAATAATTTTCCCTGGTTGAAAAAAATATAGAAAATGAGTATGCTGTATAAAGCCACCCAGTTTATCTTGTTTGTGAAAATGTGATTTATTCTTGATAAAGTGTAACTCAGACTCCAGCACCAGGTCAAAGGTGATTACTGATGTGTAGAAATGGGAGTAAAAAGAGGAATGGTCTGAAAACAAAATTATTCCATTTATAGGCAACAGTGTATGAGTCAAGGGAATCATAAATACAGCCTGCAACTTGACAGGTTGGCATCATTGTACAGAACTAGGGTACTAATTCTATACTATCTGGTTGCCTCCTGCAGAGGTGTTCATGGGATTTGTGAAATCCTACATCCAGATGTTCGCCTACAGCAGTGTCACCACTGAGCAGTGGAAGGACTACCTGTTCACCTACTTCAAAGACAAGGTGAGACACTGCTGGACAGAGCTATCCACATCATGAAACCAGATGAATATGATGTGCTCTCATACATGTTCTACAATACTCTCAACTGTTTTTTCACATTTTCTTATATTTTGTAGCCAAATGATGCATTGATGTATTTATTAAGAAAAACAATAGCAGGGCTACTTGACAAGGCTCTCCCTGCACATTTCTGTCTGAAGTTGGTTGTTTTACCACAACCACTATGTACTTTATTTACAAAGCTGTTTCTCACTGGCATGCTGTTGGATCTTAAATGTACACCCATAGATGAGCTTAAAGAAGCATGGGAAAAGGATTTAGGTCTTTGCCCATCAGATGACACATGGACTACCATACTCAAACTGGTCAATTCAACCTCCCTCTGTGCACATCAGTTTAACAGAGTTCAAGGTGGTACATATGGCTCATATTTCAAAAGCAACATTGTCTTCCATATTCCCTGATATCAGTCCATATTGTGTCAAATGCAAACATTTGGAAGCATCTTTCATTCCTATGTACTCGTCCTGTTCGAGCTTAGCAAATATTGGAGGAAATCTTTCATATACTTTCTCGGGTGCTAAATATCAAACTAGAAATGTGGGGTGGCTGTGGCTCAGGCTTTAGAGCAGGTCATCCAATAACCAGAAGGTTGGTGGTTCGGTTCCCGCTCTGTCCTAGTCATGTGCTGTTGTGTCCTTGGGTAAGACACTTCACCCACTTCCAGTGCGGCTACCCACACTGGTGTATAGCTGCGTATGGCTGTTTGGTGGTGGTCAGAGGGGCCGTAGGTGCACATTGGCAGCCACGCTTCCGTCAGTGTACCCCAGGGCAGCTGTGGCTACAAATGTAGTTTATCACCACCAAAGTATGAATGTGTGAGTGAATGAATAATGAATCCATTGTACGCGCATAACATTTAGATATCCACTTCAGCACTCGAATGGGAAATTCCACAAAGTGTGGTTTCCTCAAAATATTCCAGACTCTGTAAACCCTTGTTGTTCAGGTCCACTTTAACGCTGCACACTTCTTACTTAATCCTAGTGCAGGTTTCTGTTGTTAGTGATCCTTTACTATGTCTAGTGCACTGGCATTGACTGGGGAGGGATTATGTTATGTTTTGTCTGTTGTTTGTTCTCTTTTGCTTTGTTTTGTTCTTTTTTTTAAGTTTAATTTTTTCTTCTACACATCTAAACAACCAGATAGAAAAAATAATTGACAAATAAATGAACAACATATAAATAAACATACAGATTAAGATAAACACAAATGAATTACTGTTTAGATGTGTTGTTCAATCAAACATCTAAACACAACAGATAAACACAAACAAATACAAACAGATAAACACACAAGT
>JAPTGZ010000005.1:3873832-3895512 GCA_029814645.1 Fowleria isostigma | reverse complement strand
TCACATGGAGCCTATCCCAGCTACTTAAGGGCGAAGGCGGGGTACACCCTGGACATTTCGCCAGTTCATCGCAGGGTGTGTGTTGTTTCTTTTTCCAATAACTACAATCGTCACTACTTTGGCAAACTTCGGAAAAAAAACAGTAAAAAGAAATTTTATTACTATTTTTATGGGGTTTTTTAATAAAAAAAATTAAAAAAAAATACAACAATAAAAAATGATAATAGAAATAGAAAAATTAAGAAATAAAGGGAAAAAAATGAAGAAAGTGTATTATTTAAACCTACTGGTTAGCCTAGTATGGGTTGTGGTCACTTCCACCAATCACAGCATCTGTTACATTTGAAAAAACTGAACCTGTTCTAATGGTCATCAAATCACATATAACAGAGTTATCAAAACATGTCATTATGGGTATGGGAGAGGGGGTTGTTAATGTTGTCTTTATGGAGAAAAGCGTTAAATGATAGGAGATTAACTCATGGCCAAGGCCTTACACGTCTCTAAAGACACACAAAAGAATTCTCTGTGTAAGTAAAGTCACAAGGACAACATTGGATTTGTCTAAGAGTCATTAAATTAAAGGCAGATTTGTACTTAATTAAATTACTGAAACCACCTTTTTAATTGTATTTCACCAGATTTTTGACTCATAGTTGGACACAAAAAGATGTGTTTATGTTGACACTTTACTAAAACTGGCCTGATAATTATCCTGCTGTGGATAAAAAAAAAAAAAGACATTTAATGGCCACAGTTTACTGAGAAATGTTTGATTTAAAATAATGGTGGCGACTGCAGGGAAGTACTGGGGTGGGGGGGGTTACACACATATAAGCTGTAGTTAAGAGCTGCTGGCACAGACAATATAGACATCTGCAACAGGTCTGTACCTGCAGCTGTTGTTTTGCACTTAATAATTATAACTGTGGAGAATGTGTAACGTCGTTTTTGTGAAGTACCTGTAACACACAGATGAAGAAATGTGTGCATTATATCGACACTTTCCATTTCCTTATAGATTGGTTTTACACAGAATTCTCACAAATTGGACATCATGTTGAGAAATGCTTTTACAGCTGTGCCTAATAACACCCCTGACTTCTGGGTTTTACCGACATAAATACTGATACTATTCTGTGTTGAAAATATTACATCTCGTATCATCTGCTCTAGTACGATATATTTTAAATGAAGCTAATGTCAAGGCCAGGCATACATCCTTCTTCTGGTACCACAAATATGAAACCACAAAACAGCTTATGCAGCATTCACTTACACTTAAAGAAATGGCCTTGTTTAGATACTGTTTATTATATGTCCTGGCATAACCGCAGGTAGACAGTACTAATACAAGCCCAGAACACACTGGACGCATTTCAGGACTTATTCTTGTCTGAACACTGAGGGCACATTAGGATAGGATGTGGTCTGGAATGCATCCACCCTTTCAGGCATGTTTACTGGGACACATTGAAGGCCGCCCACTCAGCTGATGCTCTGTGCCACAGAGGGGAACTATCAAGGCCTTCTACACCTTCATAGAAGTCCTAGGAAATTTTAGGATTAAATTATAGGAATATAACTCAGTAATTATTTTAAAATTTCTATTTAATTTTATTTAATACACTTTAATACATTTTTCTTGTATAAATTCTAAAGTTAAACCCAGAGGCGGTTCTGGCTACATTTGCGCCCTGGGAGAACCATCCCTTGCACGCCAGTCTTACCAGCCAGGTGTGACTTATATATATTAAAAAAATATAATTTCACATGTTCTTAAACATTATTTCACACTGACCGACATGACCAAGGAGTCATCATTACCTACCACCAGAGAGCGCTCTAGGCTTGTGACAACTACCAGTATTTGCTACACAGTTTGTTCTTTGGTGGTTTCAGTTCTTCTTCGTTGGTGTTGTAGCATTTTTTTTCTGCGGACCTCCCCTGGAGGACTATTCACTGTCATTTAACCAACCCTCCCTCTTCAAATGTGCAGGGCAAAAAATAGTGATTGTACACTGGGGTGGAGCGGAATGGGAAACTTTATCCGGACATTGAAGTTTCAGACATTTGTTTTGATTCACAGAGGAGGTCATGGAATCAGAGCTGCTCTTTAGCTCTGCGGCTAATGACATAGCAATGCTGCAGACAGCCTCAGCTCATCTTGTTAGTTCAAAGGGTTTGTATCAGAGTCTGGAATGACATTGTGTTTTTGTATCTGTGTTATGAGTCCATGACATTTTTATTTATACATTTGGGGATGAATAAAGACATCTATCTATCCATCTAAGATGTATGGTTTAAGAGCTAATCAGCTGACAAACAAACAGCCTCCACCTGTCACTGCACGCTATCATTCCGGGGCTAACATTTAGTGTTCAAGAATCACACATCCCTGCTTAGACTGTTGCCTCCGCGACCCGGTCCCGGATAAGCGGAAGAAGATGAGATGAGTTGAGATGAGATGAGATGAGATGAGATGAGAATCACACATCTCAGCAACACCAGATACAACTACATTCCACTGACTACATTCTGTGCCTAGTAATAAAAACAGTCCCGAGGTAGACAAAGGATCTAATAAAGTGAACAAACATACACCTACAGGAAAAACAGCTGTGATTACTGCAATGATCTGCATCGTGAGTATGCTAACGTCCCCACTAGCCAATAAGCATCCAGACATTCGTTGATAAAATCAGTTCATAAATGAGTAAACACTGTTACAATCAATAGCATCATCAACAAGACTAAAACACATTATAACATGCCATTCAAGAGGAAATGTCCGTTCTTGGTCTCGGATTTTGTAAAATAAATTTTCCAAAAAATAATGCGACTTATATATGTTTTTTTCTTCTTCATAATGCATTTTTTTGACTGGTGCAACTTATACTCTGGAGTGACTTATAGTCCAAAAAATACAGTAACTATGTTAACTAATATTTGCTTCTATAACACCAGTTAGTGTTGCACAAAAATGTGACATAATTAAAATTTCACTAGGGGCAAAAGAAAGTAATGGATCAAATTGACGCTTCACAAAGTCCCACCCTAGAAACACCACTGATCAATTATACATTAGTAACAGTAACTAAGAGAGGAGCGCCTGGTAAGCATTCGCCACTGGGGCAAAATACCTAAGTGGTGTGTGTACGGGACTTGCAGGTCCGATCAAATATATCCAGAATTTTTCGGTGATGTATTTTTTGGCTTCCCAAATCCAAAAACACAACTGAACAGATGTCAAATTTGGATTAAACAGTATGGAGGACCTCACTCACAGCTACAACTACTATGTATGTTCTAAGATAATATGCTAATGCTAACTAGCACACAGTTGTTAACTACAAGACAATGACCAGCCCTGGTCTTCCAGAGCTACTTTCTTGCATGTTTAAGATGTTTTCTTCTTCCCCACACTTGACGGTCGGTATCAGACTGTTAAAAGAGGGATACATCTGAAACATGAGGATAGTAGCGCTCCAGGACCAGGGTTGGACACCGCTGCTGTAGTAGAATATTGATTAAAAGTTGATGTTTTAACATCAAATTAGGTAGTTGTATACTGCTAGAGGCTAAACCCATGATGTGGGAACAACATCCTGGTGTGCAATAAACAGATGAAAAACAGCATTTAGCAACAGCCTAAAACACATCAGATACCAAAAATGATAGGGAGTCAAAACTGAAAGTTACCTTAAAATAAAACAATTTATTGACTTACCCTGTGATGCAAGAACATTGTTGTTCCTTCATATGTCTGTTCTGTACATGAATCATCAAGATGCTGAGAAATCCATGTTTACATGCCAGCGGGAATGAACCACAAGAGGAAGTTTGCCAAACCTAGCAATTGTAACCATAGGGGGTGGGACTTAGCAAAGGGTGAATTGCCCACTGAGTAACAGATCAAAACAGACTACAGCCTCAAAAGCACAGACTATTTTGTTTGAAGAAAAAAAAACAGATAAGTTTCTAATTAGACCTTTAATATACAACATAGCTAATATAAGGAACAAGCATTTAAACTGAGTACCTCAATGTTATTCTTTTAACATACATTGTTAACCAAAGAATACAGTTTGTGTTTTCTGCTCAAACTCAAACCTCACTGATCATTTCCTCAGGAGGGAACCTGAACACTCAAGTGATCAGATAAAGTCATACATAGAAGCCTCGACCCAATTCTCTACCTCATTTGGTAGGGCTGTGAGGAAGCCGCCACTCTGCATGGCAGGCTAATGAAACCACTGCTTCCTGTAGGTACCTAAAAGGCTGTGAAATCTTATCACAGAATAAATCATTGGTGTTCTTGAGAGGATATTTTTAAGAAAACTGGATAAAAACATCCTAGATAATTCACCTGAACCAAAATTTCTGTTGGACATGCACCCGATGTTTTTGTCACACATACTTAATAAATTCTAAAAAGGACATAAATGTTACTAATTCTGACACACCCTGTTCTTCATCAGTACATAAGTTGATGTTAAATCATATTTGTGTACACTTGAATGTGTAACCATGTGTTCAGGATGGCTTGGTACAATATTTAGTGCAAATAAGATAGTTATCTGTAACAGATCAAAGAAAAAGACATGCAAAGTTTACATAGTTATCTATAATTTATCAAAAACGTGTATAAGGTACTTTAATGTAGGCATGTATATCTTTACTTTCTGTAGTTTTCATTATCCAGTTCCAAGTAAAACCATAACAAACCTCACAAATTTCATGGTAATAGATCAAATATCTAAAAATGGGCTGCTGTGTTGCAGTTGGTAGAACTGGTCGTCCAGTGATCAAAGGGTCGGCAGTTCGAATCCTGCCTCCAGCTGTCCATATGTCGAAATGTCCTTGAGCAAGACACACTGAACCCTAAATTGTTGGTGTATGAGTGTGTGCGTGAATGGGTGAATGTGACGCTTGTATTGTAAAGCACTTTGGGTGCCATTAATGTGCGGAAATGCACGGTATAAGAACCGGCCATTTACCAGTTATTTATCCTCAGGCCCCAACTTTAATTGCAATAAAAATTACTTTTTGGAAAAGGTAGTATTAAAATCTTACCACAGTATGTTGGATACAGATAATAAAAAGTAAAATATGGAAAAAAAAGAACTTAATATATTATATTTTTAAAATCTTTTCTATGTTTTTTTTTAAAAAGAAAATTGCCATTCCCATATGTGCTTTCATCAAGCAGGTCTGCCTGTCTTCATATAGCTATAACTTTTTTGTCAACAGGAATTTTTCAAAACCAAAAACAGATCCAAAAATTTGAAACAATTTGCTAGAAAAAACCCCGGCTATAATAAGGCATTGGGGTACATATAAAAAAATTTTGTAAATGGCTAATGATACCTGAAAAACACTCTATCTTTGCTACTTTTTGGAGAGGGGTCTGGCTGTCTGGGGATGTTTGGATATTTGGCTATATGATAATTGGTTTCCTGCTGATTGGCGGTGGTAGTTTTCTAATTTATCGCACAATCAGGAAGGTGTTAGCGGCTTTTTTGGGATTCGAGAAAACATCAATGACCAAAATGGATGGTCTAGCGAGGGTTGTCCACACCGGAACTCTGAAAACGGCTGAGCTGGATCGTAAGCTGATTACAATCTTTGAACTCTTTCGGGAGATGGACTTGAAACTGGATAAGGTTGAGGCTCTCCTGGAACAAGAATGAGCAAAAATATACTAAAATATTACCAAATTGGTGAGTTTCCTTAATTTGGATATTGAATTGGACTTTGACCAGTCTCACAAAATTGGTTAAATTTTCCTTTGGGCACTGTGTACTTGGCTCAAGGCTAAGTCCTCCAAACATCACCTGGTTTTATGTAAACAAGCAGCTGACTGTTTGTCTTGCCTTCCCTTGCCATCTCGAACTGATAAATTCACCGGCACCTGTTTGGACTTTCTGGGACAGCATGTCGGCTCACGCTCACACACGCTTTCACATGAACTGAACGGACAAAACACACACACACAATGCCTCCCCCCTCCTCATCCTTGAATGGCCTATTGTGTGCGCCCTCACGTGGACAAACTGGGAGTTGCATTCGCTGGCTCCTTGGATAATCTATTCCAACTTCACATTTTCTTAGCAGTGCTTGAAAACATTAATGAAATAATATAAAGTATTGGGGAAAAGAAAACCCACATATGCTAAATCAGATGTGAAAGGGTTTGTTTTATCGTCAGAAAAGGCACAGATATGATAAAGTCTCATGTAACTTCAGTGTCTGGTTTGATACTGGGTAGTAGGTGTAAGTTATGTCACTGGTGATTAGAAATAGTCTCTATTTCTGTCAAACTTATTCGTTGCTTCGAATGTCTGAGTGGTCCTGTTTAGTTCGTTTGCATTTATGCAGCTCATTTACGCTAGCCTTGCTAAGCTAGCCTACTTAGCTCCAATAACTACAGAGCTAATCTGCACTCAGCTACAAAATGCAAAGGACCCTACAGCTACTGAACAGAATAACATGAGAACACAAAACATTCGCCAACTAAAATGTGTACACTTACCCGAATGAAAATGCCCGGAACACACTTTCAACAATCATGGAATGTTAGCAAACTTTACGTCCATAAGTCGTTCCGTGGAAACCCCCAGCACTCCGCCTCCGCTCGGTCACATCGAAAACACGACACCCTTGGTTCTGTTTCCAAGCGAGAAAACAAGAAAAATACCTGTCAGATTTTTTTTATTTTATTTTTATTTTTTTTTGCCTCGTTGATAATGTGTGACATTACATCTGTCAACTGCAATTTTGAAAAAAAAAAAAAAAAACGGACAGTATTCAACCGACTCTATGAGAGCCTGCCCCCAGTGGCTGGAGGTATCAGTGCATGCTAAAGTTTTTGGACAGAGAGATGGACGCACGGACGGACAAACGATGCCACGCAGGGCCGTTTCTAGCTTCGTGGGGGCCCTAAGCAAGATGCTGTTTGGAGGCTCCTAGTTTGTCAAACTATGATGAGGAGATTCCTAACCCTTTAGGTGGTCTACTAAGATGACACAATCTATTACACCTCATGAGCAAAACAGGCTACAGTTACAATTAAACATCTTAAGTTGGTCCACTCAGGCATAAGTTAAACTGATTTTAAAAAACTATAATACAAGAAAAACAATCCTATATATCTCAATAAATAAAACAAATTTTGAATTTTCATGATTTATTTTTTACATTTAACAAGAAAATACAACCGTTAACTTCTTTTTGACGCCATTACAGTGTTTGTTTTATTTAATGCTCTCGAAATGGTAGCTGGGTAGCTGTCAATCATTCCCATCATACCTGTTGGCAACCCGCTATGTCATTAACTGTGTGACAGTGCGGTCCAACAAATCTGTAATAATATCACAAAAACACCAGCTTATCAATGCAGTTTACTTTATTTATATTCTATATTTATTTTTTAAATATGTAAAGGATGTAATAAACATGAAATAGCAACAGCTAAAGACAGGACATTTTAATTTTCCTCAGATGAAGCTGAACATGCACCTTTGGGGCCCCCTGGTGGCTTGGGGGACCTACGCATTTGCAAGCATTAGCATTAGCAAGAAGCAGCCCTGATGCCACGCCCCCAAGTCTTGCTCCATTCTCAGGCACCATGGCAACACAAATTTAAACAATAGTGTATTAAAGTTTCAGCAGCAATGGTGGAATTTTACTGGAAGGGACATGATTGTAATTTTATTTTTTGATTGTAAAAGTTTAAGGTTTCGGCAGCTCAAGGGACGTGCTGTTTGAAGAGACACCTGATTTTCATTTTTGATCTAGAAAGTGTGTTTTGACATCAGGTATGTACAATCATAGATGTTTTCAAAATGGAGAAGTTCTATAAACTGTCCACCTCAAATTTTGTTCTAGGAACTACTCTCCCCCAGAAGGGAACTTTTCATTTTGCAGTTACACAGGCAGTAAGGGATCAATAATTCCCAAGATGTTATTTATTTGTTGACTAGATAGATGACTGTAACGAGATGTGATAGAATGTTACAACACAAGCAACAGGCAGAAGTAATTTATTACCATGGTATGGGATTCAATGAAATGTATTACAGTTTTGAAAAATAAAGTGTTTAAATGACATGTAAATACTAGTATAGTATATTTAATAGTAGTAAATCCTAGTAGTCTTAGGGCCGGGTCGGCTGGTCAGCACACAGCCTCTTGGACTTGGGACCAGCCAGCAAGGCCTCTAGAACGTTCTCTGGGACTGTTCTTACCCAAGCACTCTGTTCTTGATATTGAGACACAACAGTTATATGGAGAGACATTTTTTTTTATTCATCGATTAGAATAGATCTGCAACCAAAAAACAGATGTAAGAGCAAAAGACAGTAAAATAAATGGCAATTTAAAAAAGATCATTTTACTTATAAATTAGTCCTCTTTGCAAGTTAAAATCTTTTGCTTGCTTGCAAGTTTAACTGTGCTCAATGGGTGGTGCCTATGCTGATGGATGAGAGAAGAGTTTCTGTTGGTGGGTTTGACCTGGCTCCAACTCTGGCTACATTTTCATGGAGCTAAAATGGTTATAGGAACTATGGTCTGTGGTGCCAAGTTCATCTGCTGTCCAAATGCGTGAAAAAAGGGCTTTGTTCCTGAAAAGGTTATAAGAACTGCATAAAGTCCCTACCCAGTGAAAGGGCCTAATTTTATACCTCTGGTATGATAATTTGTCATTTCCCATCCGACAACACTGATAGCGCTGCTCTGACACAAACATTAGCATATTCATCTGTTTGACAGTTTCATGTGCTTTTTAAATGGTTTCGTATCAATGATCACTACCTGTTAACGGTGAAAATAACTTAGTGGATCACCTGCTCAGCTGTCAATAAGGGGTAATAAAGCAGTGAAGAGCTCTGTGTGTGTTCAACCAGGAGCTGTTTGGTTGGTTTTAAGGTTGTTCTGGTTTGTCATGTGATCATCAAAAGTAAGTAAATGTGTTTAAAACTAAAACATAAATCACATCTAGTATTACAGGTTTTCATTGACAGTGAAATTGCTGACAAAAGGAAAACAGATGCAGTATTAATATGAATTGATTGCATTCATTATGTCTTCCATTTCAATTCATTAGTGGCTTGCCCGCCATCCTGTTTTTCTCTGTGTATTCAATACATCAATACAGGTCAAATGTGGGGCTTGAATCCAAATATGAAGGCAGGACTAACAGTCGCTGACTAAACCAATCACAGATAAGATGGACATGATGCTTTTGTCAGAGAAATTTAAGAATATAGGTATAATCTGTAATTCAATCTTTATTTTTGTTTCAAACAATCAACAATGGTTTTAAAGAGAATTGCGGACTTGGAACTGACTTTGATTCGCAATAGAAGAAGTTGGTGCATATGATGTACTACAAAACACCCGCCCCCAAGACTTGTGATCGTTTCGGTATAAAATAGATGAGGCATAATTCACAGCGAATGGAGCAGTTCCAGACTGTTGAATATACTGAGGAAACGAGATGGCTGGCCAGGTTAGGGCAGTGCATGGAAAGCTGGACAGTAGGTGTGTTTAGTCAGCTCATTGTCCTACTCTTTTCTCTATCAAAAGAGGCCACGTTGCTGGAGCTGGATGCATGCAGTGTGTTGGACATCTGACATGACTATTTTTCCCAAGGTGTTGTCTGGATGACCTGCCTCTGTGGATGTTCAAACCGTATTGGTCCCAACTATGGCAACAGTCGGAATAAGCCGGTCCCCTCCAGGTCTGCCAAGAAGAACGGATGGTCCTGTCCCCCTCAAAACCGCCAAGTGTTTGTCTGGCTGGTGTGGAGCTATCTTGTCATAGTCAGTTTTGGCATCTTTATTCCTCTTCTGCCTCCACCATGGAACTATGTGGTCTATGCTGTATCCTTCACATACTGCTGAATCCTTGTTATCCCTGTCACTGAATGTGAGCAACACAAGTTTAGAAAACAAAAAAACAAAATAAAACAAAAAAGTTAGTTTTTTTTTTCTGATTTTATTTTGAGATGGAATAATGAATGAAAGAACCATACATCAATTTCTATTTAAAGAGGGGAATATCTTTTGATTGTGCCATAGAACAACATATTGTAATACTGTATAAGCTTTATTTTTGCTATATTTTCAAGTATATATGTCTACATTGTGGACATTTGACAATATCAAATGTATACTGAACTGATGAACTCATGTCATAAACTCAACTGAATGCATGAGTTACAATAGCAGCCCCTCAGTGGCATTTATTTAGGATAAATAATGTCTGCATTTGTTTTAATGGATCATTACTGCGATGATTACATTTGTTATTGAGAGTTAACTCTGGCCATGTGTTGCTTTTTTCTGATCATGTAACTTAAAGTTGAAGTACCTTTTTCCTTGACTCTTGCTGTGTCCAGCTGATGGGGACGATGTTTGTTGTACACTTCGTTACCCACATAGCTGCTACAACTATAGATCCAGCTGATGACAGTGTGAGAGCCAAACAGAACTACACCAGTCCAGTGCCATTATTTGACCGGACAAAGCAGTCCCACATCATCCAGGACGAACACTGTGTTCTCTGTGATGTCCAAGTGTATGTATCAAAGCAATCATATTTATTTATATTTCATCATAGAAAAAATGAATGAATGAATGAATGAATAAATTTTAATTATTGTGTCTAGCATATGAATATGCCCAGCCCTTTCATGGGTTTATAAGACACCAAAAATATAATCAACAATACCAGACAGTAGGTACAGCAGGCAATGTACTGATCTATTTAAACACACACAGCTGCCATTTTTCCAGGCTTTATAAACAAATGATGCTAATTTGTATACATTTGAACTAAACAACCATTTCCTCTTGTCAGCATCCGTGCTCCAGAACATATCAGGGTTTTGGAAAAACAACTCATTAAATGAAGAGGCTCTCAGTTCATCATACAAAGGACAATTCACCAAAATCATACAATCCACAAAGTTTAATTTAATGTTCTTTCAATCTTTTAATGCTCTTTAAATCTTTCTCCAGGGGCCCCAAAGTAAAACACTGTAGCATTTGCAACAAGTGCATTAAGAACTTTGATCACCATTGTGAATTCCTGAACACATGTGTGGGTAGCCGAAACTATGGGTAAGGTTCGGATGAACTGGTGCTCTCTTGTGAGCTGTTTTCCAATGTTTCATTTGAGATCTAAGTAACACTGTATAAACATCTTTTTGTAAATTGCTCTCAGGTGCTTCTTTGTAGCAGTGTCCTCTGCTACATTTGCTGTCATCCTGCTGATTGCAGTCACTTTATTCATAGTGATTCAACTTCACTTCGATCCAAAAAGCCTCCGGACCGCTCCACAGTTTGACAGTGAGCCAGTTCTTAGCTTTCTTTGTGTCACCAAACAATTAACTCCAATATTTTATGTCTTTGTTTTTATTATCAGAAGCTACAAGTGTATGTGTTTGGACTTTGTTTTCATTACTGTGTAGGTGTTCTGTGGGATGGGACCTGGTTTGTGTTTTTACCAATAGCTCCCATAAAGACTACTTCAACTGTTCTCCTCACAATCGCCATCATCACAATAGTTTTGAGCGTCATCTTCCTGCTGCCGCTTGGTTATCTACTGAACTTGCACCTTTATCTCTGTGAGTAACAGTCTTCTTATCCAACATGTGATTATGCTGTGTCTCCTAATATATAACTTTTTGTTATCATGGCCATTCAGTTCATAGAGGCTGGAGTATGCATGAGTATGTTATGAGGCGGCATCAGACAGAAGCCAGAAAGCCAGACACTGAAGTACAGGTGAGGTCTTTTTCTGATATTGTCTGTATAGGTCAGGGCTGTTTCTAGCTTCGTGATGGCCCTAACCAAGATTCTGTTTGGGGGCCCCTAGTTTCTCAAACTATGATGAAGAGATTCCTAACCCTTTAGATGGTTGATTAAGATACCACAATCTGTTACACTTAATGAACAAAACAGACTACAGTTAAAAACATCTTAAAGTTGAGCCACTTAGGCGAGTTAAACTGGTAAAAAAAAAAAAAAAAGCTATACTACAAGGAAAACAACATTTCTCTGTATCTCAATAAACAAAACAGATTTTGGATGTTTATGAAAAATGTTAACTTTAAATAAGAAAATACAGCAGCCGCTGAGATAACTTATTTTTGATACCATTACGGTGTTTGTTTAGTTTAATACTCTCGCTAACAGGAATGGTACGTGGTTAGCTGTCAATCATTCCCATCATATCTGTCAACTGGCTACATCACTGTGTGACAATGTGGGCCAACAAATATGACGTAATCATGACACAAAAACACCAGCCACAGCTTATCATTGCAGTTTATTTATATCCTACATTTATTTTTTAAGTATATAGGGACGTAATAAATGAGACAATTACAGATAAAGACAGAATGTTTTAATTCTCCTCAAATGAGGCTGAACATGCAGCTTTGGGGCTCCCTGGTGGCTTGGGGGCCCTAAGCATTCGCCTAGTTTGCCTAAAGTAAGCAATAGCCCTGACGTAGGTTCTCATTTGCCCAGGTCATTATTTTTCTTGGTAGTTCTTCTGGGTTCAACTGGACTGGTTTAGCTCTTTCGAAAATGTTTTGTCTCTCACCCAAGAAACTTGTTCAGTTCTAATTACTGGTGGGGGAAACTGGACATATAAACCTGCAGGGGGCGTGGCCTGTATGAGTATTTGTCCCAACTTAAGTGTTGGGTTTGTAAGGGGTGGGGGTGTCCCTGGCAGTAGGGTCATTGGTGGGTATAAATGTGTGAGTTTCAGAGTCATTGACCAGATGGGTGTGTCACTTTCAAATCCTTCAAGAGGGGGGTTTGTTTGGTTAAAGATGATCCAGGTGTGGAAGATTGTTGGTTGAACTCTGTTTTCCAAATGTTTTTTGATTGCACATTTCCATTTTTGTATATGTATATAGAAACTTTTTTTTTTTTTTTTTAAAAGACCAAGCAGAGTGTGACTGACTGTGAGCCAACCCCACAGGACACTTCAAGGTAAATCCAAATCTCTTCAGTGAGATTAGCATTCACTTTTGTAAAGAAAACAACTAAGGACATTTCTTTTTCCACAGTGCCTCCAACTATGACAAAGGGTCACTCACCATTCCACTTTCAGAGCGAGTATCCACTCAGGTAAGAGCATCTACTTTCATCTTGTATGAATAATTTCACTTGTAGCGCATGGATAATATGGTAATAAAAACCTGGTTCTCTATAGTTGGAAAAGATGAAGAAATCACCAGAAAAGGAGGATAGTTTCCATTATGAAAAAGAAATATCTGCTGGAAATGCAGGTAAGTTTTTACTTCTCAGAAACAGTAGTATATGTCATCCTCTGTGTTTTACTGTGAATAGATAATGGAGCTGTTATAGAGTATCATATAGGTATCAGAACATTGGTTAAGATCCTCCAGGGCTCACAGGATGAAACGATAGGATAGGAAAGAAAATAAAACATCTAATCAAATTAATCACAGTTGACAGGGAAACTTTGGTCAGTTTTTAAATACTATTTAGAATTGCCATTTTGCACCATAATTTATCTTAAAATGTAATAGAAGTTATTTTTAATGTAACTAGGTGTAAATTAAGGTCAAATATGTTACATGCAAATGTTTTTGTGTTACCAAGGAGTGTAAGGCTGTGCAGTTTGTTAATACAGTTGTGATCTTCTGTCTGAAAGGGAATGTGACTGTGATCAGTATCACTGTCCAAAGCTGGAAACCTGACGCAGATGATGAGGCTCAGAACGCCAACAGGAAATCTCTGGAGGTCAACAGGAGGTCTGTGAACCATATTCCTGAGGTTCAGGATTCTCTAGGCAATTCAGGGATGCCTCCAGTCTGTTAGTCTGTTGTCTGTAGTAGATGAAGATAATTTTGTGTCTTTATTTTGCAAGCAAAGGGAAAAAAGGTAAACAAAAAATAGATTTTTGAAACAAAAACACCAAGATTTGAAAACAAAAATGAAGGCTTCATTTTTGCTGTGCACTGGCTGCAGAGCCCAGCCATGAGCTGGGGGTCTGAGCATTGGGCATTTCTGGAAGTTTGTTGTGGCATTGCATTGTGGGTAGCACAGCTTCACGCAGCAGTAGTCACAGCACCAAAAACATTGACCAAGCGAAAGCCAGCAGGTTCTCTCCATGTGGAACTACACTTCCCACAATGCAGTGCCATGACAAATTTCTGGAAATATTTGAGTTATCTACTGGTTATGTTTACACACAGACTTGTTTATGATGGAGTACACTTTGATATTGTTCACCATGAGGGAAGAGAATAAGGTATGTTATCACGGAAAGACTTACAGATTTGTGATATTTAGGCTATGACATTGGTTTTACAGATTTGAAGAAAAAGTCATCTGCAGCTTTAAAAATGACTTAACATTTTGGCCTGCAAGCAGAAGTTTCAAATTTGGAATGAAAGAAAATGAGAACACAATAAATTTTTTTAAGCTTAAAAATGTTGAAACATTCATTTTTGTTTTCAAATCTGGATTTTTTTAATTTGAAAACCATATTTTTTGTTTGTCCTCCCCTTGCATAATAAAGACATGAAATTATCTTCATATACTACTCATGAAAAGAGATTAAAAATATTCAAATGTTTACAGTCGTTAAGCACTGTTTACCATTGTGCACTACGCTTTTTTACTGAACCTGCTTTATCCTCACTAGGGGATGGCTGGAGCCTATACCAGCTACTCATGGGTGAAGGTGGGGTACACCTTAGATGAGTTGCCAGTTCATTGCAGGGCTATGGTCTTTCATTGTTACCAATTTTGTTGACCTTTGATGACCTTGAAAGTCAAATTCAAGGTCACAATTTTCTAAATACCCAATTTTTGACAGCAACTCCCTCAATTTTGCTGAAAAGTTGACTAGTTTTAGGTTATGAAGCATGGAAAAATTAAAAAAAAAAAAAATATTGGCCAAAGTTCCCTTTCAGAGAATTCCGGCAGACACAGTCTATGGCAGTTTCATTTTGTTATTTGTTCTAAAGTCACTTCAACTCAAAACGGACAGTTTCAGTGTCAATAGTGTTGGTTCTATCATTGGACTGAGTATGAACAGGTCTGATGTAATGAAAATAATGAATGCTGAGATATTGAGTGTAAACAAATATGAAGTTACTGTGTTTGAAACTTAGTAACCACCATCAAACGTGTCAGATACAGCTCAGTAGTTTGAATTAAAATGTGAGAAAGCGCCCCAATGTCAATCTCATAATGGTGGAGAAGCCTTAAAAAGTGATAGAATCTGGATCCAGATCTGGACCACTTTGTAGGAGGACTGAGTTAGATGGACCTGATTGCATTAACCTTTTTAGGAGTGAAAGAGACAGAATTTTACAACAAACATCATGTGTGCATGGATCATGGATGTATCAGTAGGCTTAAGTTGACATAATACCTCCTTGTCTTGGACCAACAACAGTATAGATGAAACATCAATCATTTATTAAACAACATGAAATCACAGCTCCGGTTAAAAGGCTGTTTAATGAACAAACATTACAGCCACGTGACTCACATTATGAGAATGATCAGGTCTGGTTTAACAGGATTAGAGGCTCCAACAAACAGGACATGAGTCAGAAGCAGGCGGAAATAAGGCAGAGTTTGGTGTTCAGGACAATCTATAGCTGATGTAGGCACATTAGTCAATGCCCGTATTTCATTCGGTACTAGTACGTTTAAATAGTGTCCATCATATCCACCACTGAATCAAAGACCAGTCAGATGGATCTGGTTAGAAAGGCTGAACAACTACCTTCAGAAACAGCAGCTGTTATGGTCAATGTCCACATGAGACTCCTCACTTTGGCTTTTTTCACCAATTTACCTCTCAATTTTGAACTTGCAGCTATATGTAAGTTCAGCCTAGTTTGAACATAACCTCTAACATTTGAACGTATTCAAAACTGAACCAACTGAAATAGCTTCTACATGTACAAGAGTTACAACTCAACCTTAGTAGGTGTAGAGTCCTCTGTAGAGTACCAGTTTACAGGTTGCCTCAGGTTTAGAGACGTGATGAGGTGGATGCTGAAAAATGAATTACATCTGCTGAGTTTCATTCTCTGTGACACATTAATATGGTAATGTATGTTGACTGTATATTTTATAATTTTCTTTCATTTTCCAATAAATAATGACAACATAGCATTGTACTATGTTATCAATGCTGGTAACTTGACCAAACTTGACATTAGACACTAGACTTGTATCCTCAGCTACTGTTTTTCTAACAATACAGGTTATTATCCAATCTAATCCCTCAGCCAGCCTGTCCTTATTTTTAAGGGTATCATCTAACCATAATGCTGTAGCTCTAGTGTATTATTATTGCTATTTTTAGCCATTGACCTCTTCACTATTGCAAAGCTAAGTCTTCAAATATAACTGGGCATTATAGATAATAGGATAATAAAAAGATAAAAAGGAGAGGTCAACAGCATTAAACACTGCATTCATTGTATTATCTTGTACTAATTGGCCACAGAAAACAATATTTGGTATGTTTCACCTTCACATCATTGTGGTTACAATGAAGCCTCTGTGGTGCAATCAGTCATTGACAGCTTTAGCGTTTAACTACTTTCAACATATTCTTTGGAAGAGAACTTGTATTTAAGTTGTACAGGTCTGTTCAGGATCCTTTGAAACTTGGTGTTAAAAAAATGAGAGGCCACTTGCTGCAGTTAGAGTTAAATAAACAGCCCGGCCAAAAATAGGGAACTGCCTGGATTTAAATAAGCAAATAATTCAGATTCTTCCATCATGAAGTACTGCTGTGGTTAATAAAGTTTCAGTTGTAACAGGTTATTTAACTGATGTAGTAAGTAGCCTCTCATGTCTTTAATGTCAAAAAGATTGGAATGCCAGAATTAATCATGGTCATTAGGCTTGTGACAGAATGGTTCAGAGAGAATGAGACAATTTTCACACATGGATTAGCCTCCATAAAGTCCAGACTAATTTGGGATGTGATGAAACCTTAATACAGTGGTCCAATTCTCCATCAACAATCAAAAATTAATGCAACTATGGATGAAAAAAATATCATGAACCTTATTGTGACACTATGTAGGCATTATGTTGCAAAAAAGATGTGACAGTGAATGTCTCCTGTAGTCAGAACCAAAGGTGGTACAGTCAAATACTGTATGTGCGACTTTTTTTTTGGCTTTGAATATTTTAATTCTAGCTAACCATCTGTCCTTATTGTTGGAAAAGGCCAGACAGACGTCTTTGATCCAAGTTCAGGGACAGTCTCCTACTCACAAACAACTGTACCTGACTGGAGATCCAACTGACCAATCAGAGCACTGTGGAAAACTTAGTAAGATACAGCATGGAGGGAAATGGCATTCTGGGTTGTAAGTTTTCCACAGTGCTCTGATTGGTCCCAGAATGCCATTTCCCTACATGCTGTATCTTACTACATATGTGAAAATGTTTACTGCCATTTTGACTGGACAAAGTCATCCCGTTAACTTATGAAATTAAAAATCGACATGACATAGACTAAATGTTGAAAACAAACACCAAACTTTACTCAACTTGTGTGTCAACTGAAAATGATGTCAAATGTTGATTGGTCAGAGCAGTGATTACTACCTCCATCTGGTCTTCATCAAATTACAGAAGCATCAAAAGTTTTTAAAGCTGCACTGATACGCTTATCATGGCATCACTGTGAACTGGGTCAGGCCCAATGGAGGCCCAGGCCTCTAGACAGCATGACAGCCTCCAGGTCCTGGTCTTCCTGACGCTCCTGCAGACGCTGCTCCTCCAGCAGAGACACCAGAGCATCCCTCTGCTCCACCACCTCAAGCATCTCCTCCAGGATCAGACGTTCTTCAATCAGCTGCGCCTCCTGCTTCAGGTGGTCTAAAACCCACAGAGAGACATGATGTTTTCACATTAAAACTGCATATCTGACTGAGGGCATTATGTACACAATTCCTAAGGACCCCAGGTTTTTCTCGCTGGGATTGATACCTGGTGATGTAGCAGAGAAGAAAAAAAGCCATTACAAGGGACTGGCTCAAAACGGATGCCCCCCATGAGGCTCAGTGGCTTGATATAATAGAAATTTGCTCTACAGAAAGATTGATTTATTGCCTATGGCTCAAAGGACATGTCTTCATGAAGCAATGGAGAAAATGGCCGGACTATAAATAAAACAAAGTATAATTATTACTGTCTTTAAATATTTTGTACCAACAGTGACCCCTATTTTTTGTGCTGAAGTGTCTGTTGATAAAGCAAATAGAAAAGTTAAAAAAAAAACACACCTGCATATCTGACCTGAAACATGAGTTCAAATTGAAAACATTCTTCAATGAGTTAGATCTAAGTTGGATGCCATAAACATTGTCTCACTGACCGTCCACAGCCATCCTCTCTCTGAGCTCCTGCTGCAGTCGACTCTGGCGATCCTCCAGCTCCAACTCCCGAGCACTAGGAGCAGGAAAAACAGATTACAGATAACTCCACATCTCAACAGTCACTTTGAAGGTCAAAGATCAGATACTCACAATATAATCAGCTCTGATTCATATCGAACCAAAGCGTTCTTCTGTTGGACCAACTGGAACCACTGCTGCATGAGGGCTGGGTTATCCAGTTTACCTATTCCTACAGAAGTGACACATGGTGTTGTTATAGCTCTGAATGTTTTCTCTGCTTTTGTTATTTTAAAAAGTACTGACAGTAAATGAAAACAGAAATTAAGTGTGTGTGTGTAATATAAACATTCATGTAGTACAGTTAAGTATAGGTTAGTATTAGAGCATAAAATGCAGATAGTATGGGATTTCCCATAATTCCTCATAAATCACTCTGGGTATTTAGATTATTTCTTGTATATTGAACACATAGAAGTCTCTTATAGAAATCTCTTATAGATTAAACTGTAGAAAAAGAGTAACTTAATTAAATACAAATGCAGTATAGCAGAATTATGATGTACAGGGAGTAAGCCACACATATGCAAACAAGTTGTTGAATCTTGACCTTTAATCCTCAAGAAATTGAGTCAAGTCAGTGTTCAGGTCCAGCCATCTGAACTTCTGATAATCTATACTTCAGGAGAAGTTGAGACATTTAAAAGCCTCCCAAACAAACAGCAATAGTGAGCTTTTTAAAAATCCACTGTATTCTTCAGTAGCCACAGTTACATTAGAAATCACCCAATCCTCCAAAAAAACCAAACAGATCAGGTGAATACTGAATCAAAGTTGAGTCTTTTGTCAGTATGAATCAAGTCTCAGGGCACAAAAATTGTTAATTAAGTCTAACTTTAGTCATATGAATTAAATCCTGACCTCTGACCTAAAGCAGTCCACAGTGTAGTATAGTGAACTACATTTGTTTGATCAGTGAACTCACCGCCGAGGTGAAGGTCGATGTCTGGGCTGTCGTTAGAGTCTCCCCAGTAATCTAACAAACAAACAGTGATACAGACCAGAAAACAGGTGAGCTAGATCTTATATCTGCTTCTGTGTGTCTGTCTACTTGTATGTGTGTCTTTAGATTTGTCTACCTCAGTAGTTCCCAATCTTTTTTGGTTTGTGACCCCATTTTAACATCACAAATTTCTGGCAACCCCAGACATTCAAAATGGAGATTTTTTTTGGCTAAGATTAATTAAATTTTTATCATGTAATAATTTGCTATACTATGTTGTAAATACATGTAAATTTTAGATGACATTTAGGCTATATAATGTGTATTATTATAGACGGAGGCAGAAAAGCCAGGTGCAGATTACTGCAGAAAACAAGTTTTATTTTCCTTGGTCAGGAAGTGTACAGTCAGTGGAGCTTATATTTATAAGGATGAACATTAATATTGAACAAACAATACCTCAAACTACGAATTATGAAAGAACTGCTGCATCTTAAACCGGTGAACGTTTGAAAGATAATCAAGACATGCCCTCTCAGATATTAGCATTTTATTTGAACTTGATTTTTATTAGGAAAAGTGTGTGGTGTTTGAATTATAATGAACATTTGAATCGTTAAAAACATTTTTTTTTAGTAATTTGTTTTTTAATTAGAGATTTTGGGTGACCCCATTTGAATTTCTAGTGACCCCACATGGGATTGCAACCCCAAGGTTGAAAAACACTAGTCTACCTGCTTCTCCTCTCAGAGCTTTCTCCACAGCGACTCCTCTCTCCTCCAGCTGTCTTTGCTTCTCTTCCACCTGCTGCAGCTGTCTCTGGATCACCTGGATCACCAACACAAACACAGATGAGGCTCTGCCCATGTGGACGTCTGTGTATCGTCTTCAGCTGGACTCACCTGGGCTTTGTGGAGTCTCTTCAGCTGTTCCTGTTTGGCTTGTTTCCGTGCAGCTCTCTGTACCCGTCGAGTGATTTTTGCGTCAAGGTCTTCATCTTCCTTCACTGCTCTCTGTTGGAACAGAGTTTCTTTCACACTCATGCTGGATGGTTCCTTCGCTGGGACTAGGACTCCAACCACCTCCGTGGGACAGGAAGACCCGTCTGAGTCCTGAAGAGGGACTCTGTCCTTTAGAGATCGTCTCTGAACCAACAGAACAACACCTAGCATGTTTTCAACTTGATAAGGCACAGGGAGTCTAACAGGACTCTTAACATACAGTCACTGAAAAAATTATTAGACCACCCTTGTTTTCTTCAATTTCTTGTTCATTTTAATGCTTGATACAACTAAAGGTACATTTGTTTGGATAAATATAGTGATAATAGCAAAATAGCTCATAAGAGTTTAATTTAACAGCTGATATCTAACCATTTTCCATGGTTTTCTTAAAAAATCAAAAAGTTCTTACATCAATAGTATGACAATTGTACTGACAAAAAAACTGCTTTTAGGCATTCCATGTTTTTGGTTTTTTTTGTCTGTTTTAGTCACATACACAATTGTCACATGCACAATACACACAGAAGTTAGTACCTGATTACATAGCCATTGCTTTTGATGGTCTAATAATTTTTTCTGTGACTGTAGTCCAAGACAGACTCTGATCTACAGTCAACACAGAAGTAGAAGTGTGAATATTCAGTTCAAACTACCACTGAAGGTGTAAATCCATAACTTTAATAAAATGGAGTCCTATCTGTTTCATGAGACACACAAATGATAATACATCTGACTGGTTTGTGTGTGGACTGAAGTACCAGACCTGACTAACAGGACTGAATCTATAAACCTCAGATGTGATGGGATGCGCCTCTACCTTGATGGCGTATGATCGTTTAAAAGCCAAAGCATGAGGGATATATGCAGGCTGAGAAACAAAGACAAATCAAAATGATTGTTCAGAGAATACAACAGCAACATACTACAGTTCTAAACACACAGAAACTGATAGAAACTAAGGTACAGCTTGCAAAAAAATCCTCTTTATTAATAATCTTCTGGAACTGCATAATCCTCTGGAGGGTCACTATCCCCCACACCCTGAACTTATCACCACTTTTTTTGGCTGATTTCAAAACTAGACATGTTTGACGTCAGTGAAATTAATTAAATTCTATCAATGGCAGGTCACATCTGGATCACTACAGGCTCTATTCATTCATTCATTCATTTTCTGAATCCGCTTTATCCTCACTAGGGTCACAGGGGTCGCATGGAGCCTATCCCAGCTACTTAAGGG
>JAPTGZ010000005.1:3627053-3637550 GCA_029814645.1 Fowleria isostigma | reverse complement strand
CCCCCCCTCCCACCACCACCACCACCACCCCCTCACTCCCTCAACAACTATGGAGTAAATAAATGAATAAATGTCCAGAAAGCTGCGCTGTGTCGCCCCCTGCAGGTGGAGATGGTGTACAGCCTTTTGTCCATGTTGGGAACGCATGATAAAGACGACATGTCGCGAACGCTGCTTGCCATGTCCAGCTCACAGGACTCGTGCATCGCCATGCGTCAGTCCGGCTGCCTCCCGCTGCTCATCCAGCTGCTGCATGGCAACGACAAGGACTCTCTGTTGCTCGGTAACCTCTGGCTTCTCAGAGATTTGTGTTGAGATGTAGCATCAAAGGATTTGATTGTTCCTATTGCTGTCATAATGCGGACTAGCACGCCAAGTTCCCCAGCGTCCTCTCACCTGGTCGTGTCGTTCAGGTAACTCCCGTGGCAGTAAAGAGGCCCGTGCGAGGGCGTCGGCGGCGCTGCACAACATCGTACACAGCCAGCCCGACGACAAGAGGGGCCGCCGGGAGATCCGGGTGCTCCACCTGCTGGAACAAGTGCGGCATTACTGCGAGTCCTGTTGGAGCTGGCAGGAGAACCATGAGAGGGGCGTCGACCAGGAGGACAACCCCAGTGAGTGATGTCATCAAGTACTGACCAATCAGACGCAGACGGGGGTCAATGGGGTCTAGAGGCTTCCCCACAAGAGCCAAAACTGAGGCCTGGTCTGGTCAACGTCCTGTCACGTAGAACATGTGTTTTCAGTTCAATTGGAAAAGAAAAGAAAAGAAAAGAAAAGAAAAGAAAAGAAAAGAAAAGAAAAGAGGAGACAAGTAAAAAATAGAAGAGAAAAGAAGAGAATAGAAAATAATAGAATACAATAGATTAGAAGAAAAGAAAATAGAAAAGAAAAAAGAAAAGTAAAGAGAATGGAAAATAATCGAATTGAATAGAAGAAAAGACAATAGAAAAGAAAAAATACAAGAGAATAGAAGACAAGAAAAAACAGAAGAGAAAAGAAAATAGGAGAGGAAAAGAGAATGCAAAAGAATAGAAAGAAAAAATAAGAGAAGAAAAGAGAGTAGAATAGAAGAGAATAGAACAGATAAGAAAGATCGAAAATAAGAGGATGGAAAATAATAAAATAGAAAAGAAAAAAAATAGAAAGGGAATATAAAAGAACGGAATAGAAAATAATAGAATAGCCTTTATTGTCATTGTGCTGCTACAGTCAGTGCAACAATATTAATAATTTAAAAAAAAAACAATACTTCAGAAAATAAGAATAGAGGGAATATAAAATTCCAAAAACAACTTTGACTTGATGAACTGAACAAACATGCTGGTTTTTTTGTTTTTTTTACCTATCATGCCTCTGTGTGCAGTGCCATCCCCGGTGGAGCATCAGATCTGTCCAGCTGTCTGCGTCCTGATGAAACTGTCCTTCGATGAGGAACACCGCCACGCCATGAACGAGCTGGGTCTGTCTCCAAACACACATTAGATCTAAAAACACAACCGTACCTTTAACAGTGGGCCTCTGTGAGCTGCTGTTGCTATAGTGATTACCGCCCTTTATACAGACTGTAGTTACTATAGTGATTCTTGACGTTTCAGTTCAGGTTCCACATACAGACTCAACTGGGCCCAGCCAGTTAAATTACATGATAACCTCTAAATAATAACTGTTTAAAAGTGAAAAACAAGTATGTACTGAGAAAAACTGGCACATTTTCAACAATATTATGTCTCATCTTAGTATTAACACAATGTACAGATGACAGTGGATCTATACATACTCCAAACATTTAATAACAGGCACAGTATTGGTACTACTGCATTGATCAACTGATCCTGTGGGTTTTGTGTCCCTGCAGGTGGTCTGCAGGCGGTGGCCGAGCTGCTGCAGGTGGACTGTGAGATGTTTGGTCTCAGCAGCGACCACTACAGCGTTACGCTGCGGCGCTACGCTGGCATGGCGCTCACCAACCTCACCTTCGGAGACGTGGCCAATAAGGTGAGGAGGATGTCGACCTCTGTGAAGAAAACCCTCTGAACCGGGTGTTAAGGACACAGATTAAAGCGGTCTATTTTTGTACTCATCAGGCCACGCTGTGCTCCATGAAGGGCTGTATGAGAGCGATGGTCGCCCAGCTGAAGTCTGAGAGCGAGGACCTGCAACAGGTGAGCTCAACGGTTTCCACGACAACGGTCTGACTGTTATGTCGGCATGTTGCTGAGTGCTTGTGTGTCTGTTTTCAGGTGATCGCGAGTGTTCTGAGGAATCTGTCGTGGCGAGCTGATGTCAACAGTAAAAAGACGCTGCGTGAAGTCGGCAGCGTTCGGGCGCTGATGGGTTGTGCTCTGGAAGTCCAGAAGGTCAGTCCTCTGTCTTCCTACTCAGACGGTGTCCCCCTTGTGGACAGAAACTACTTCCTCTGTTCAACATGGAATGAGATAAATTCATTAAATTTGATGATTTGGAATTACTTTAATTAAGTCATGTTTTAAGCCGGACAATATGTAAAGTACAGAAACATCAATTTAAACCAACATACACTAAATTATTAGAGGAAAATGATATTTAATCATCATTTTCTTGATTTTTGTTGATTTCATGTTCAACATCAGTTCAAAGTTAATTCTAGTTTAACTTAATGCTTTTCTTTCTTTCTTTGAATAATAGAAACATAATGTGTGACCTCCTTTTTTCCCCATCTTTGTTGGTTCTAATCAGTTCATGTTGTTAGTATTCTTTGTTTCTGATCTTGGTTTTCTTTTTTTCCCTTCATCAGGAGTCAACCCTTAAGTCTGTACTGAGTGCGCTCTGGAATTTATCAGCTCACTGTACGGAGAACAAGGCTGATATCTGCGCGGTGGACGGAGCGTTGGCCTTCCTGGTGGGAACGCTGACGCATTGCAGCCACACCAACACTCTGGCCATTATTGAGAGCGGCGGTGGAATCCTGAGGAATGTGTCCAGTCTCATCGCCACCAACGAGGCTCACAGGTAAACGACAACAAATTAACAAATAAACATCAACAACACAAGTCTCATGGAGTTAAAAATTTGTCCCTGCTTCTCGTCTTGCAGGCAAATTCTGCGGGAACATGGCTGCCTGCCGACACTTCTGCAACACCTGAAGTCTCACAGTCTGACTATTGTGTCCAACGCCTGCGGGACGCTCTGGAACCTGTCTGCCCGGGATGCCAAAGACCAAGAGGCATTGTGGGAACTGGGTGCTGTGGGCATGCTGCGAAACCTCATCCACTCTCGCCACAAGATGATTGCCATGGGTAGCGCCGCTGCTCTGCGTAACCTAATGGCCAACCGACCGGCGCGATACAAGGATGCTAGTGTGGTGTCACCGGGCGCCGGAGCACCGTCATTACACGCACGCAAGCAGAAAGCCTTATTCGAGGAGCTGGACGCCCAGCAGCTGTCAGAGACATTTGATAACATCGATAACCTGAGCCCCAAGGCCGCACACAGAAAGGGGAGGGGCTGTAATGGTGCTGGAGGAGGAGGGGCCACAACACGCTCCTATGCTAACACACCAGTGTTGTCGAGCCCCAAAAATGGAGATGGATCCAAGAGGACGAGTGAGGAGACGGTGTATGGTCGGCCAGTGTTCCCGCCCAGCGTCAGAGCGTCGAGTGACAGCCTGAACAGCGTGACTAGCGCTGACGGATACGGCAACCGTGGCAAGACCAAACCGTCTGCTGAGCCCTTCTACTCATCAGACGAGAGCGGCGCCAACAAGTGCTGTGTCTACAGAAAGTACCCTGCTGACCTGGCACACAAGATCCGCAGTGCCAACCACATGGCGGACGATGACGGGGCAGAGTTAGACACACCCATCAATTACAGCCTGAAGTACTCGGACGAACAGCTGAACTCTGGGAGGCAGAGTCCGAGTCACCGTGGCGGCATCGAAAGTGACGAGGACGATGAGCAGGATGCCCGTTTGAGACGGAGGAACGACGCCGCTGATGCCGTGACCAGCAGTGGGCGCATTACCTCGGTCCAACCCCAACGCTACGTTGTTGTCACAGCAACATCAAACTACGGTGCTGACCCGGCCACCGAGCAGCCAATAGACTACAGTCTGAAATATGGCACTGACGCCTCCCGAAAGGAGTCCGCTGCACCCTCACTCCCTCCACCGCCACCCTCTTCCACTGGCAAGCTTCGCCCTCCCCCTCCTCCATCAAATCGGGCGGTGCCGAAGAATAACCAGGAGTCGACTCAGACATACTGTGTGGAAGACACACCTATCTGCTTCTCCAGAGGCAGTTCTCTGTCCTCACTGTCATCAGAGGATGAGGAGGACGGTGATGTCATTGGGAGGAAGAGGAGAGGCGGCAGTGTCATTGGCAGCGGCGGAAACGACTACCCGACACTTCCTGTTAGTGAGAAAGACGCACATGAACAGCAGCAGCAGCGACAGCAGAAGGAGGCCGAGAGCCAGACAGCCGCCGCCCCCTCCTCACGGGGACGACGAGGTCACGGCCGTGGTCATGCCCATCACCACCATCACCACCACCATGTAACGTCTTCATCTGGTGCCCGAACGCCTAAAAGCCCGCCAGAGCCGCCGTACGCTCAGGAAACGCCGCTGATGTTCAGCCGTTGCACATCAGTCAGTTCACTGGACAGTTTCTCCACCTCCTCCATCGCTAGCTCTGTGCGTTCCAGTGAGCCGTGCAGCGGTGTGCCAAGTGGCGTGGTAAGCCCCAGCGACCTGCCCGACAGTCCGGGACAGACGATGCCACCGAGTCGTGCCAAGACCCCGCCCCCTTCATTGCCTCCACCGCCACAGGCTGTGAAAGAGGAGGAGAAGGTAAAGAAAAAGGATGAGGAGGAGAGCAGTGCTGACGTTTTGCTACACTTTGCCACTGAGAGCACGCCGCACGGCTTCTCACGTGCATCCAGTTTGAGCGCGCTCAGTCTGGATGAGCCATACATTGCTGCCGAGATGAAGAAGAAGAAAGAGGAGGAGGGAGAGGGTCGGTCTGAAAGGAAAGAGGAGGTGGCCAAGCAGATCCTCGATGAATCGGACGATGATGATGACATCGAGATCTTGGAGCAGTGTATCAACATGGCCATGCCCAAGTCATCACGGAAACCAAAGAAGCAGCAACAAGCAGCGCCACGGAAACCCAGCCAACTTCCTGTCTATAAGCTCCTCCCTCCTCAGAGCCGCGGCCAGTCACAGCAGAGGAAGGATGTGCCACCCCCGCCAGAGGAGGTGCCTCGAGTGTACTGCGTAGAGGGAACGCCACTGAACTTCTCCACCGCAACCTCACTTAGTGACCTCACCATTGACTCCCCACCCAATGAGGAAGTGGGAGCGGCCACCGTCATGCCTGTAGCCCCACCCACCTCCACCCAGAGAAAGAGGGCTGGACTTCCCGAGGGTGAGAATGGAGATGACATCTTGGCAGAGTGCATCAGCGCAGCCATGCCCAAAGCCAAGCCCAGGAAGCCCATTAGAGCCACCGCCAATGGAGAACATCTCCAGGCCCCACCCCTTCCCCCTCCTCTTCCTCCTCCAGTGCCCCCCCCACTTGGCCCACAGCAGCAGCAGCAGAAGAAGAAACCAACCTCTCCAGTAAAGCCAATGCCTCAGCGGCCCCCATATGGTGTTGCCACAGCATCAGCTGTCAAACCAAAACCAGGCTTTGCCTTTGACTCTCCCAGACACTACACGCCCATTGAGGGCACGCCCTGCTGCTTCTCACGCAATGATTCGCTCAGCTCACTGGACTTTGATGAAGAGGATGGTGTTGAAAAGGATGAAGAGAAGAAGAGCAAAGAAGAGGAAGTCAGGAAGAGGAAGCAGCAGACGGCAGCAGTTTTCCCCCGAACCAAGCCACCGACCAATCAAACGGCAACAGATGAGAAACAGAAATTCGCTATCGAGGACACGCCCGTCTGCTTCTCCAGAAACTCCTCCCTCAGCTCACTGAGTGACATCGATCAAGAGAACAACAACAAAGAGTTTGCTCCCCCGCCACCACCGCCTGACCAGCAAGACGCTGCCTCTGTTGCTGCCAAGTCTCCACCCCCTCCTCCACCACAACCTGAATCCAAGCCCCGCCCACCTGCTGCCAGTGGCTACGCCCCCAAAGCCTTTCATGTGGAGGACACGCCCGTCTGCTTCTCCAGGAACTCATCACTGAGCTCTCTGAGCATCGATTCAGAGGATGACCTTCTGCAGGAGTGTATTAGTTCTGCAATGCCAAAGAAGAAGAAGAAGGCCGCCGCCCACCCTGTGCCCGCTACCACAACACTTCCTGCTCCTAAAGCAGAGGAAGACATCCTGGCTGAAGAGGAGCCCACAGAGGCCCCGAGGAGTCCGGCCTCCCCAGACTCGGAGTCCTTTGATTGGAAGGCCATTCAAGAAGGCGCCAATTCCATTGTCAGTAGCCTCAACGCTGCTGCTGCCGCCGCCGCCTCATCGCTGTCCCGCCAACCATCATCAGACTCCGATTCGGTGCTGTCCCTGAAGTCTGTCGGCTCCCCATTTCGCTTGCCACTGGCCACCAACAACAATGCAGAAGAAGAGGAAGAGGAGGAGGAGGAGGAAATTTCAGTGAAGCGGGGAGCGAAGATCCTGAAACCAGGAGAGCGCAGCACGCTGGAGGCCAAGAAGAAGAAGGAGGAGGAGGAGGAAGAGGAGGCGGCCAAGGCTGTGAGAGGAGGCAAGAAGGTGTATCGCAGTCTGATCACTGGGAAGCCAAGGGCGGAGCCTGCAGCCAGGGGGCGGAGCAAACCCAGAGCCGCCCCCATGCCCAAAGCTCCAGGAAGTAGCGACAGCGCTGAGCGAGGAGGCGGGTCCTCCAGGGACTCGACTCCTTCTCGCTCCTCCAATCACAAAGCCACAAAACTTTCGCAGCTTCCACGCACAGCCTCTCCAGGAAGTGCATCATCATCAGCCCCCAGATTGGCCAAACCGAGCACAGCGACAAGGAGCGGCGGGATCCCCCGCAGCGAGTCCGCCTCTCGCGTCAACAGCGCCGCAAGCACTAAGAAGCCAAAGGCGGAGTCTGAGAAACCTCCAGCGCTCGTCCGTCAGTCAACCTTCATCAAAGAGGCTCCAAGTCCGACACTGAAGAGGAAGCTGGAGGAATCAGCAGCAGCCGCCGCCCTGGAGTCCCCCACCAGCCCCGACACGCCTCTGCCCCAGGCCAATCGGAGACAGGATGTCAACCGCTCCCACTCTGAAAGCCCGTCACGTCCCCAGGAAGTGACATCATCACGGTTCAGCCGCACTGGCACGTGGAAAAGAGAAAATAGCAGCGGAGGAGGAGGAGTCAATGTCAGCAGTGGCAAACACTCAACATCCTTACCACGCGTCGGAACGTGGAAACGGACGGGGAGTTCTTCTTCGGTTCTGTCGGCATCATCGGAGTCCAGCGAGAAGGGAAGGAGCGAGGAGGAGAGCACGGTGAGGTCAAAGGGCACATGGAGGAAGGCCAAGAGCAGTGCAGACTCATCAGCTGGGCGGAGCTTCAGTGACAAGTCAGAGGATGTGTGGGTGCGTCTGGAAGACTGTCCTGTCAACAACCCACGCTCCTCATCCTCCTGCTCCACCCGCTCGCCCACCGCTGCCAATGCCCCACCCATCATTGACAGCCCCGCCCCCTCAAAGATCCCCTCCTCCTCCTCATCCTCGTCCTCAAACCTCAATTTGCGGCGGAGCTGCGAGAGCCTGGATGAAAAGCCGCCACCAGTCGCTGACCGGCCGCCGCAGCAGCGCGCACAGCAGCGCAGTGGCGCCGTGGCGGCCCGGGTCAGCCCTTTCAACTACACGCCAAGCCCCAGGAAGAGTACCGCTGATGTTACCACCGCCACCACCACAACCACCACGTCTTCGTCCTCCAGCACACCGTCACGGCCGTCACTCATCCCAACACCCGTCACCAAGAAACGAGAGCCGAAAGGCGGAGAGGGCGGCGGTGGTGGTGGTGGTGGTGGAGGGGGAGGAGCAGGAAGCGGAGGTGGTGAACGAGGCTCCTACATTGTGACGTCAGTATGAAAACAGAACATCTGACACAAAATGGCCGCCACAAATGAACATTTGTAAATACAGAGGAACGACCATGAGTGTGAACTGTACAGGAAGTCAGTCTGTATTTAAGTGCTAGCCCTGCCCCGTCAACTCCCTCCCTCCCGATTGGCTCCACTCACCTGTCAGTCAAGCTTATTTAATCAATGAGAAAACTAAAAATGAACTTTTTATGTTTTTATACCACTAAAATAGAAATATTTAGCGCTTAGCTCCGCCCCTTCTGCTTGTGTCCCTGCATGGCCCCGCCCCCACCCTAACAATGACAGTTACCATGATGACATAATGACGATGATGGTGATGTTTCTGCTAGCTGTAGCCTCCGAGCGGAGTCTGTTTTTGGAGTTTGGTTCTGAGAAGCTGATGAAAATCAGTCTAATCATATTTCATTAATTGTTTTTTTTTTTTTTTATTGTTTATTGGATCTAAATTTTTCTTCATCCATGTTTTTCTTTCACCTTTTTTTTTTTTATTTGTAAAATTTTTTCATGACGTTCAACATTGTTTCAGGATTTTAACATTTTGTCTGGTTTATATATGTTGTTTTGATTCTGATGTTGGCGTCTCCATCGTCCAATCAGCTTCTCACATCCGACCTCTTCTCTCACAAACTGCTTTTCAATCAGGGAGGAAAGTTTTCTGTGCGACTGTAACACGTGCGACTTTTGGCTGAAAACTTCCCGCTCTGTTGCCTTGGAAACAGATAACACTGTAAAACGTAAGTTATTGCTGTAAAACCTTAAACTTTTAACTTTGAAGCACATAATTTAAAGCAAAATGATTTTTTTGCCAAAAAGTTTCCACAGTTTTGTTTCTGGCTGTAACTTTACACTTTTTTTCTGTCGAGGCAAAAAAAAAAAACTTTTTGGTGAAATGTTCAACAAGAAAATGGCAAATAAAAGACAACATTTATGGTGAAAACAGGTCAAAGGTGTTGGTTTGAGTCTAAAACCGGTCAAATGTTGATGGTGATTTCAGTTGACATTATGTTTATGTTTGTGAAAGTATGTGTTGTCATTGGTCGGTTTATTGTTCGGACAAACGAAAACGAACGGTTAAAACAGGTGGAGTCCAGAAAAATGTCACAGATCACTAGTTTTCTTTTAAATAAAATGTTATTAGAGAATGTAGGTTTATAAAGTGTTACGACAGTGAATTTAAAACATGGTTTTAACTGAAGTCAATGGGACGTTACAACCACAACGGAAACCAGAGGAAGAACCTGACAAGGAACTGATGACATCACTGGGCTCTAATCAAGGTTCAAGGCTCTAATCTCCAACGTCCCATCACACTAGTATTTATTATATGGAAAAGTGTCCTTTTTTCCCCCTGATAAATAATTTGGAATTCAACTAATTAAATTGGCATTTAAAAGGTTAAAATCTAAGATGGTGTAATATGGCCATATAAAATAAAAACATTTGTCACTACGAGAATAAAGTTAGTTTAAAAAAAACTGAATTTAATGCAAAGGTCGACTTTTTATGAAAGTTGTAAATTTTTAAAAATATTCTCAATAGTTCGACAAAAAGTTACCATTTATAAATGCTAAATCTTAAACCTTGTTGACAACAAAGTTTCTAGTTACAGCAAATGCAACAAATGAAACTTTCACCTGTTGGACTGGACACCTAATGCTAATGAGTTTAATGGTCGGCGGGGCTAATATGTTGATGATGGGTGGGGCTAATACTAATGATAATGTGTTGATGGTGGGGGAGGCTAATAAGCTCAGTATTTGGACGTGTGTAAACCCCAAATAAAAGTAGAACCTCAAAAAACATGCCATGAGCAGGTACAACTATTTTGTAAATGATATTTTCTTGCCGGTTTTTAAATTGCGATGTAATATGATTTTATTCTCGAAATATTTCAACTTGAATCTCATAAAAGTACAGCATTATTTTCATTAATTAAATTGAGGTTTTTGTTGGTTTTTTTTTAAACTACTTTATTCTCATAAAATTATGAGTCTTTGAATTCCACTTCATTCTAATATCTCAATATTTACTTTATTCTGGTAGTGCCACATTTTTATTTTCTTGTGTAGCCCTAATGCACCGTGGTAGAAATCCTAATAGTTGAATGTTTGGACATTTTTGTGGAGTTGAAGTAAAAAAGCAACAACTAGATGATTTTATAGTAGTTTTTCTTGGCCTCAGAGGTTTCAGGTTAAACGCTGAAGAACACATTGTTCCTTGACTCTGTGAATTTGACAAATGTTTCAAGTCAACGTTGGGCCTTGGACGTCGGTCTTCAGTCCGGACCCAGGAACCAGAATTAGACCCAGGAACCAGAGCCTGCATCAGTGTCAGACCCTCGGTGAATCAGCCTGGAGTCCAAATTTAAACCAAACCGAACATGTGGAGTTTTGAGGCTTTAGCTCAGGGGTCTCAAACTCCAGTCCTCGAGGGCCGGTGTCCTGCATGTTTTAGATG